>BOPP01000301.1:506705-557863 GCA_017312745.1 Gryllus bimaculatus | reverse complement strand
TACACACTATATATTCACTAAATTAAGTTCTTATTCTTTCAAATTCTGTCAGCCTTCTTGCACCTCGTTGTGCGTATTTTGCAAGAGTGCATTCCCAGCTTAGATATGTCATAAAAGTCTGGGAGAGCTCCCAAACCCTTAGATTACAAAAGAAAATTATTCGATTAATTAATAAATGCCATCCGCGTGATCCCTGCAAGCCTCTCTTCATTGAGCTTGGAATCTTACCATTGCTTTCCCTATTTATTTACGAATATGTAATATTTGTCAGAACTTAACAGTGGGAACATATTTGCATGCAATACTGATATTTATGATTACAACATACGTCGTAGAAATCACGTTCATCATGTGTCCACAGCTCACTACCAGAAATCCACATACAATACATGTACGTTAGTTTACAACGCATTGCCAGATGACATTAAAAAAAGAAGTCGGTACACAAATTTAAGTTAAAAGTAATATATTTTCTGCTACATAACTCTTTATTACAATTAGAGATTATACTGATTATCAAAAGATGTTTATTTTAACAAAACAGTGATATGTAATAAATTAGTTTACATTTTCATTGTATAATATTTTTAAAAAGACATAACATGCTGCATAATGCTTGTAACAAATCATGTACTTCAGCTTCCGGGTCAATGACCCCCATCTCTATCAGATTTTGGTCCAGTTTTCCTGATACGTTGAGCAAATGCTGAGATGGCCCCTTGTTTTGCTTCTGGACGTAAATGTAGCTTCACTACGATTACAAATTGTAGAACTCTCCTTTTGCTTGTAGCGGTAGAAGTAGAGGTAAGGGCGAGTTGCTATTTTGTTAGCAATGCAGAAAATAAAATCTATAGTTCGTTTATCGTTGCAAATAATTTTCTATAATTCGGGAACAAAATGTCCAGTTTTTCAAATGGCGCTTATCTCGCGCTTTTTTTAAATATTATTTTTATTTGTTTATTTACCTTTAACTTTAACTCATCTTTGATTTATCAGTACCTATATCTTCTATTTGAAGAACTGCTTTGAGTCTGCCTACTATTCTAGTGAATCTATTTTTTATTACTTTGTTACTTTATTACTTTGTCTGCAATAAGTGGGGGGTTTCTTTCAATATTAATACTACAGCTTGTTGGTCATTGCTCAATTTTTTACTACAATTGAGTCATCCTTGCCTCCAAAACTGTTTTCCAAGAATAATTAAAATTGTTGGTATCGTAATGGAAATTTGCCTCGATTATTATCTATGGTGCTTTTGATTGTTGCAATTTGTTTTTGTAGTTTTTTATAATTATTTTAACTTTAAGTATCATAAGCAACAAAGGTCATGAGCGACTAATACATTAATAAAATGCTGTAACAATTCAGTTAAAAAATCAATATTTCTGAAATTGTATAACTTCTTCATGGCATCTTGACGAAGTAGAAATTGCATTGAAGTGTTCGTTTCAAAGGCACTTGTTTTTTTATTGTGAGTGGGGCATTTCAGAAGGATGTGCTTTCTTGATAGAATAGTGTTGCAGGTATTGCACGTAGGTTGTGAAAATTTTTTCATTAAAAAATTATGAGAGAATTTAGAACCATTAGACCGAATTCTTGTTACAGTAACTTGTTCTTGACGATTCATTGAGGTCAAGTCAAGTCAAAAAAATAGAAATATTGTTATGCATTTTGCTGGATTTTTCATTTAGCCATCATTCATGCCATTGTCTATTTATTTTTTTCTTAATATATTTCCAAATAATTTGAACTCTCGGATGGATGGTTTTGGTGTACTTTTGTTGTAGCTCTCTTTTCTTAGAGATCAGCGATGTCATTACCAATACACCTTTATGTACTGGTATCCAAGTAATAATGATATTTTTTCACTATTTAGATTCATTAAAATATATTTCACGAATATGGTTCAATTTTTTTCTGTGTAATGTCTTAAGTTTTAAATGGTACAATTATTTTTGTTTTTTCTTCTTTGTTGGTTCAGCTTGTTGGTGTTTAATTCTGTCTTAATTAGAATGTGTGATTCTCGTGTAGATGAATCAGCAGGTTGAGCTGTCTTCTAAAGAATTGGGAAATGTAGGGTATTGAATAAAGAAGCTTTATGTTGATTTTGTAATTGTGATAATTTGTATAATTAGTTGTTGAATTTGTGGTGAGACAATGGGTGTTATGTTCTTCAATTTCATTATTATTTGTAGGTTTTAGAGGATACTGATTTGCAATACGACCATTCTCTTTACAGAAAAAACATGAAATGTGATAAAATGAAGAATATCCTGTATGATAAGTTATCATAGGATATTAAGATGGAGGATGGTAGTTTGTCTATATGTTTAGAAGCTATATAATTAGTTCTTTCATTAGGTCATGTACTTTTCTTTTTGAAATGTATTAGTTTTTCCGTTGTGTTATACGAATACTAAAAATATTAAGAACAAAAATTTCTCAAAAATATATCCATTTTTTTCTCT
Source organism: Gryllus bimaculatus (assembly GCA_017312745.1). Classification (NCBI taxonomy): domain Eukaryota; kingdom Metazoa; phylum Arthropoda; class Insecta; order Orthoptera; family Gryllidae; genus Gryllus; species Gryllus bimaculatus. The sequence goes on along the minus strand of BOPP01000301.1, from coordinate 555,395 downwards.
AAACGTATTGATCTAATAATGCAAATTGTACTGTATACTATTACTTTTCTTTCATATTCTTAAAGTAATATTTCAGTTCTACAATTAAGAAACCGGAAAATTTAAATAAAATGGGAGAAAAAATCTAATTTGGGAGAGGATAGAAGCCAATTGGCAAGAGGATGAGGCAAGACTGAAAAGCCCAGAGCAAAGAATTTAGAAAACTAACTTCTGCGAGAAAGTCTATGTCATTATGAAGGACTACTAATTTAAGCTAAACTATGCTTTGTTGTGGAGGTTAATAATAATGTACAATTCTATGTTCGTAAGCACATTAGATGTCTTCGTCGTCGGTTCAATCAACGAGCGAGGCATATCATTTGAAGGCCTTTTAGGTCATTAAGCCAAAATTTTCTTTTATAAATATTCGTCAGGGGTTGTTTTTTCGGAACAGTCATTGACAGTACATTCGATAAATGGACTCGAATGGTCGTCAAACAATTCTCATTATCCACTTTTCCATTAATTATCAGGTCTTTCCGGAACATCTCTGTCGGCAGGGGGGTTATATAACGTATTCACTTCTGATCCCATCTGCACATTGCCAATAATGTTCGGTAATGTTTAAGAAAAACTACCACCCAGATCAAAAGCAGGAATAATACAAATAATTAGTACATTAAAAACAAGGAAATAAAATGTAATTAAAAATAAGTGACTTATTTACCTTCGAATCAAACTGAATTGTTGCGAAATTAACGCACTTCCTTGCTCTTGCACTGAAATGCATTACATTAAAACGTTTGACTTATGAATATCTTACGCTATGACTTATGAATATCTTACGCTTCATTTTACAGCTCTACAGGTTGCCTTATCTTAGGCAAAGCAGTAGTAGTGTATGTTGGTCTTAATACATCACTTCGGATTACCTTTAGAAAAACGTTTATTTCTAGTGTATATTCACTAATTTAAATTTCATTTTATGTCAGTGATTTCCTCTTCTTTAGTGTTTAATTTTAAAGAGTGTCCAATTAGTCTCGTTTTAAGCCAGATAACCGCAGATCGCTTTATGTGCGTACAAAGCACTGAGACCTGCCATTGTCCCCTTTATCGAGCGATTCTCACCCCATCATTTGCAACATAAGCCGTTAAAATACAGGGTTTGCGAAGCAATCGCGAAAACCACACAAGGGTCGTTGCCGCGATCGCTGCGGCCTCTGCTGGCCGCCCCACGAACCCCTCGGGTGTGCCCTCGCACGCGGCGGCTCAGCGCGTTCGCTTGGCGCTGCGCCTTCGACGCCGACTCCCTGTTCAATTAGATTCGACATCGCGCTGCGCCTAATCGAATTGCCCGCGCGCTAATTGCCGATGAGGAGACTGGCGCTCGGCCGCGACCCCAAAGGGCGTCTGGACTTCGGACGAAAGCCTTCCTGCGGAAGATGGCGGCCGACAAACTTCACCATCTACTCCGCTATTCAAGTTATGTGATTCAACCTGGAAGTGAAAAGCACACGATATGTGGAATTTTAAAAATAGATGGGGTACGTCATGCATATTTCCCGATGGCTAAACAGAGAACGAACTCCTAAATATATGGCTTAAAATAAAAGTTGTGAATTTTTGACGTAAAATAGATTCACACTGTGCTTAATTGATTTAAAAATGCATTTACGAAACAACAGATTGTTGATGTTTTATTTAATTTATGAAAGAAACACTTAACCGATTGTCTTAAGTATTTTTAAATAATAATAATGATAATAATAATAATGATGATAATAATAATGATGATGATGATAATAATAATAATAATAATAATAATGCATTTGTAAATTATAGAAAATGCTTATACTATTACTTACTTTGCAACACTAACTCCGTAGACTTCAGGTTTGGACACGTCTGTCAAATCCCTCAGTCCAGGCATAGCATACGCATCTTTTATTACAATTAGAACCCAAATATATTAGGCCATATAAAACATTCAAATATATGAATTTTAATATTTTTCCTATATCTCATGTTCAAAACAAATGTATTAAAATGGTTTTTACTTTTTCATTAATAAATTTACTTCAATTAACCAAAGTTCTTCCTTAATGTACAATTCCATAGACACTATATCAAAACCAAAAGTTGTAGACCATTTATGTTCCCGTAATATTGTCCTCAATGAAATATGACATTGTCTTTCTCACATCCAAATTCTCCACTAAAATACGTCTCTCAGACTGCGATGCTCCCTCAATGGTTTACGTCTTCATTCCATTTTCGCCCTTGCTATTGACTCCAACCATCTTCTTAAGTCAACATCACTGAAACATCCTTCTACATTTAGCCGCCATCTTATCGTGTCTGTTGTTGCATGCTCAAGTAGCGCGACTCTTGATGCATCTTCTCCAAAAATTGAATTCCACACAATTAAATCTCATTTTCAGAGATTGGTTAAGAACTCAAATTTCAGAGCAGTATGTTGCTGTGCCTTCTGCCAAAGGCTTAAAAAGATGTATTCTTGTTCTAATACTCTCACTCCAAAGTAGAGATTTAATATATTTACTTAATTATTTATTATATGTCTATGCTCTCCATGGAAGTTGTTTTCTTTCATAGATTTCCACAACTTTTTCATTGAAAGACCATCGTATGCTTTTGTGGGGTCTACAAAAACTAGATGTAATGTAGTAGGCTTTGAATTTTTCCATCAGCTATTTCAGGCAGAAGATTTTCTACACCGCATTGACCAGATTTAAATCCGCTCTTTTCTTCTAGTTCCATCATATCCCTTTCAATCCGTCTTCTGAGAACCCGTTTGAACTGCTTACGTGTTGATGGGATAACAATCAAATTCTTGTATTTGGAATCATCATTTTTGATTTCTTTCATATAAAGTGACATACTTATCCAATCTTTGGGCTCGGATTTCCTTTCAGACATTTCTTAAATATTTCTACCAACAGAACAGGAACACCTCCAGTAGCGGGAGTTTGGTGGTCATCTTGGCAGCCAGAATCTACTTTCCTACTTCGTGCACACGTATCTTAACAGGAAATACATCATCTAAGGAATAATTATTAAAACTCAGTTTGTACTTCTATTAAAAGTTTTATAGTATTTCTTCCCTTGCTCTTCACTTATCTTGGAATAAAATTCAATTGTTAAAAATTGCATAGGTCCCCCTTGTTATCCCTGAATTTTCAAAAATTGAAAAAAATTGAAATGTTTTCCGAGTCATCCTACAACTACAAAATTGAAGATAGAGAGTTTTTCTTCAAGTGAAATTTGTTATCTTTAAATAGTCGTTTATTTAAGGTCATGTACATTTTATTGAAAATTTTAGTAGTTTTCGCGCATATATTTGAAATATTAAAAAATATCACAAACATGAACTTCTAAAAAATCTCACCCAATTTTTTGCCTTGACCGCGCTTTTCTTTTTTTCTTAAAAAATTACACAAATGTAATTTTTGGACATTTCTATCACGTCATTAATATTTATATTAACGGCAATTTGCATATATTATTGAATTGTATTCAAGTTCTTCAGATAATGTCCTATAAAGTTTCTCAAAAACTTTTTTCGGTGAAAATAATTTCAAAATTCCGCATTATCAAAAAAGTTCAAAAGCAATTCTTTCAAAAGCAGCTCCAATTTTTTCTTCAAACGTTTTGTACGGATGGTGTTAAAACCACTCTTTTAAATAATTCTATGAGTTGCCATTGCCAACATTATTGTTTATTTCAATAATAACATTCGATGGCTTAGCCATCATCATCATCATCAGTTTTCTGTTGTATGGAAGCCACAAAACGAGTAGTTCATGACAAGTAATATAATTATTTCATTTTAAATGCCAACGGAAACTCACAATACCAATTCACTCTTTGGGATGACACAAAAGTATTTTTTCTATATTCTTTTGTTGTTGTTTTTTCAAAAATTACGCAAACATAATTTTTTAAATATATCTCACTCCGTTAATATGCTAAATTCCAGCAATTTTTATACATTAGTGCATTTGTGTGTGTAAGTGCTTCAAATGACTTCCAATTTCGTTTTTTGGAATCTCAAAAGTATTATGTGAATATGAGCTTCAAATTTCGTATTTACAGTAACGCTTAAATGACATTATTCTTAAAACAGCTCCACATTTTCTAACGAAAAATTCCATACCGAACGAGCATTTCCTCTTCTACGATATTCTAAAAGTGATATTTCAGTTCTACCGTTAGGAAACAGAAATATTGAGAAAAGTTTAAACCAGTGGTGCTATAAAATGGCATAGACTTTCACGTAGTTCTATCTTCAGTTTGGGCTAGCATTTCGGACATACTCTATATTCTTGCCAGCTGCCATCTATCTCCACCAAAAATTCATTTTTTAAAACTTTTTCTCAATTTTCCATTTTCCTAATAGTAGAACCGAAATATTACTTTAAAAATATTATGGAAGAGTAAAAGTCGTATAAGGAAATTTCGTCGATGACACGTTTGGTGCCGTTTTTAAGAAAATGATTATTAATGCGAAATTTGAAACTTTATTTCCCAGAAAATGTTTGAGTCTTCGAAAACCTTCACTGGAAGTCATTGGAAGCACTTCCTCTCCCAAATGCAATGACGCACTGCGATGACCCTTTCCACGTGTGCGTAATGCCCAGACGAGGCTGTCAAGCCCAAATTAACGAATGCTCTTCAAAATTACAGACCTTCGAGTTTGGCCAGATCAACAGGCGTTTATCAAGTTAGGAAAACTTCTAGTGGTGTTCACAAGCACAGAGCAGACAGATGTTTTGAAATAAACCTCTTCTTCGATATCAAGGTACCACAATTTCTGAGTGCATAGCGTATTAGAGGGTGTGATTTAGTACATATTAGAAGAGGATTTATCAACTTTTTCTGCATCAGGGCCCCACAACCAGTTTCTTTCAGCAGCATTATTACTTTTACTAGACTCCGCAGCCGTAGCAAGAAAACGAAAACAAATGCTCTTTTCCCAGATGATGCTGCCAAACTAGCCACAAGATTGGTCCGACAAGTCGAAAATAAAAACAAACGCAAACAAATAAGCTTAATCAGCACATATACATTGAGGCATAACTTCAGTGGTACACAACTGGGTCGTTGTAAACACCCTGGAGTCGATGAAATTTTGATGGTGGTCAAGAGCGGAAAATGAACGGACGCCTTATGAATACACTAAAGATTCCATTGATTAAAAAAGTAAATGTACTTAAAATTCTTTGAATTCTTAGACACTATTTAACACAATATTGGCATCAATGCAGTGTTCAAATAATTGTGAAAACGTATGGAAACATATAGCGGCATATGTTGTAACTTTGTGACGCCTAACCACTTAATTTACAAATTCTCGTCTCTTGTAATATTGAACTAGATCTCTACTACTTGTCATGATACGAATAGATCATTATTCTTATAATGTTCCACCTCTGCACTTTGTCAACAGGAATTCCTTCAATATTACTTTCTAGAACGTTCTAAGTATTACAACGTTATAGTAATTCAAACAGTTTTCACGAATCACGGACTACATCCCAAGGAAAATCCTACCATTGTTCTGAAAATTTGCTATTGCTATTGTGACGTCATGGATAATCACAGCGAACACAGACACAGAGCTTTCATATAACAAATATATTTAATACAAAGAAACACAACAAATATTTACAATTAGTTTCCTTCCTATACCCTTGCTCTGATAGACCTACTATCCCCTGATCGCGGGAGCGATCCAAACCCGATTGATGATCGGTTTCGATTGTGGCATTCGCCACGCCTACTTTTGAAGCGCGCACAAAGCCTAGCTTCCGTGACCGGATGTCACACTGGGACACAAAGTCCGTACTGGCGTACCAACTGTTGGTTTGGCTCGATCGCGGGAGCGATCTTTTCCGATTGAGAATCTGCGTGAATCGTGGCACCCAACCACTCCTCATCTCGGAGCACGCACACATCGCTCCCACGTGACGGCAGTCATCCAAGGACACAAAGTCCTCCACAGGCTCGTCAACTCGTGACTTGTCTCGCAAGCCTGGCCTGCATATGCACCGCCGTGGCGCCAAGTTTTGTGCACATGCACGAGGTTCTCCCACTGTCCCAGAATCCACCCACTGGCTCTGTACACTCCGTTATATAGTTGAGGCCCACGTGACCTACTACGTCACGCCACCCCCACCGCTGTTATAATACTAACAATTAAAAAGGGTTTGGGTCTCCGTTTCTTAAGACCGGAAGACCCCAAAGCCTTGTGTCTTCCGTTTCCGCGTTCTTGCTTTAAGGAAAACCCCTTCTATCCTTCCTGTGGCGAGGTGTTTCCTCTTACTAATCCTCTACCAAGTGTCCCCAAATAGATGCCACGAGGCACGCTGGCTAATACGTTACACTATTATTTTCATAGAAGGTACAGAATTTATTCCTCAGGTTGTTTTTTTCTTAATATATTTTCCGGTATCTCCATTACACAAGAGTAAGTATTGAGTAAACTATTTTTAATTAAAGCTTATGCCATACTATGAAACTGGATGTAAGACAACATTTGAAGTCTTACACATCCATCGAACGTGCCTTTCGTCATAATTCTGACTAAATTCAAACGATTCCCAAATATGTTTCCGGTTCTCCAAATGGTGTGTCAACGCCGATGACAGTTCTCTTATTTCTCTACGAGGGCAATTCGCTTCCGGAGCCGATCTTGACGAAGACGCTCCTCCAAGCTGCGATCGCCCCCATCGCCGGCCGCTGCCGCTTATTCGAACGCATACATCGTCGTCATGAAGTCAAGGGGCTCCGCGCATTGGAATAACAAATGCGATTTCCAGAACTCGGCTGCAGTCGCGGGAGCGCGCCTGTATCAGACTCGCTGCGCTGTCTGACACCATCCCCGCCCCCGCCCCCACCCCCACCCCGCCCCCATAGGAAGGCAAGAGCGCGCCCCTCGCACGCGCAGAAGCGGAGAACCATCAGCTCCTTGTGTGGATCGTGATGACAGAAAAGCAAAATTACAAAAAGACTAGCAATATTACCTAGAGAATGACTTAAAAATAAGAGGGAAATGGCCTAAAAAATGATTTAAAATCAGGGTAAAATGACCACTTAAAAATACTAGAAAAGTATATAATTTAAAATTTTTTATTAATCCATTGAATTTTACAATTTTTAATATAATTAATTTATATTAAATTATATTTAAAGTAAAGTTTTTATTTTACGAAGAAATGTTATCCTTAGCTTCAATCTTCCAACCCGTCAATTTTGAGAGGTCAAAGAAGTTACCAAAGATCCACGTAATTTTGAGAGTTCGATAAGCTATGTCCACTGTAGTACTGAATTTCGTTATGAGTTTTGTTTAAATTATACAAAATTGTTTAAATACAAAAATTTTTTTAGTGTATCATCGTAAACTCGTGAAACAATATTAACAAAACATACAAAAAGAAAACAAAGTGAGTAAAAATGACAAAAATGACCAAATGGACGCAAAGAATTCCACAAAAATACCTAAAAAGTGAAAACTGGCAAAAAATTGCAAATTTATAACTACTCATTTACATCACCTATGTCATGCTAAACATCAAATTACAAGTTGTTTATGTCTGGAATCCACCCACGAAAAGATGACGTGTCAGCAGAAGTCGAGGCCTGATGAACAAAATTCGCTCGTAATGCACTGGCGCATTGCTCAATGATAACAGTTTAATCCAATGAAAAGAATATACTACGGAGAGGGTGACATTTTCTATTACGTTGATATAGATTTCACGTAAAACACATTTTCGCAACATTTGGTCTATTGCTACTTTAATGCGAGACAGTTTTAATCACGCCGCCTCCTCCCATTTCTTGCTTTCGTTTGTCATTGAGAAGACGCATAACTCAGCGCCGCGGCCAGAAACTAGTGGTAATACAACAGCACATACTTTCTCGTAATATTGCTAACGGTTATGTTATATTATACTCTGACAATTTTTGTGGTGGTGGAGTTTTCTTTTAATTTCAAGATGAGGTTTTTTATTTCTTCTAAGTAAAGACATTAAAGGATAGAATGTTTAATCATTTAAAATTGTATCCATTCCATTTTCTACGAACTAATACATGTATAACACTTCCCATGCATTTTATATCAACACAAACAGAATGATCATAATGTATATGTGTGGATAAATTATTTTGCATTATTTTCATTAATAGCTGTAAGATTTGCCTATTTCTAATTTTTAGAATAAAATATATTTCTAATATCTTTGCTCACTAAATGCCCACCCCCATAGCCCAAATGATTGGGGCGCTGATCTTTGCTCAAAGTTACTGGTTTGAATCCACTTTAAGATATCATGTTTCCACATTAAGATATATGTGTTGCGGATGCAATCGACAATCCACTGTGTATCTCATGCCAGATCGATTTCACGCGCTCTCGGGAGGAACATTCTCCATGATCGCTAGTTTTCCGTGCTTTCTACGGTCAACACTAGACGAATGCTGGAGCAGCGGCTAAGAAACTGGCCACGGACCCCCGCGCTATTTTTCTTTCCTCTGCCTTGATCTTTTCTCCACGATTACTTACACACACACACACACATCTCTCTCTCTCTCTCTCTTTATCTCTCTCTCTCTCTCTCTCTCTCTCTATATATATATATATATATATATATATATATATATATATATATAGTAACCGACATCCCGATTCGAGGGCGAGGGTTTTTTTTGGTGGGATAGTGGCACTTCTGAAGATTTCACAAAAAACGGTCATGACCACAGAATAAGATAAGTAACAAGTAACTGTACGATTGCTAAAATCAACAGAAAATACAGGCTGACTGTGCCATTGACACTCAAATAAAAAACAATGCATTGAACAATGTTGGCTGGGCTATCCGGGACGAGCCGCGTCGATGTCATGGTGGCTAACGTTTCGGCCAGAGTATTGTGGCCTTCTTAAGAGCGTACTAGCCACAATACGCTGGCCGAAACGTTAGCCACCATGACATCGACGCGGCTCGTCCCTGATATCCCAGCCAACAGAAACTCCGGCCGCGGAAGCCTACGCAACCACATTGAACAATATTCAAATAAAACAAAACAAAAGGAAATCAACAGCGAGAGGCTACGTGTATTATAACACAATTTCAACATTTAGGTCCAAGCCTCTCTGCATTCAGAATATCACTAACTTATAACAATACACGTGTAGGTGTGTCTTCTAAATATTAGTATTTGCAGAGCCTGGCACAACGACCTTCCATAACCTCGCCTTCGTGTCCTGGCGGGAACATCGGTCGTCTGTTGTAAATACTGAGCGAACCCGTGCACAGTAGTGGCAGTTTCTTGAGACAAAAAAACTTAGGTAAAACAAATGAGATAGGATACAGATCTAGGCCTCCTAAAATGTGTGAAAGAACATTAAAGAAAGTAACAATTGCTAAGAAATTAGTAAATTTATCTTTTGATTTTGATGTGGTTTATTAGATGTTAGGGTGTAATAATTTCTGTGTGTTATTTTGTTTTCATACTCTCATTTCTTGTATAACGTATATTTTATAATAAACACTTCTTTAAAATTCCACGAAAGTTGTTTTCTTAACATCCTTGCAGCGCCCAGCGGCGGCGGCGGGCGCCCGACCTAGGGCAGCACAAATTCCTTCAAAAGAACGCCGCACTCACTGGCGCAGTAACCCCGTCGCCTCTTCCGCCTTCTCCACCACACCTGCTTCCAAAAGGAACTCCTGTATTGAGTTCCATTTGCGCTTACACCGCCTGTGCCTGTCGCGTTTGACACATTTGTCCGGCCCGGTCGCCTCCCAGCCCCCTCCGCGCGCGACTCGCGGACCCCAGGGGGGCGGGGCGGCCCCCTCTCCGCTGCATAGGCGGCGGCGCTGGCGGAGCGAACGGAAGCCCTTGCTTGTTGGGCTGCTGTATAAACACTGGACCGAAAACTTATTTGAATTATTTACCACTTTTACACACATTATAAGGGCCGGTGACCTCCACAGCATACGCTAATGGCGTTTTCCAAGATAACTCTGAAAATTAACTCTTTAAGAAAAACAATTTATGTAATTTGAAAAAAGTGTTTATTATTTCATTGAAATTATACAAGAAATGAGATTGTGAGAACAAAATAAAACTCAGAAATTGTAACCATCTTAAATCTAATATACTACAGCAAAATCAAAAATAAATTGACTATTGTCCCAGTAGTTTTATTGCCCTATAATGCCCTTTCACACATTTTACATTTCAAAAAGTTTTATTTATTTAATTTTCAAAAAGTAACTTGATGTCACTGTTACTCACTAATCTTGTCTAACGTCTTCGTCGCTGTGACATTGTTCACAATAACCATGCATATGTTCTGTTTTGCTTCTGCCATCCGTTGTCTACTCTCAGACAGAACGCTATATATTCCACATGGATCGTCTATATCTTTTATAAGCACAAACCTGGCGTGCTACCATACGTTGGTGCCTTGGCGCCAAATGAAAGATTTAATAAGCATTACGGATAGATTATTATGCTATAATTAATAGTTCCAAAAGCCTGATGATGAGGACCAAAATATCCTTGAAACAGTTGCAATAATAAAAACCTAATACTAAATGCATATTTATTGTATTATTATGTAATTTCAAAAATAGTTCAAAAAGTATGTTATAAATTAAAGGGCCAAAACGACAAATCAAATATGTGTCTAATTCGCTTTGGGTTCATATTTTACATTGTCATCTATCGTAAACAAATATTACTAATATAATGCAAAAGACAATATTACTTGCACTGTACGTAACAGTACGTTATAATCTCACCGGTTGTTCTTTCAATTTACATGAATGGTTCGAAAAGCGCATTCTCGAAAGCGAATCTCCCTGCTAGAATGAGCCTCCGTTCCCCACCCTTCTTCACTACTCGCATTTGCGGTCGAATGTCTCCCGCGCGGCTCCCGAGGTCAGTGAAAGTGCAAAACGCTTTGCGGGTCTGCTCTACGGTCTTGTTTCGTTTTCACAAGATGCTGAATAGTTATTTAATATTTTTAAGAGACATATACAGTGATTGGGGGAAATTTTCCTTGCACGTTGAAATGATTCAAAGCGAGTAGCCGGGCAAAATGTCTAGGTACCAATACCTTTGAACTATCAAAGAAAAACAAGTGCTGTCACATTTTCTCAATGCATAAATCGTTCATTGGAAATGTGCGGAAAGTGAAAGTTTCATACCTATTTCATTCAGTCTAGATTCAGTTTACTTGTAATTTTTCAACTCCGTATGTTCTCAATGAATCAGAAAAGCGACTTGGACAAAAATTGTCATTTTGAAAGAAAACGGTTTCATGCAGAGCGAGGCAGTTAATTTCGCGGTCAAAGAACGAGTGCTTTCTTTTTGTAGCTTATCTATAATTTTGTAAACTACCTTAATGAACTATTACCAATGTACTATTTTAAACACATTTCTTCACTTGACTAAAAAATGATATTTGTCACATCTTGTGTACTAATTATGTGATATATGAAGTTGATGAAGCTTGGAAAATAAGTCACAAGTTTTTGTTCGGTTTCATTGATTTTTCCTCCCATTCGTTCCCTATGGTTTCAGGATTTGTATTTACATTTTTTCGTTACAATGTAGACAAACCACGTACACAAATGCTTCTTTACTCAGAACAAGTATTAAGAGTCTCTTAACCTTATGTTTGCATTACTTTGTATAATTACACTTAATATATATTATTTGTGACCCTACTAGAACGGTACTTTCACGACAAATAAATTATGCAAGGACAGTACATTTCGTGAATGGTCTCCAGTAATTTGCGCAGCATAGGAGTAATCGTTATAGAATTCGTTTTGAACATCTAAATATTTTAAATATCAGGGAATTACACTTACGAATAGTATTTACAAATCGCAATCGCAGGCCGCCTTGGAAAAAGCGCACGGTCAACGCTACCTTGATGTTTTAAAAACACCTGATTCCTCAGGAGGCGACCGGCCGTCGTGGCAACGGGCGGTGTCTTCCGCAATCTTCGGTTCCGCCCCGAGTCTGCCGGAATTCGCCCCCCGGCGACCAACTCCTCTTGGCCCAATGTAAACGACCTGAATTCAGCCGGGGTCCACCCCAGCCGGTAGGAGCAATTGTCTCGACGGTATTGGGAACACACGACGCTGATTGATCGTTCGTCGGCTGTTTCTAGTCTTTTCCAGCACCTTTCTCAACTTTCGCCGATGTCCGGTACAGTACTGCCTACTTTATATTATACCAGGCGGATTTATGACCGAGCCCATCGCCACGACGAATTCCGTTCCTTATTTTTTTAATCAGTATTCAGTGGTGCGCAATTCGAACTTCCCATATCATTTGTTATGAATCCTTATCAACCTGGCTCCACATCCACGGCCACACCCAGTCCAAATGCACTTAACAACGACAATAAAATCTCTGGACGCAGCACTGCCCGTCCAGCTGCTTCACTCGAGCCTCCCCGCGCACCACTAACCGTTGCTCGCCTCGCCGTATCCCGCCCCCGATTCCAGACTCCCCAAACTCCAGACTTTATTTTAATTTATAATTAGTATCATATTAAGTTTCTAATTACAGAACGTTCTTCGTTTCAAATATATATATATAATATTATATATATATATATATATATACTACAATAACAACTCATAGTTACATAATACATTCTTATCATTAACTTATTTACATATATTAGAGTACAGTAGTACATAATGAGGAAGATTTTTTTTTGTGTTCATTTACAATTTTCATATTCACGGCGATTTTAAACAAACATTCCCATAACATTAAATTATTCTAGAAGAATGTGAGCAGTACGATCAGTTTCGAAAATTGTTTTACTTTGACAGGATTGTAGACAAAAACGTTTTGGATAAATTTAGAACAAAGTATTCTCATATTATGAAGAGATGGACATAGGGCTTTTTATGAGTAGCTTCCTGCCTCTAGGACCCGAACGTCCTGCGCAGTTTTGTCATCTCTTGTAGATCATATCAAAAACAGAATCAGCTGCGACGTAGTTGCCAAATGGAGTCGAAGAGAGGGGATGTCGAGAGTGCTATATCGAGAGGCGAGGTAGCAACGCCCTCGAGAGATCGATCGAGTGCACGGCCCCGCGCCCGCGGGCAGCCCGCGCCATTCGCAACCCCTCATGGAAATGGAGGCTAGCGGCGCCCAGCCAACAGGAGGCGACCCGGCACGCTACTTACCTTCCATCTCTGGATATCGCCGTTCACATTCCATATGGAGTGAGATGTGGACGAAGCTGGTTCGCTCAGGTATTTTTTGGAGGAACATGAAAATGGCGACTTGCACAACACACCCGTTAGAGACGACCATTAGCGTTGTTGTCAGCTGTTTACCTTCCACTTGCTGACACCGGCATTCGAATTGCGGCCGAATATTGCTAAACACGAGTCAAGCAAAGCGGGTTCGGGTCTGGCCGAGACCTCCCCGACTGATGCCCTCCTTCCGAGAGGGGGCGGGGGTCGCGCTGCTTACCGTCCACCGCTGGCTGTCAGATGGTCGGCGATTCATGTGGACTTCACGCGGGGTTTGTCGTGTTGGCGAACAAAACGAGTTTTTCTCGAGATGCCACCGTTTCTCCAGTCTCTCGTTTCATTACTCCTCTATCCACATTCCACACCGAATCAAAGAAGTAACCTATCGGACCAGCTGCCTTCGCAGCAGTTCTGTAGAACTTATCTATTCTTATATCGTCGTTCTTATATCGTCGTTCCTATATCGTCTATCCATAGCAGGTCTCGTTTCTGTAACTTACCTAAAGTCCGTCACAGTCAGGTCTCCAACTTAGAACCTCCCAGGTTAAGAAGTTTTAGCTGGGACCAAAGTTTCATGCATCCTATAATAAAGCACTTGGATGAGAATTGAATTTATTATTTCCCTCGCGATAACGAAACAAATGAAACATTTTGCAAACGCGCAAGTGGCCAGGCTCTCCAACAATCGTATTCAGACCTGCATTTTGAACGTACTGAGCGAGGTTACTAAAATTCATCGTCTGAAGCCAACACGCAGCGCATTTGAGGCCAAGAGCCAACAGTCAAGATTTGAACGAGATGTGAGGGAAGTTAGGAGGCAAACTTTTACAAAATACACACTAATTAATACTAGTGTACTATACAAAACTGTTTGCAAAGAAAGACAACATACATACAAAGTAATCATTGCAGTGTCCGCTTAAAAAAAGACCTACAGGTAGGCACACAACACATAAGTTTATTTTCAAGAATGTGCACAACTCTGGACCCTTCATAATGTCTTGCAAGGAGGTTCGCAGGGGTTGTCACAAGTCAGTTTGATGAACAGGACGATTGAACACTTATTGGCGCGAACACCATGGACTGCGCGAAGAGCATTACTCAACTGTTCATGAAACACGAAGAGTAGCTTTTGAAATGTGCGACAACTAACGGCACGTTGATGCACAGCACGCAATGCAACTCACAAGAAGATGCTTACTCGACAATTACTCTCGGATACAAATTGAATAATAGGGGAATTCAGTGAAATGAGGAAGTCTTGTTGCTAGTAGGGATTTTATGCACCTTCGAACATTAAAGCACTATCGATACACATTAAGACACATTACACACACGATCTGAGCATACGGAGCTGAAATTTCACATCACTTTAACTATAACACCACGTTCAAACTCACTTAAATCGTGATAACCTGCCATTAAAGCAGCAGTAACAGATCTAACAACTGTGCCAGACTCTGGTTGTCTTATATAGTCGTTGCCATATTCTCATTGGTTCCAGATAACTTTATTTCAATACTCAAGACTGTACCAGATTTTTGCTCTTCAGTGTATATCCATTCACAAATGAATTAACATTCGAGGAATAAATCAAGTAGTTGGAACCCCTGTAAGTAGGGCACACTTTGTATAAAATTGTTTTACAACTGAAAATATCTTGACACTCTATTAAATCTTCGGGCGGCTAGTCCCTGCATTTTTTATGAAAGTACTCTATGCTCTTTGCTCTTTATTACAATACAATTTTTTAAACTTAATTTTACATCGATTTTGAAGTTCTACTCCATTTTGTCACTCATTGGGGGTATCTGGAAGAACTAATCTCCGCAAATGTAAAACATAATTCAAAAGAATCTCATTTCCTAAGATACTGCTTAAAGCATCAAAACCAGGGGTCCACGTACCTCCCCATGTTCGACTTCATACTCTTCCACATATATTCCGCATGTTTCTCCCTATGTCCCCTATATGTTTCCTACGTGAACAATTCAATCAAAAATTGTAATCAATAAATTAAACTACAAATACAAAAATTAATTAAATGGTTTTATTACGCAACTTATAAACGTTACTGCTGCGATAGCAATGGCCCTGCTAAGAGCCAGGACTACAGTGCTCAGAAGAACAGGAATCTCTCTCAAAAAATAAAAGAAGAATCCTGATGATTTATTACAAAGAAATGCAATTTCCAAAATTCTTAATTTTTGAAATCATTGCTTTAGAAGTTAAATTACCCTTTTACTGGAACCCAATATCAGTTTTTCTGGCAGCCCTATGCCTACGGGATGAGGGAATCTTCCAAAATCGGAATAGAACAGTCAAAAAGGTAGGTACAATTTTGTCAGACTGCGGCACAAAAACTTGACTCGCCACTTAAACGTGGTGATAAGATCCTAGAATGCACATTTTCAGAGCAACAAACAATGGCAAAATGTGTTGCAGCATAATGTATCGAAGGTTGCATTTGCGCCTGATTTCCTATATATACCAGAATCTGCGAACATGTTTAGGTCTTCAGTCCCACTAATCGAGATCTGGGGGGGTAATTTCGTACCCCAAAATAATACCTTTTTAAGGTTTTGGGTTTATCATTTATTATAAATGGCCAGAAACCGTCATCTTTCTTTAGTGTATTGTAGCGTATTATGTACATAAAAATGTGTTTTTAATAGTAGCTCATGCAATTAGTCTCTAATGTTAGCTTTATTGCCTGAGTGTAAGTTTTCAAAACGAACGAGCTGTCAAATTTTTACGAATGCAGTGAAGCAACACTATAAACGAGTTGCAAACGCAATTTTTTTTTGTACAACAGCATTATAACTTTATAAGAGAATGAAAATTGATTTTGCCTCGCCTTGACCTCGCCTGGCGTCTATCTCGCTGCGATGGCCATCTGCGCCGTCAAGTGCGCAGGATAAGAACAACGACAAACAATACCTTGCAACGGGAAAGGTAAAATATATATAACTTATTGAATAAGTTTAACATAAATATATTTAACTATATTTGAGTACTTTCAGAGGATAAAAAATGCACGCCACGTTCCTCAGAAATTTGGCAATATCTAACTATGCCGTTTTCTCCTGAGACACGTCCCAAGCCATCTCAGCCCATGGAAGTTTTCCCCCCTTTTTTCAATTTCGTCGCAGGTGTATAATCACGAAACGCGTTCGCGCATTTCCATGGCTTGATGCGCTGTTTCAGACTCACGCAGAGCAATTCGAACTAGCAGCTGCGCATATCGTTTGAAGCTGCCTAAAATCAGGCACGACCGCAGGGGACGCATGCGATCCGGGGCTATTCTAATTTGCTCAATATTTTGCCAATTCACAAATATTTCTTCGTTTGTATTCGAAAAAAGTAGATTTGTTCTTTCACAATACTTAGAAATGTTCTCTGCATTTTGGAGTCTCTATATGTACAAACTCCTGAATGTTTTAGAAGAGAAATTGCCAAGAAACTTTAGTGCAGAAACGAAGCTTTCCTCAGCAAAAAGCTATAGATACAGTTGTTTATGTGAACAGAACATTTGGTGGGCATTTTATCACCTGAAATGAATTACCATGAGCTGTAATTTTTCTATAAATCTTAAATAAATGTTTTATTTTTAAATATGGGTAACAAAATAATTTACTTTTACATATTTAGGGCCTAGTTTTGAATAAATAGTGTTGCAACCATTCCTGCGACCCCGTTCTCCAGCCCTGCTGGAGGCAGCGCTCCACTTGTTGATTTACGAGCGAGGGCGCGAGTTCGTCTGAGGACCTCCGCGACGCTTTTAGCACCACCGCCCCCCCTCCCCCGCGCTCGCCCTGCGCAGCCCCCCCTCCACTCGTCTAGCTCTCACCCTCCCACGTCACGTGACGCCGCGCCGGCAGAAGCACCCGGATCGATTCCGGTCGGCCAACCCGGGTGGAGAGACAGGCACAGAGGGATTGGCCAGAGAGCCCGCAGCAAAGAATTGGGGAGGAAGGTGGAGGCCACTTGGGCTTCTTAGCAAGTTATCCGAATGGAATTGGTAAACAGAGCACTCTTAGTCTCTTCTCAAATGAACTCGGAAATGCCGCCCTGTTTTTTTTGATAATTTTCCACAATTATTTTTTAAATATTTAATTACAAGAGTAAAGAAGACACGTTTCCAAGTGCAAACCGTCGCTTTACCTCCAATGACTTGTATGTAATACTTTGTTAGTAAATAACTACTAGTTGTAACAGAGTATTGACCGCAATGTTAATTGTTTCAATTACCAAATTTAATTTTCAACTTGCTTGCGGCAGCAAACATGCTTCCGTTGGTGAATCAAGAAAATGGGGTCCTGGAAGCGCAAAAATGTGAAACTAAGTCTGGACGCGTGAATACTGAAACTTCTTTCGTTCTGGTCACATGTCGTCAGCTCTGTCGTAAGTAATAACGCATCGACTGTGGGAAGAGAAGTGGGATAAGTGAAATTGCAGATTATCATAGTAAAATGCAGGCATTTTTCTGTCAAAATCGAAACCGTCTCTTTGTTTTTGTATTTTTAGTATTCCTAGATATCTCACAAAATCATTTTTGAAACCTCTCAAATCGTCAGCTACCGCTTAGTTTTCCGTCAACTGCGTATATTGTGAGTGCTCGTGGCTGCCCAGGTGACACCGCGCGACCATCTTGTCGTCCCCGGCAGAGCGGCCCCGAGGAAGGCCGAGGGACGAGGTGGCCAAGGCGCGCGGGCGCTCGCGGCAGCCGACGACTTTTGCGCATGCGCACGTCCGAAATTACTCATGAGCAAGTTTATCTTCAACATGATCGCTTTTATTTCTTATGGAATGTCGGAAGCCACACGCTTTGGTTAAGGAGATTTATTTATTTGCAAAAATCCAAATAAATCATCGCCGCCCATGTGAATATTCGCCGCAATTAATTATGAGAAAATTTTGTTGTTAATTCAGTGTAACCAGGAAAATATTAAATTAAACCCATGTTGAATTGTCATTTGTAAGATATTTATCAAGTAATTTTATGAAAAAACAATCTAAATTTGTCTTTGGCCATTTTACAGAATAATTAATTGTATGAATTGCTATAAAATTTTTAAATAGTTTACGAATCCAGTTTGTAATGTTGACAATTTTTGCACTAATAAGAAAATATTGTCGAACGATCGACGATAGCGCTGAGTGCGGTACTCTTTATAAATGCAAAAAAAAAGAACATTATAAACGAGTTGTGCACGCTATTAGTTTGCCCAACAGCATTATAAATTTATAAAAGAATCAAAATTAAAAAAAATTGGACTGATGATGATCGATTCTCAAGTGCATGCGAAAGAAAAATGGATTCCTTGTCGAAATAAATTGTAGGCAAAAAGGCAGAGGAAATTTGAATACCAGACAAGTTGATATTGTACATGAAAGTGGGAAAGAACAGAAAATTTAAAAAGTGGATAAGAACAAAAAATATCAATATTATATGCGAGTTTATGCAATATTAGAATTAAACTATCGGGATTAGTATGTTTCTCTTACTTTACTTCACAACCTAGTCGGGATTTAGAGATGTTTTAATTTTCAAATTGTCATTATATTGAAGTCAGCAGTGTATAAATCATAAAGTTTATGGTGCACTCAAAATTAAATGCAAGGCTTACAATTAAAAATGGTAGGGATATTCTGCATATAATGAAGTTCATTAATATATGGAACAAGCTAATATGGATTATGAAGCAGAAATATCTTTTCCAAGCAAATTAAATTTTGTAACGTACATGGTTCTAATATTTTTTATCTTTAAAGAACCTCACAAATTGCTCTATTAATATTAACATGCAAAAATAATAATATAATTCGGTAGTTAATTTATACTTAACTTATATTGAACTAACTTATCGAACCGAAAATACGGCACTATCGGTGCATACAATTCCACAGCGTTCTTCAATTTCCAAGGCGTGGTGTGTGACGCAATTAAGACGTATCTGATGATGCAATAACTTGTACCGTAAAATGCTTACACGTTATCATTCGTGTCATAAAACGCCCTTTTATGAACGATTTCTTGCAACTGAAAGGGCTGTTTACAATGCTGGAATATAAAAAAAAGTATTTATCAAGCTAACTAGTTATTATCTCCAGAAAAACAGTGGTTGTTTTGGACCTCTTCTCCACAAACTAACATTTGCAGTGGCTCAAAAAATTGCTCATTTCCTGTGAGCACCACTGCGAGCGTAAGACACATGTGGAGAAGGGCTTTCATTTCAAAAGTGTCATAGAGATAGGAGCAAAACAACTTCTGACCAAAGTTAAAGCGCTGAAATGACAGCATGGAAGGCGCCTTGCACTCCCAAAAGAGCAAAGTGGACTAACCCACATTAAAAAGTACATTTTAGTTATTACATGATATGACCGTCAGTCACCTTCTGACATGCGTCAGTGAGTGGAGATAGCAATATCTGCAAATAAATTAATTGTTCTAAGTAAAATAAGTCATGAAATATTCAAATTATTTTTGTCCCATTTCCTCCAAAATGGATTATCCTACTCTCCTGCTCATAGACTCACATCAAGGTGAATTGTTAGATCCACGTGACATTCTAGCAATGACTATGAAGATAAGATTAAATTAATTATGTGACAAGTAAGCAGAAAGTTCATAACGGTTGCAACCAAAAACGAGATCGTTAGGGTGTCAAAATTGTGATATCAGGTTTTTACAAATGCATGATAATTTCGAAAAACAAGTTATAAAATTTAAATATTACTATTTGAAATTTTGTCAATGGCGCTGGACTGTATTAAAGGGATTCAACTATTGCTTATTTTATGAAAAGATTACTTCATACTAACGTTGATGTTATACAGTTTATATAAATATTGTATTATTTTACTCGAAGTGCTGCTTTTAAAAGTGTTTCATCTGAAACGTTTTCACAATCTCTAGTACATAACAAATCAAAATTAAGGTAACTACTCTTATTTTCATCTCGGAATATACAAGCAAGCTTGGCAATACCACAGACATTTCATGAAGTCTGAAAATCATCTTACATGGGAAGTGTCTGGGCGGAGAATGCATCGGTGGAGCGAAACGCGCTGTGCGAAGTCGGGGAGGGGTGGAAAAGGCGACTTTGGGGTTGTTTGCACGGCGTTAGGCACAGCAACAGACACAAATCCCTCCATCACTTACATTTTCTAGTACCTGCGCAAGCGCAGAGAAAGGCAGTGCTTGCTAGATTAGTGATTCCCAGGCACGTCTACTGCTAAGGTCATTATCCCCGTGATCTTATAACGGTCAGTGATCTTCGCTTGCTGGATGGCGAGATCCTACGTCGACTTATGGCTCCACAACCAGGTATCTCCAACCAGCGCAGCTTCGCCTCGGACGGAAAAAGTTCCCCAGGCTCCCCACTGGTCTGTAGATATGTGTGGAAGTGCACGGCATGTAAGTGTTTGTTAGGACACTGCTCCGAAATTCGCTTGATGTTGATCGGAGAAGAACTGCAGATCATCAGCCGCTGCAATTCCCCTCCAGACAGCGCCTGAATTCAACGTAGCTGACAAGCCAGTGTCGACAATCCTGCCACAGTCGGGACTCAAACCCAAACCCTCGTAGCCAGAGGGGCAGAGCTGCAGTGACAACAGTTGATGCTCGGAGCCTCCAGCGCCGGGCCAGACGCTCGGGGTTCGTGCGACGGCAGCAGAGAATGCCTATTGACGCGTGCAATGCGTTGTGTTGGAAACGAAAGGAAACGACGAGTAAGAGACAGAATAACGGACGTGGGAATGTGTGGGAGTGCGGGGAGAGAGGTAGGGAAGAGAGAAACGAGTGAGCGGAGAAGGGAGGATCGGGGGAGTGGTTGGGGGTGCCCGGAGAGAGGTGTAGATGGGCGGGGCAGGAAGCGTATCGGGTGAGGGGGAGTGGGGAACGAGGTGGGGAGAGGTGCAGGGAGCGGCAGGAGGTTGGGAGGTGCGTAAGAATTAAGTTCTGTTCGGGGCGTGAGGTGTAGTTGTGGAGCTGGGGGGGGGTAATTCTGGAGGAAACTGAGCGATAGCGGTTGGAGGGTGGGGGGAGGGTGGAAGAGAATGGAAGGAAGGGAAGGGAAGGGACGGGGCGTGGGGCCGATTCTTGAATCGTCAATGGAAGCAGCGCGTGAATGAGGCTGGCGGCAGCGGCCGTCGCGTTCTGCGCCGGTGACTCGCCCGACGCCGTGCATTGGATGAGCCACCGCTGTTGAGGCTAATTGAGGACCGCGCCGGGCCGAGCCGTGGAGGGGGGTTGCTTTTTATGCAAGCGGTGGCTGCTTCGTAATTCGACACGTTTGCAGTAACGCCCTCTATTTAGGCTCGGATTCGGAAGCCCTCCGGTTGGAAGGAGCTGCGAGAGAAATGTATCACATGCTAACAATGTGTTGGCCTATATTTGAATTTATAGCTATTGTGAATCCTTTTTTCTTTTATACGAATGCAAACATTAAAAGGATATAGAATAAAACAAAATTGTAAGTCTCCAAACGTTGAATTTTGATTTTTGTTTTAAACTTGGAAACTTGTAAACGTTCGTTTTATCCAAAAATGTTTTGTATGAATAAATCTTTACTAATCACGCACAAATGATCAATACATTTAAAACTAGAATAATTATATAGGTACGCTACAAGAGCAATCCACCTTACTTTCGAAACTACAAAAAGAACATCGTGTTAACCTATTTTAAGGGCCAGGCAAATTTAACTTTCTAAGCCTTTTTTCTAGAAATTTAATACTATTTTCTTCTTGTCTATGTTAAAAATTTGAGTTAAAATAATTTTCACTTTTACTAAGTTCAGTCGATTGGTATCGAATGTCTATTGTTTGTCTACTTCTAGGTCGAGGATGTCATTAGAGTTTGAATCTCACATTGTACATCTTTAGAAACCAAGAGTTCTTTCCACAGAGAAAAGAAGCGGTGAGGGATGGTTGAGCGCTGGGAGCAGATTCACGATCCAAAGGTCTTTAGTCGTACCTCAAGGGACGACTTGATTCCCTTCTTTCCCACGTCGATATCCCACCGACCCAGACGTTCGTCCAGGAAGGTTCTGTTAATCAAAAGAATTACATGTTAGGTCTCTTTCATATGCCAGTGATGGACATGAGAACATTTGCTTGTCATTTCTAAGCTTATAGTAAATTACAATATAGCATTTTTCTACTGATCAGCAATATTATAAATTCATTAATTTTTCCTCATCCAGAAAGGCATAGAACGCATGTAGTGAATGATAATGAATAATGTATTTCGAATTATGGAAAACTTCTCGTTCCTTTGAGTGGCCATGCGGCTAGGAGTTGAATAGACTAGTTTGCAGAGGCGCCGTTGTTGGCCGATGCATTTCATCAGCGGCTTCACCACAAATCATGTCCAATGACGAAAATGCCTTTACACGCGAGGAAGAACTGTCCCCAGCTCTTTAGCATACGGGCTATTATTATCTATCACGAAATTAAGACCAAATATGAATTGTTTAATAAATACGCCTCATATTCGGATTTGTAAGAAATATAAATGACATTACAATTGGTATAAAGTAAATTATTTTTCCCTTTATGTATATTTTTGTGCTTTCATATTTAATTCTGAAATGTAACCTTTTTGCCTTGCGAAGTAGATGCTTTGCACACTTGAAAATATAGTCCATTTACATTATTAGAGATTGCAATTAATAACCTTATATTTCAATTTTGTGTAATAATACACAAAACGAATTTATGCAAATATTTATTATTATTATTATTATTATTATTATTATTATTATTATTATTATTACTATTATTAATATTATTATTCTATTTTGTGAATATTTCTAAAAAAACTTATTTCATATTACATTTACACTCTTTAATTGGCTTTAATTAATTAAAAATTGTATTATTTTTTCTGTCTAAAACTATTTCTAGTTAATAGATTCATTGTTACTTTTCCATCAATATAATTCCATCAATATTACTTGAAAGTGTGTTTTCTTTCGACTACTCTGAATCAAATACGATTAGTTGCGAGAATCGATCGCGGCGGCGCCTCGGTGCTTCGCGGGACTCGACCGGTGACTTCGCCCGACGCGCTCCAGCTGCGTTACGAGAACTGAATTGTTGAACGAGGATGCGTCATTGCATTTTTATTACAAAGTTTTATTACATACGAAGTTTTCTGGCCCACAAATACAAAACTTTGTCTTCTAGCGAAGTAAGCGTGAGCGAAGTTAGTAAGCAAACGTATCCAACAAAATCATCGATTGCAAAATCGAATCACAACAAGAGTATCGGTATACAAAGAATGTGTGTTTTCATGATATAAGAAAATAGAAAAGATATCCAACGAAAAAAAATACTGCTAGCAAAAACGAAGATTTAAAATAGCTCTCCTGGGCATTTTTCTTTACACTAAGGATTGTATGATTATGATAAATTGCAGAAAAGTATGAGTGTGATCAAAACCCATCTGTTGCTATGTTGGTTATCTTAAGCGATAGCAGGTTGTCAATTTTTTCTTGGGCACACCCACAAAACGACGGTGTATAATAGTTTATATTCTTAATATAATGTTCTTACTTAATATAATAAGTAAATTAAAATACTCTAAGATTAATTTTCTATGTCATCGAATTTATTTCTTAAAAAAATTGAAGACGAAATGTACTGATATTTCGTCAGTCAACAGCGAAGGTTATTTTTTTGATTCTGCACCGTGCGTTTGAGATCGATCCAAGCAAGGATTGGAAACAAAGGAATCGACAGAAAACGTGAGGTTCCGCAATGAAACGGGTGGAGCCAGCGCCTGCCAAGTGCGGAAGGCTCGCAACGCACGGCAGCTGCCGCGGGGGCGGGGCGGGGCGGGGCCGCTAATTGGGCGGCTGCCTTGGCCTCGTTCCAAATGCAAATTGCCCGGTGGGGCGTGCGCTGCGTGCGCAGCGTGCGGCGTGAGCGCACGGGAGCGCACGGGTACCGGTCGGCGCGGGGGGGGGCAAGGGGGGGGCAGGGGCAGTCGGGCACCGCGCCAGCCGACCAGGGCGCGCCGCGTTCGACGAGGAAGCGCTTTGCCTCCATTCAAAATGGCGCCTTTCATTGAACAGTTCCCAACGTGTCTCACAATGGATGGGGGATCAAAGGGCGTGATTGAAATTCTCGCACCTGTGCGTAATTTTAGTTCAAGTCACAGTCTTAAATTGATTTATTGAAGTAAACAAAATGGCCTCCATATATGGCCTTGAGCAATACATTATTTTAACCTATATACTATCAATTGTGGAACGTTTATTGGGTCAATCAACTGGCGTGCGACGGTCACTGGCTGCGATACATCTGGCTGCTAACTCGTCTATATTGATAAGGTGCAATAGATCTCGATTTGAGAGAGAGATAATATTGCCCAATTCTGCGTTATCTTGTATCTCAAGAACGATTTCAGTCTTGGAGAAGAGCTAAAACTGCGTTCATGCGGCCTCAAAACATCCTGAAGGGAAGATTTAGTTTAGCTAATTCGTAGTTTACGTTAATACTAAATAATAAAATTACAAAGAAACTGCTGGACGTACGTGACACTGTCCCTCGTCCCCTGCCACATCAAAGACGCCGCCGGGGCGCGTGTCGCGCACAAGCGATGATTCTGCGTCTGATACGAGGAAAGGGCTTTGGTCACATATCCATTGCCTCCGCGTGTAATAGACTGGATTGCTGGGCATTTTTCAATAGGCGTCCGGACTCTCAGGCGCGCCATTTCGGAAACGAACCAGAAGCTCTCTCCGTTAAATTTATCCATTACTTATCCGATGCCCGGACGACAACAGCATGATATTGGAGTGACAATTGCCGGAGGTATCAATTTCGCTATGGACGTAACTACACATTTTATTTTTTACGCTTTAGAAATCCTCTTGGCCGAAATGGATGGTCGAGGTGGCTACCAAGCTTCGGTCCGAAGAGCCACGTGTTCTCGCCCTGCCTTCGGCATGGGTGTTCCTCGATGTGTGTCATGGAGGGCCTGGCGTTCTGCTGAGCCAACGCAGAGGAGACAGGTCTCTGTCGCGACGTAAAGGGCCGTGGTGGAAAGGGCTGTCCCTTGATACAACGATCTGACACTGGGAGCTTTCCGCTCCGCCCTAGCTGGGTTTGGAACGAGTACATGGACTTGAGGATCTCGCTTCCTAACACCCTACCTCTAGGACTCGCTTGCATTTATTCAATGAATCTTTCAAAATACGCAAAACGCTTGACCGTCCGACCTTCCATGCGCCTACCCATCCATATGTTTTCGTTGGCAGTACTTGAACAGAACGCAGTTGTAAAACAAGAACCCCTCTCACCATTCCAAAATGCAATGGTGTTTGGAAAACTTGCAACACCTAGAAGGAATGGTAGGAATCACTTAAAAATCGGAGGATGTATATAACAGACCAGTTTAGGAAATTAAATTAGGATCTTACTAAGTAAATGAGGAACTTAACTGAGAATTTTCGGTTATAGAGCGAAGCATAAGTGACATATTGTGCAGTGAGGTGTCGTGCAGTTTAGAGCAGAGAAATAATTAAGTAATTAAAGAGTCATACTGTAGTGAAGTTATGTGAAGTGCACTGCAGTGTGGTCTTAACTGAACAAATATTTAGTGCGGCGTTAGATTATTGAAATTTCTTTTTAGATTTCTGCAGGTTCTGGTGCCAGAACACTACAATTTACCTATTACAACCAAGAATAGTAATAGTTTGTTTTCTAAAAGTAATTTAATATTTTTTAAACAACCAGTTTTATATTGTTATTATTGTTGTTGTTTTTGTTGTTTTATCATCTGTGTTTATTGTTTTTAGGATTATTGTACCATTATTATCATATAATTTGCATGTTAGCTATATTATCTTATTTATGAAATAAGCTGCCACCAGGCTCTACACTTTTGTAGTTTAAATAAATTTAACTTACCTTATTTTATCCATAAGAAGCGATTAAATTTGCATAGAGATATGCACGTTGCCCCAGCAGAGCCCTCTTTCGAGTGACAGATGAACTCAATGTTACACTCCAGTCAGTGGTTGTAGAGCTGTCAATCGACGTGGAAACGTGCAATCAAGTCCCGGCATGCATCGTCGATGCCACTCGATACATTATCATCATCTGAGTGAGTTCGAACGGGGCAGGATGATCGGTCTCCGGGAAGCGGGTTCTGTCGTACCGAGACATTGCGGCTCGGACGGGGCGCGCTGCTACGACAGCCTGTGTTGATCCAGTGGGTAGAAGAGGGTCGTACACAGCGACGAGTAGGTGCTAGACCACACAGTGTGACTGCAGCGCGAGATGGCCGCCAATCTGTCTGCACGGCCATAACCGACAGAGCGGCGGCGTCCCCAGCGTTGGCTCGACTTTGGAGCGCTGCAACGGGTGTGGTCGTGTGTGCGTTGACGGATCAACGCCGACTGCTGTGGGCTGGCCAGGTAGCCCGTATATCACTGCGTCGGATTCCGTAAACCCCCAACGCCCCAGATAGCAGTAGCCGCGAAAATGCGCTCATTGGTTCGCTGAGAAGCAAAATGTGTTGCTCTCGGACGAGTCGAAAATTATCGAATTTCGGTAAAAAATTATCTTTGCCAAAAATTATACATATTTGTGTAGATATTTTTCGTTAAACAGTGCTAATGTTGTTGTAATGCGGCCTTCATTTCATCGCGGTAAACTCGTCACGTGACCTCCGTGAGCGCCAACTGCCGCCAACAAACCTCCGCTACTAGCGCAGAGAGTTCTCGGCCGCAATGAGCCGCAGTGGGGTGATGAAGCGGCGAGGGTGAACATATCCTTCCTGGAAGGAGTTTTCCTGATGGCAGGGAGCTGCTGCTAATATTCCCAGTGCTAAGCTGGCGTTGAAATGCTCAATGATGATGCTTCCTCAATGGCATTCCGCACGCGAACAAATGCGCGCGCGCACAGTCTAAGAGTTGCGCCAGATTTAACGCAGCAGCTCATCCTCCGCCGCTACATTAACCCTACAACGCGTGCGTGCGTCACACCTTGAGCTGAGCGCCACGCAGGAGGTGAACGGGGCGGAGCGAAACAATGGAGCGGAGGCGCGCGGGCGGACGCCGACGCGCGGTTGCCCCTCTCTCGGGGAGCAGAACGCACACGACAAGAAGCGGACACGCTCATCCACCGAACACTCAAGTCGAAACGAAGCTCCGATTCCTTGCAGTGGGCCCCTTTCCTGCCAGCTCACACCTGCAAAAGACTTCCTCTTTTAATCGGAGAGTCGATTGATTGATTGATTGATTGATCGATGATTCCGAGGCACGAGCACGCAAGTTTAGTAGATGTTTTCTGGCGGGAGGTGCCGGTGTTTCTCGCCCCTCCGCTGGATCTGCACCGACCTGCACGTCGACTTCGGGGGTTCCCCTTCACGAGTTTCCCCCAGCAGGGCGCGGCCCTGGACAGGATGAGCACAAAGCTTGTATGGTGCGTGAAGAGCGTGTGTATGGATAGGAGATGATAAAGGAAAGGTCGCAGGTCCCGATTGTTAGAATATTGTGCACACATTTACCTGGTCGGAAAGTAGAAATGATTAGTTTATACAGGGACACACTTTTGAAACCAGACACATTTTTAACTTGCATATCTATAGAATGTGATTTTATTTATGATACTAACATATCTAAAAACACATGATTATAAAATAGTTTTTCTCGGCATGAATAACAATAATCAATTTTTGTGATATTTTGCAATTAAAATAAAATCACCAATTGTCTTTGAGACTCAGAATGGATTGTGCATTTTTAAACATATTTATAATTAAAGAATTGAAGAGAATTATTGAAGGTATCCTATCTCCATTAGTCGACAGAAGACCACGCCAAGAGAGATTGTGAATCGTTCAAGAGATTTATTTTTAAGACCAGAGAATATAATTTAAAACATAAGAGACAAATATGACAAAAGTATTGTTAGATTATCATATCATGTGGTTCAGGAGTTCAATATATTACGTAATGTTCATACAAAATTCCAAGGTTTTAAATTAGCATTTTTCGTCTAATACGCCAGTGTTTATTAGAGACCAGTTATACATTTTTATATTTTTTTATTTAGATTCTTATCGTCAATGTAAAACATACCATTTCCTTTTATTTTCATTGTTTTTCGTGCCTCACCTACAAAATGTTGATCAATTTAGACGTATTTCGAAGGAATTTACGAGTCAGGTTATGAACACATTTGGTCACGACATGAAAAAAAATTATAGTGTTTCAATTAGGAATCTGATTGGCAAAACGTTTTGTATTATTAACTTATGTAAAGTAATATATTGTACGTCATTGTAGATTTAATTAATGTAAACTTAAGGTATTCGTCCATCAAAGTTGTGCATTTAATTAAAGAATTAATAATAAATATAAAGTTAGACAAAGTTGATCAGTGAAACGACAAAAGTAAATAAGAGTATTTAATAAAATGTGGTTTACCGAATAATGCAAACCATGACTGAAGGGAGGTATAGTACCTCCCTTTAAAATTACTTTAGGCACATATGGCATTCCTGGAACCCAACATTTCTTTCAAGACTTTTTTCCTCAACGAAATGTGCACATTACTTACTGTGAGACCTGTAGCGCAGGCAATGGGCTAGCGGAAGTAAGGATTCTGCGCAATACCCAGAAGAGCAGGTGGGCGAGAGGAGCAACTTCTTCCTGGTCTCACCCGAAACGATGTAATTCAAAATATTTTACG
The DNA here is from genome assembly GCA_017312745.1 of Gryllus bimaculatus. Taxonomy (NCBI): domain Eukaryota; kingdom Metazoa; phylum Arthropoda; class Insecta; order Orthoptera; family Gryllidae; genus Gryllus; species Gryllus bimaculatus. Next base: position 526,386 of record BOPP01000301.1, on the reverse strand, counting down.
AATGAAGTTGTAAACAGCATTACTCGTAATGTGCATATGTTAACGTTAATATATCAATTGGGAATCTAATTGTCAAAATAATATTATTAACTTTACATACTTAAATATTGGCGCAAATTATGTTTAATAAAGTGTTCTATTTTAAGAATTAAATTATAGCAACTAGATTTCAGATCATTAATTCATATTTTCCTTAAAATTACGTCCGCCACATTTGTCGGAATTCGTCATTCAGTTATTCCGGGAATGACGCGTTGCCTGCCCGGCGATTTTCCCACTCAACAAAACGTCCCCGTTCCGTGCATGTGAGGCCTCGAGGGCTGCTAACGACGGCCGGAAGCGGCAGGCGGCGGCTGCGGAGCACGCAGAAGTCCAGGTGGGCGGGCCGTCAAGGCCCAGCGGCCGGCAGATGGCCGCCCCAGCACTAACTGGAAAAAGAGAAAGCTGAACAATACGGCCGCTCCGCTAGAAAGTGCGGTTATTGCGCGGCCAGCGCCTTTTCCCGTGCAGTCATGGCCCGCTGCTGTCCGCCGACGCCGGGGCTCCATTTATGTCAATGCCATTGCGCAGACAGGAGGGCGATTGTGTTGATAACACGCTGGCATCGCTAACCTCATATTTGCTTTACTTCAGCAACTGCCCTCAATTTTAGTTTTCGATTCCTTCCCTGTCTAATTCGTCTCCCACTATCGCCATCAGTACTACTATTCGCTATTCAAACATTACCACCAAGCTCGTAACATCGATCACTACCAGTCACCATCAAAGAAATTAATGTACAGAAAACGACAACACACTCACAACACACTACATGACGCGCTTTCATCAGCTTCACACGGACTTCATTATTCTGCTCTATATCAACCTCCAGCATCACTGGTATCCATCAACACTCCCCCAAGGCGATATCATCATACATATTAGTAGGGAAAGCAGTTTCTATTTAGAGGTTTGTTTGAATGCCCTCGAAAGATCGCGACAGCCCGTGAACGAGCGTAGGCCTACCATCACGTCCCTGCCTCGCGGCCATGGGCTAGTGGGGTCTGTGTGGCTAGCACGTAGACATCCCCACGCTGTATTCCGGGTTCTTAAACCTGAGACGTGAATTTACTCATCGTCATACCGCAACATATCCTGGGACATTACAAGAAAAACGCACACTATAATCTTGCCTGCCCGGGAATCGAATTCGGGGCCCCTAAGTGGAAAGCGGGCACACTGAACAAGAGCTAGCCGCGAGCATTGCAATTTTAAGCTATTATGGATAAACTATTCGACCGATTTCGTTCCGCAAGCATTTTTCTGGAAACTTTTTTTTTTTTTCATTCTCTCGCCCTTTTTCTTACATTACCGTATTCATACGTATACACGGAGTAATGTGCGTAGTATAGAGTAAGTTATGTAATGCTACGGAAAATCGATTTCGAGATTTCAACGAAAATACACTTTTGGGGTCTCCTGACACCAAAAAAGTGGTTATTTTCAAAACGCCTGTATGTTCGTCTGCCTGTCCGTCTGTTCGTCTGTGAACACTAGTGTGTCATTTGTTCTGGATAGCGAGTTATTTCATTAAGGTCATGTACAATTTTCTGAAAATTGTATTAGTTTTGTGCAATATTGCGAGCAATAGTGCAATAAAAGTGCTATAAAAATAGAGCTATAAAAATAACAAAAACATGATTTTCTCAGAAATGGCTCCATTTTTTCTTTAAATTTGTGTTAGGGTTTGTGTTAAGTGCACCCTAAAGATAGATTAAACGCCATATTTCTCTATTCTTTATTTTTTTCATAAAATTACAAAACTTTAATTGATTTGACTTATTTCTTACGTCGTTAATATTTAGCTGTAATTTTCTTACATTATTATATTTATGAGTACACGTACTTTAAATAATAACATTAAGTTTCGCAAGAAGTCAACTGTTTTCTGCCAAACTAGCTCAAAATATCGTATTTTCAAAAACCCTCAAATGCTATTTTCTCAAAAACGGCTCCAATTTTTTCTTCAAATGTTTAACAGATAGTGCTAATTGCACTGTTTAATATGACGTAAAGTTCACTTAGGATATTTGTTTTTCTTCAAAAATTACACAAATATAATACTTTGAAGATCGCTCACGCTCGTATACACATTTTCGGCAATTCGTAAACACTATTGTATTTGTGAGTAATTATGCTTCAAATGACTCTTAATGAAGTTTTTCGGAAACTAAATTTTCTATGAAACAGAGCTTCATAATTCGAATTTACAAAAGCATTTAATCGCCATTTTCTTAAAAGTCTCCAAATTTTTCAATGCAAATTGCCATTTTGTACGAGGTTTTACTTTTCTTTAACATCCTTAAAAAATATCTCCTTTGTACTTTTGGGAAATCGAAAAAAATATGTACTTTAGGCAGAAATAGAGGGCAGCTGGCAAGAGTTTGTGGCAATTCCGAATAGCTAAACGAGACAAAGGGAATAGAAAACTAATATGAGAAAGTCTGTGGCATTTGGAGCACCACTAGGTCACATTCCTGGAAACATTAAGTTTCGCGTCGAAAGTGCCTTGGCCCGAGAGGTTGATGGCGACGGACATCCATGCCTGCCGTCAGCGATACTTAACGATGATTTTCAAAACTATGTTCTCTATACAAAACCACCAAGTATAAATTTATTTGATTGGAGAGCGTGTACAATACTTTAACGTTCATTGAGAGTTAAATAGTAGTAGTACAGACGTAAAAGAATATATCACGTGTATGTCTGGACAGTCACATGCATACAAAAATTAATGCCAATTCAGTTTCATGAACAGGAATCACGGAATCTTTTCACGTCTGTATTACTACTGCTTAGCCCTCAATGGAGATTAAAATATTTATTCGCCGCCAATCAAAGAAATTTAAGCTTCATAGTTTTCTAGAAAACGTAGTTTTGAAAATCATCATTAGATATCGCTGTCAGCAGGCATGGATGTCCAACACCATCACCCTCTCGGGCCAAGGCCCCTTCGACGCGAAGCTTAATGTTTCCATGAGTGTACATGAAACCAGGAGTATTGTCCGGGAGTATGGCTTCGACGGAAATCTCCATTAATCTTAATTTTACATGTAACAGATGTAAATACACTCTCTTAGGGTTACATAATGAATCATGTTTCATACTTTCCTGTCCAAAAAGTGATTCGCGTTTAGGACGTTATTTTTCAATGTAATGGTTTTCTGTCCCTGCTATCCCATTCACACAAAAGGAATAGAAAACAACAGTACTTCGTGTAACCAAGCTGCAGATCAAGAATAAGTGAAATTACTTTTAAATCACCACAAATATTGCATTCATACTCTGCATTTTGAAGCTTCTTCGCTACAAATTTAACGTTTTCATATGATTCTTTCATACTAACAGAGTGCGCCACCGATACTGCGGTAATTTATTGCCATTATACAGAATTACGGCTTTTAAAGTTACTTTTAAAGGAATCAATGAACAAGCGCTATTCTGTTCGGTTATGTTCCTTTCCAAGTATCGTCATAGAAAGAGAAGAAATGTCATAACAAACCACTATGACGATTTTATTAAAAATATTCTTTAAATTCAAAATGACGATTGCGATAAGTACATATCTTTGTATTCTTTTGAAGAAGATTTCATCCTTTTAGCCACAAACTAAGCACTTCACTGTTTTTAGATAACTTTAAATTTCGCATGAGACGGTGGAGATCTTCTTGAGTCAAAAAATGAACAGCTCTGTTCACCAGAAGAACCTGTTACGTTTTTTGCTTGTTCCTAACAGAATCTGAACTCTCTACATCTAATGCCATGTCCACTGGAGGTTTTGGTGTTGGCAATTCTCCGCATTGTCGAAAAGTTCTCATTCGATTTTGACGTAATTCCTTTAATTTTTTAAGCAGAAATTGCGCTCAATCTAGGTGTTCCTCCAAAGAACAGGAATAGCTAGTGGCATGTGGCGGGTGCCGCTTCTCCATGGAATAATGTGCCTAGAACATGATAAACTACAGATATGTGAGACCCAAGTCCTGTTTTGGTCCCCCACACCCCCAAAAATATAGTTCATAATACTTTTAACAGTCATGGAGATCGCCTTTGTGGATTTGAGCGTCATTTCACCACAAAGATAACAAAAATTGTTAGGATGATGTAAAAAAAATATACGTATTTTCGTGTAATTAAAATAAATAAATATGTAAATATGAAATACACAATAATTCATGCTCACAAAGCGCTCAAATGACTTGTTCACTATTTCACAACTAAGATAGTTATCAGAACAACTGGCGAAGGCTCACGTTTGTTCATGTCTAGATCAAGTTTGTTCATGTCTACACATCTCTCAAACTGCACTGTAATAGCAAAGCTCCCCTTTGAATTAACGCATTTAATTTCATCATATTGACCACGCTTCAGAAGATTTTTCTTGACATTGCACAAATAGATGAAAAATATTTATAAATATTTAAAAGAATTAAAATAACAAAAAACTGTGGGTAAAGGAGGAATTTCGAACTCCTCTCATATTTGAAAACCAGATAAAAACTGCAATAAGTACACCTATTGGTACATGTAAAACAAAAATCATGTTATGCAGTGAATCAGACTACAACTATATCACGAACACCTCTACCAATACAATTGCCAGTCACATTCATCCTCATATTCTTCCTATATCCACTACATACTCTTAACATAACAACATATCGAACAACAACAGCAACAGCAACCATAGCATCAGTACATAACAGCAAGATCAGCAACTGAAACTACAACAAAAGCAACAACAGCCACAACTAAGCAACAACCACAATCATAACAGCATCAACATCAGCATCAGAAACAACTGCAGTAACAACAGCAACAATTACAACAGCAACTGATACAAAAGCAACAGATACAACAGTTTAACAGATACAAGAATAACAGACACAAGAATATCAGCGACAGGAACAGCAGTTATAAGAACAGCAGCAACAAGAACAGGGATAGGAGCCGTAGCAACAACAAATGTTAAAACGAATACACACGCCATCATCCGGAAAAAGCAGAATATTACTAGACCTCATTTGGAATGTTTCCCGACTAGGGCCAACATTCCTCATCCCCCAAAATCGGCTCTTTAGGTGGCCAGCACCAAATTCCTAACCTGTCAAAAGTGCACTCGCGGCGATTCCTTTCCATCACCACTTTCTATCTCTCGCTCCCTCTCTCCGTAATTGACTTCCATCACGGTCGCCTCTGCGCGTTCCGAATCGCCCGGCCGCGTCCTCCCGCGCGCGAGTGGAACGGCTTCTCAGAAGGGCGGCATCAGCCACTCAGCGACTTCCCGCCACTCGAGATGGCGATCTGCATTTCCCACAGTTGTTCTTCCGCTGGGGCGCGCTGCATGATGCCAGAAAAGATCGCGCCACGCAAGCAAAATGCAGGCCAGCGAATCCAGTTTCAAAGCGAAGCTTTTCGTTTTGCATGGAAAGCTATTGATTAATTCATTGTTTGTTGTCCGTCTTCCATTTGAATAAAATGTCATCATTACGGACATTTTGTTTATGAGCAGCTTCCGTTGGCTCAACCATCATCAAATCTGCAGGATAAAAGCTATACAATTTTATTGGTATTAGCAGATTTGATTATTGCTAAGCCCCTTAACTATTACTATTACTACCACCACTACCACTACTATTACCACCACTACTACTTCTACTATTTCTGCTGCTACTACAGACACGACTACTACTACTACTACTACTACTACTACTACTTCTACTGCTACTACTACTACCACTACCACTACCACTACTACCACCCTACTACTTCTACTGCTACTACTACTGTTGTTTCTACTGCTACTGCTACGACTACTACTGCTACTACTACTACTGCTACTACTCCTACCACTATTACTACTACCACTACTACCACTCGTACTGCCACTACTACCACTCAGGTTGCTACGAGATCAGGTTACTGCGAACATAAAACTAATTTTTAATAGGAGGCCTTGATTCGGCTTGATGAGGTTAGAATTTCCTTGCGCACTGTATCAGTACGGTAATGAGATTCAAATAGGGACATGATTCCGAGAAAACACATTAACAATTTAAAAAAAATACTACAGTTAGAAGGATGACATTTTGTGCAAACTAAACAATAATTTAAAACTGTCTGTGATTAGAAAGTTAATAGGTTAAGCTATGATTGTTATTCATTGCTTTACTGATCGTTCTCGTAGTTAGATTTCAACTGTGTCGTTATTTTACTATGCTTAATTTTAAAAGAATATTATTTTGTAATCATTAGCATACGAGTCTTTACGATTGTGAAAAGTTCTTATTTCTTTTAACCCCTTGAGCCATCCCTAGAAGACAAAAATAATACTATAACGAATATTGCATCACCTGCCGGATTCGCTGCGCACCGATTGTGTCATCTGCCGGCGCCCCTCCCCTTCCCCCCGAACTGAACGGATCCGGACTATTGGCGAGTCGCGGGGAAAGGTGGAGAAAGTGCCGGATGTGTCGAGACGAGCGCCGGCCAGGTATAAATGCGCTGTTGCCGGCGGCCTCGAGTCAGTAGTTAGCAGTCAGTCCGTCAGTGTTTCCGAAGTGGAAGCTGTGCTGTAAAGTGAGCGTTGCGGTGAACAGTCGTGCAGTGGGTGAACAGCATTCAGCAGCCTGAAGTCTGCAGTGGAAGCTGAGCTGTGAAGTGTGCATCGCGGTAAACAGCGGTGCAGTGGACCCTGGTGTGCGCAGTGAAGTGTGGTCTGCGCAGAAAATTGTGGCCTGTGCAGGGAATTGTGGTCTGTGCAGTGGACCGTGGACAGTGTTTCGGACTAAGTGATACTGTAGAAGAAGTGAACTGTGTACATAAATAATCAAATTGCAGTGAACTGTGTAAATAAATAAGTAGAAGTGACCTGTGTAAATAAATAATCAAGAGAACGGAGTCGTGTGTAAGAAAAATAATTAAGTGTAATATACCTGTAAATAGTTTTAGTAGTTTTTAGTGCATAATTCTTTACGAATAAACTTTTTTGTTAAATATTGTGTTGGTTTTCATTCACCACCGAAAAACGTTACAATACGATTTTTGTTTGCTTTAGAAAGTGAATACTAAAATGACGTGAGTCCTTCCTGTGAATAACAAAAATGAACAAAAATTGGAAAAAGAAAAGAGCATCTGACATACCTACGAGGGCTATTCAAAAAGTAATGATAACAGGGGCCCTGAGGGAGAATGTAGTGAGTGAACGCATGTGTCGTGAAGGTACGTAACGTGTGTCAAATATTCGCTTTCCATGTCCAGCGGGGATAAGACTTAAAGCAACGTTGTAACGCGACACTTTTGGTGAAACTCGGGGAGAACCGAAAAGTCAGCTGCCGCAGAGGCCAGAGCCTCGTGAATGCGCTCGCGCCTGAGGAAGGCGACAGGCGACGCGGGCGACAGGGGGCCGAGAGCCTGCAATGCGGCGTCACTGCCGGCCAAGAGCACGACTCGTGCCTCCTCTCCTCTCCTCTCCTCTCCTCTCCATTCCACCAACATAATGTTTCGTTCGCATTTTATTTTCGCAAGCGCAGACTTGGACAACGCGGGGTCCAGGTGTAGGGCGCGTCGCTAACAGCTAGAATCTTAGTAGGTATGTATGAGACTGGTGCGAAATTTCAAGGGGCGGGAAAGATGCTGTCCCAAGGGCGGGGGGTGGTTTGTTAACGTATGAGGCGGAAATATCGATGTCACATTTGGCCCGCGAATACGCCATGTCGAGAAAATGTTTCTGAGTGAGCGAGTTCACTATAACCGGAGTCGTCTGTATTCTTTAAGCCAGATTTCGGTTGTACTGTTAAAAAACCGGAAATTTGAAATTTTTTTTTAATGTACTTCGGGTGGCAATAGATGGCAGCTGTCAAGAGAATATGGCAAATCCGAAAAGGTAGCCCAGACCAAATAAATTAGAAAACTAACTTATATGAGAAAGTCGGTACCATTCTTTAGCACCTACTGTACTGTACCTTCTGTACTAATGATTATTGTTATCAATATTTGACATATTTGAAAGTAATTTGCTTGTTGGATTCTTCTGTGTGAAATTAGCGGTGACACAATTAGTCATATTATTCGCAGGTATACACGTACAAAGGAACACAACCAATCAGTCGGTAATTGTATTTGAAATGATATAACACGCGACATTGCAGCGTACATTTCACAGCCACAGAATGCGTAAAAATACTGATGATCTTTAGTTTTCCTGGTTGCGTTTTCGGTATTGATTTTGGGGGCTGGCTTTGCGAATATTTCTCTTATGGAACCCGTTTTGTGAGGATGACAACACCCTTTGAAGCCTCTTTAATCAGATCATGGAATGTTAATGTTATATATATACATACATACATACATACAGTATCCGGACACGTGCCAAATGGTGTGATGGTGTGGTTGTTGTTTTGTTGTTTTGTGTGGTACTATAATGGCACAGGCCTACGTTGATGTTTTAAACCCCTTCTTTCTTCCCACTGTTGAAGAAAAATAATCGGTGATGGCGATTGCATCTTTCAACACTATCGAGCACCTGTTCATACTGCACGGCCTGAGGCGGAGTGGTTACACGACAATAACATTCCTGTAATGGACTGGCCAACTCAGAGTTCTTACTTGAATCCTACGGAACATCTTTGGGATGTTTTGGAACACCGACTTCGTGCCAGGCCTCATCGACCTACATCGATAGCTCTCCTCAGTGCAACACTCCGTGAAGAATGGGTTGCCATTCCCCCAAGCTCGATGAGAGAGAGGGGGAGGGAGAGAGAGAGCGAGAGAGAGAGTACGTGAGAGTACTTGAGAGAGCGAGAGAGAGCGAGAGAGAGAGTACGTGAGAGTACGTGAGAGAGCAAGAGAGAGTGAGAGTGAGAGAGAGCGAGAGAGAGCGAGACCGAACGAGAGCGAGCGAGAGAGAGAGAGTGAGAGAGCGTGAGAGAGTGAGCGACAGAGAGCGAGAGTGATGTAAAAATTTTTAGTTAAAATTGTTATATTGAAGAAGAACTCTTTAGGTGCATATGTACAGTACATTATATTTAAGTATGTATGTATGTTATTTTTGAAAAGGGGTATTTCTTTATTTTACAGTGCTCAAGTGTTTTGTACATGTATCCTTGTAAGTGCATATTTTTATGTGTTTCTGTTTCCTCCACTTTTTCTATTTCGTAGAAAAGTGAACCTATTGATTTCAAATGTTACTGTGTATGTTGAATTTTTAATTTTGTCTTTATATTCTTATTCTAACCTTTTTCATTCACCCTCATTATTTCCCTGAGATCATTACTTTCAAAATTGTTCAATTTTCTTTGTAGTCAAGGACAAATATGAGTCACGAGCAACAACAAAAGGGTGCTGCTACGGCCTCCCGCCGCCATACCGCGGATGCGCACTGCGAGGAGCCGCGCCGGCGCTATTTTGCGCACCGATAGACGCGTGCGTGATTGCGCGTTAGCGGCGGAGGTCGGAATATAGAGGCTTAGAGGAAAAATATTTCAATATGAAGACTGCGCATATTCCGGATGAAATATTAGGGACGATAACAAAGTCATGTAAACATTACTTCCCACGAAACGTTAAAACAGGTATGACAAAGAATACATCTATAAATATTGGAAAATATAAGAAAACTCTACTGAGTTATGATAAAGTACATCGGGAACAAGTAAACACAACTGACTTTCATATATTTTACATTTGTAATGAAAGACCAAATGTTTTACATGTAAAACATTCAATTTATTTATGTTAAATATTTTGTGTTGTCCATTAGTCAGACAGATTAGCGTTACTTCACCAATTAACTATTATTCATTCATTGTTTATATGTAATAATGTTTCGTATTTATGTAGTAATGGTTTATGTATGCAGATATTCTGAGATATTTTTACAGTTTATGTTTCACGGCGGACTGGAAATACTTTATCCATGTCGTTACGTCTTGCACGCGTGCTATTAAAATAGATATAATCAATTATTTTATGGAATTTTAGAATGAATAGAACCATATTTAGTTAACGAAACAAAAAGTAAATAGAATACTTAAACAATTTATAAGTTCACGGAAAGTTGACTTTTCAGAGTCAAGGATCCATTAAAGTTTTGTTAATTCGACACATTCTCCTGGACCATTACAAAACCTTCCCATATTCTACATAGTAGTATGCGTGAAAGTAAAATGCCGAACATATGAGATACACAACATTTCTGCTTAACGATGTACTGTAAATGGCTGTACGTTTCTATCATTGAACCAATGCACCACTTGTAGAAGAAGCGCTACATGTTCCACAGATATTCCACGCTTAAGAGTGCATGTGCTGGAGGTGCTCTAGTTTCTCCGTGAGCGCGTTTCGACGTGAGCGCTTGTCATGGCGAGATTGATCGTAACGGGGTTTCTCCCAAGTAGTACTAAATAGGTTCTAGGGAAACTGCGGCGGAGTGCAACCCCCTTGCATTTCCATGGCTTCCAAATTGATCTAGGCATCCGCTGCACGTTCTCCGAATACCTAGTTTCCTCAAACACGTCTGTGAGTTATTTAAGAGGAAATTTATATTTGAAATGCATTCGACGGAAAATGAGGATATACTATTCCTCGTCAGGATATGTCATTATGACTGGTGAATAACTCCATCTGTTCCACTTTGAGACACTGAAGAGAATGTAATGAAACACGATCTAAAGTTATGTTCAGAATTTGCAATTCAAAGGAAATTTAGGAGTGTGTCCCCTGGAAAAGATCGTGTAATTTTAGAAAATGCCCTCCCCGCTAGTCGACTGATTCCATAGTCTCTAACATTTCTGGTCCCCCGATTCCTGTAATAATTCTGGTAAATTGATGTTAGCGTCAGTGCAAATTTTTAATTCTCGTTGTTTGGCTTAACACTCCTCCTCTCGCAAACGATGTTTGCATGATTTACTCGGTCGGGGAATTTGAATACCCCAAAATCAGAAACCAAAGTTTAAAATAAAAAAAAAGAAATATTAGGTACGAAACAAGATATACAGGATCAGACAAGTTCATACCTGTTTTGAAACTCAATAAAAAAAATTCGTGCACAATACGGTCATAAGTGTTCTGGAGGCACCACTTTACGAGTAGAGTACAGGTTCACTTCGGCAACGTGAGGTTTGTATTGTCCGGGGCATGTGTCCGAAAGTTGTGCAACAAACAATATCATTCCGAATGCAGCACTAGTTATCACTGTTCGTAGTTCACACGACATCCAACATTGAGTAGGCACAGACCAGGATTGCCGTGCACCTACTTTGTCATAAAATAAAATAACCGCTCAAAATCTGATGGGAGTGTTAGAATTGTACTAGTGCCTTGTGGGCCCAAATACTCCAAAGAAACAGCCACACGACATTACTGCTAAGCAATGGGAAGTGAACAGGAAAATAAATTCTCAAATACCAGAGTCGTATTCAGTGGCGTTATTTGTCAAGTCTCGCAGAGAGCCAAAACCCACCAGTTTATATGGAAGTGTAGTGCATGTTAATGTAAGTGTAAGTGTATCGAAAGGTCACGAAAAATGGCGATCGTTTTAAGACATTTCTCTTCCATGTGCAGTAAAAATGACAATGTTCTGGATATTTGAAGTAGCAATGAGATAGAAACGTTCACTCTTAACACGAAAACTATCGGAAAATTACTACTGAATCTCCATGGATATTACAAAGCAAAGAGGTGAAGCCCTAATTGGCGTTTAATGGACGTCTCATTAAACAACAAATGTATACCGTCTGACTGGAAAGAAGCTTCAGTAGAACCGATTTGCAAGGGGGAGGTCGTGCGAGAGCAGCAAACAAAACACAAACGCTTAGGCTAGGGATTACCCGAATACCCCGAATCAGTACTGGATCGTTAAATGACTTGTGCAGAGAGGAAAGTTGCACTTTAGAAGTGGGGAAAGTAATGTTTCGGCCTAAACAAATATTTATTTTTGTATTGTTTTAAAATTACTATAACATCGTCTATCCCTAAAAACCTTTAAACATTGACTAAACAATTAAATTGAGAAAAAATCATTCAAATCGCGAAAAAAACAGCATGCAGTTTTGGGACAAATGATGATTTGCTTTCATAAAATATGCATATTTATTAATTTCAATAATTATTTCTTTACTAATTTACTTTAACTTATTTAACTTTAAATAATTCCAACTTTTTTCGTCGTATGGTGCAAGTGTTGTAACTGTTGTATGGAGGGACTGATTTTGGCCTAGGTGCGCCAAAATAGGTCACCAAACGTCGAGCACTTATCTGACTATAATTTATTTGCGTGCAATGAAAAAAAATCATTGTACATTGTTCGCAGCCTCCAGAATTAGCAATTCATGCTAGTCTTTGGGCTGCTTCGCTAGGGGAAAGCCAGCCAGATTCCTTTTTAAAAATTCAAAAGTGCCAGTGCGGATGAACCTTAGCCACAGTCTCCGGAGCGCGTAAGGGCGTCTCCTAAAAGCCCCTTCTCAGCCCTTCTAAGCGGTGGCTGCGCGGTGACTGAGCAGATTCCCCGAAAGTGCGCGAGGCGCAACTTTTCCCAGGAGCCTTTTTGCAGAGCGCATTTAACCTAATTTTGAGCGCGAGGGTGCATAAGGAAAGGAGAGAGACGCGGATTTCTCGGGAAAGCGCGCGCCTGAACGCCCGTCGGGGCGAGTGTTTCCTTGCAAATTTCACGCGCACCTGCTGACGTCGAGAAATGAACGCACGAACGCGAAATAGGCTGATTCCAGAATAAATACTATCAAATCAAATGACTTTGTCGTGTTGTCAGTTTTTCTAAAAAAAGAATAATGGTTTCTTTCTTGCTCTGGAATTGTAGCTACATCATCTTCCTCAAGGATTAGGGCGATGCCTGTTCCGGTCTCTCAGTCTATCTTCTTGGGCGACCTGGATCTCTTCATCCTCAGGGTCTGTATTTCATTGCTTCTCTTCGGAATCTTCCATCGGTCATTCTTTCTAGGTGGTATTATCGTTTCGTTTTATTTTCTTCTATACGAGTGGCTAGTGAGAAGGTATTGAGTTCACTTGTCTTAAGCCTTGATTCATAAAAAAATTACTGCGAACATTTTTCTCCAATGTCAATAATTGCTTTATTGTTTTCATATATTTGTGTACGGATTGCCTGTATCAAATGTATGGGATAACCTATTTTATACATGTTTGTTTCTTAGCACTCTATCGAAAGCTTTGAAATAGTCCATGAATAATAAGTGCGTCTCTATTACATTCACTTCTTTTTTGATAATTTGTTTAATAGTGAAAACGTCGTCAGTGCAAGATCGTAATTTTCTGAAGCCCTTTGTTCTAATAATAGTGTTCTTCTAATTCTGAGATTTTTTTAAATCTTTCATTTACAATTTTACTACATATTTTATGGCCTACATTTAGAAAGCTAATTCATATGTAGTTGTTTGCAGTAGTCTCAAGAGAATCTTAATCCTTTTTTAAACAATGGTAGAACTTTGGCTAATTTCTACTCTTCAGGTATTTTCCTTTTACTTCAAAATTTATTAGCAAATATCAACATTCTTTCCATGAGGTAACTTCCTCCATGCTTAAAAAGTTCTGTGCTTACATTGTCAGGTCCTGCGATTTTTCCGTTTTCTAATTTTTTAGGCATTATTTAGCTCATGTTTGAATATTTAATGTACTTCATAGATGTCATAGACATTTAGATTTCGATCTATGTCATCGTCTACATCTGTTGTCCATGCTTTCTTCCAATCCTTCTCCGATATAACAGACATTTTTCTGTATCTTTCTCCTTGACATTTAAGTGCCTTGGAGCTTTGATTGCTAAGGTCAGCCCTCCATGAATCACTCTCTATCCTGCTGATAAAAAGATTCAGGAGTCTTCATGAACTTTTCAGGTCATTTTATTAGCCACATTACGTTTTAGGGGATAATGGCTTGTGTTTCTTCAGTACTAATATGTAAATATCTCATGTATGCTAGCCTTTTTTCTTCAATAGCTTTTTTAATTTCATCATCCCACAGTTTAAGATCCCTTCGTCTAATAATTTTAAGACTTTATAGGCTACATTTAGGATACTATCTTTTATTCATCCTCTATATCTTTGCACTCAGGTTTCTTTAGTGCTTCTATTAGAATCTTTTCTAGTAATTCATAGATTTCTTGTAATGATTTCTTCTAGCAGATATGTCTTGAACACATTTTCATTTGAAGCTCTGTTTCTGAGTTTCTTATAATACCATTTTCAGGAGTATCTATGTTTCACTAGTAAACAGTGATCTGAGTAAATATCAGCCCCTCTAAATACATGTGTATCTCTCACTCTTGGTGATAGTTTTTTGTTTACAATGACATAGTCTATAAGTGACTGAAATCCTATAGCACTCCAAGTGTTAATCATTTTCTTTCTAAAGAAAGTGTTCGTGATTTTGAGTTAGTTTGCTGTTGCAAAGTCTCTTTATTTCTCTTTTCCATTTTATTCACAGGAGTTTCTCCAAATGTGCCTACAACATTTGGAACAGGGTGGTTATCCACTCTCGCTTGCTCACTCACCGGCGTGTATAGCGTGGTCTGTCTTGCATATTTTCTCAAAGGGGTGTTGTAAATCTTCATAGAAGATGTCATTTTCCAATTATCGTCCTTTTCTATGAGCATATCTCCATTTAGGATCTACAATAATACTGACACCTGCTCTTTTCTCATCTACACCACTGTATAGCATTACATGATCCCCAATATCTTTTGTACCTTTTAATTTTCTTTTTGTTTCACTTAATACAGTAAAATTGATATTCTTGTTCTGAAGTTGATACATGAGCCTGCCTTGCCAACAGGGCGCGCAGGTTGCCGGAGTTGATTTATACAGTAATTCCTAATATATTTCAGTAAGTGAAATTAAAAGTAAAGAGAAATCCCTGTTGAGCACTACAAGATTCGGCTTATACTTTCAATTTACCTAAACATACATTTTATTGTTTACTTTATTGTTGTCAGATACCATTCACAATACATGAAACCCTCTGTCATCAACATAATTTAGTACAGCCGTTGTTATCTTTTACAAGAAGATTGTGTTCAAGTTGGAAACAAAACATCTTATTTATATTTGTACAGCATGCTTGTTATCATGTACACTTATAATGTTGTGGCACACGCATTTCCATTCACTACTGTACATTCAATTAAAACTTGTTTCCACTGTAATTTAGAAGTACCATGTTTCATAAAGTGAGAAATACTCTAGGTGCTCTTGATTATGAAGAAACATAGACGAACTTCGTTGCGCAGCTGGGTAACTTGATACACTTATACTAATGATGTGCGATTTAACACAGGGCCAAGATTTATTCCAGCGCTGTCGCCGCACGCGAGCAGTCGAGGATTCTCTTCAAGTTCGCTCCTACATTGACCGCGTGCAGCGCTTGCTAGTGGCTGCCTATTGCTTGTGCAATGCACGGTGTTAACAACCCAAACAGTGATTAGAGTGAAAAGGGATTAGAGCCAACATGGAACGCGGGTGAAGGTGCCCCTGAGGGGCAACACAGCAGAGAAGCTTGAAAGCAACTGATGCGGCAGCAACTAGACCATCAACACTCAACTGGCCTCAAAAGCCGCCACTAATCCAACACTTCACGCAATTGTTGCTACCAATAAAGACTGTCAACTAGCCAACAGTTGACGCCGCTGCACAAATTTGTGGAGAAACTGTAACCCCGGGTAATGAACACAAAAGGCGAAAGCGTTTGGAGAGTACGCCAACCTTGAATTCAGATTCAACGACGAGCAACGATCATTCTGTGATATAATGCGTCCTCTCAGTAGAGCCTCGAACCTCTTACAGCAACTAACGAAGAGTTAAATAATATGAAAATTTCTCCAATACTTGAGAGTATAGATGCACGAGAATATCTTAACTTAATACAACACATTAACTAATTAAAAATAAATGATTTCTTGACTGAGCAAAACGGCGAGTTCATCATAATTAATTTTCGTCACATTAATGACTTTAGAACCTTTCGGTAATACAATGCACAAATGAACATTGTTTTACACGTACCACCATCCCAGTAATAAATTCATTGTAATAAAAGACTACCAAAATGTTACACCAAACGAGACATTACTCAAGAATTAGCAAGATTGGAATATTCAGTAATTAAACTGTAAACCGTTAAACAGTGTTCGGATCAGGATAAAACAAGAAGTCTATGCTAATTGTTACAATAGACCTTATATACAATCTTAAGTCCCAAAATATATTTAATGAACATATATTGATTTAAAACATGATAAGAGTACAACGTATACAAAATCCAATAAGCATGTTCAATGTATACGTTGACAGCAATGCGAACATTTCCAGGTGAATTGCAACATGTCCCATGTGTGTAAAGTGTTCTGAAAACCATCATTATTCACAATGTTAAAAACTAGAAACTACCAATGCAAAATGTGTTAACTGTAAAGGAAATCATTCGGCCAATAGTGTGTCCCAGAATTGAAAAAAAAACTTCCTAAATCCAATCAATATAAACACTATAGTCAATTTTTAACAAACTGTCAATTCAATTCTTACATTTACAACCCTTCACTGACACAATTTGACTGAACAACTGAGACAACAACAAAATAATTTTCTGTTCCTTCACCGCCAGCACCAGTCCCTTCCCCCTTCGCCTCTCATGAGACTTCCCGCCACTGCGTAACGGGCGTTCAACTGTACAAAATTACAATAATGGATCAAAATCACTCTGAACCTGCTACACCTGAATTAAGACGAAAGAGAATTCCTTTCGACACATAAACGAACCCAAAAGAAATATAGAATGTGTAACAGAAACCCACCTCATACCAGGCGAACGTTTCTCTATACCGATTTGTAAAATATTTCGTGATGTTGGAATCACAACAAAAGCTTCAGGAGTAGCAACTCCATTTTCACAGTTAATCTGAAGTTCGAACATTTTAAAAATTTTAAAATTTTTTGACCCACTATTAAAAATTTCAAGATAGAGATTTTCCCTTCAAGAAAATTGCCTGTACGTAGTTAGTTCTTTCCTTGATGTTATGACCATTTTTTGGAATCGTTTAAGTTGTTTTTGCACAATACTTCGTGCTATGTGCGCCATATCAAAAATAACAAAAACAAGATTTTATTGTAAACCACATTCGTTCTTTAAACGTTTGATACGAATAGTCCTAAAGGTACTCTATCAGATGGCATAACACCATATTGAAATATTAGATAAAGAGATTCAAATTTCGTATATGCAGTGACGCGCAAACGCCATTGTTTGAAAAATGACTCCAAATTTGGTAAGTAAAATTGACATATAAGAAGAGGTCTTTCTCTTTTTTAATATGATTTAAGTAAAATATCGATTCTACCATTAGGAAACAGAAAAAAATGAGAAAATATACAAAACTGCACTTTGGGCGGCGATAGATGGCAGCAGGCAACAGAAGGGGGTAAGATCGAAGAGCTAGCCTAGAAAAAAGAAATTAGAAAAGCAACTAATATGAGAAAGTATGTGTAATCCTGTTCCACCACTAGTTTGAGTTCCTCGCGCATTGCTTACGCAGTATATTTTAATGCAAACATAACCATCAGGTAAGTTCAGTAATTACACTGAATTCCATGCCAGAAATATACATTTATTTAAATTTTTCAATTAAAAACATATTTTTCATTCATCGTTTATTAGCGAGATCAAGTAATATTTAAAGTTTCAGTAAAGCAAAAATAGTGTCGTTACACTATTACAAAACGATAGTATTATAGAACTGCGAGAAAGCATGTTCTGTTAAACTAGTACTACTTCTCAACTCGCAAAATTAAAGTATTTTTAAATAAAATAAAATTATTTTTTATTTGTACCGACACATTTGAAATAAACTTACAGTAAATAATACAAAGAATACAAACAAAAAAGATATACATTAACTGACCCTTAAATTTGGTCAGCTTTTCATTACATAATAATGTGAGAAGACAAATTCATTTTTTATTTCGAAGCTTTGAAATCCCCCGCCATATAACATTGAAAGAGATACTAAAAGAGATTATCCAACCAACCTTTTATATGTGCTGTATATGTAATTTGTCACCACAATTACTCCAAAACGCAAACACGTTTCCTCCCTTTGATTGTTTTATAAAGTGCAGACCGGCATTTTTATTACAGCCTACGCCAGGACGGACGCTGTCAACACATCGAGTAACTAGCTCGCTTTAGCATTCAGATGCCGTGCGGAATCGACGGGAAAGAGGAGTCAGCACGAAAAGAGAGCTGGGATTTAATTTCGCATAATTGCAATGTCCCAGCCGTTTGAGAGAGATGCTTCATTTGCCCCCACACGCAATCGAAGATTAACTGGACGTTGGACGAACCTTGTAGTCAGCTGAAGCCGGCGAGGCTCATCTGGAGCGAGAGCAATTTGCACTGGAAGTGCTAAATTCACCATCCTCATTTGTTTTACCAATGCAACAATTTTCTTGAGAATGTTTCGGTCTGAGGTGGCTTATATGTAAAAAGCAATTTGCAACACAATTGCCTCAATAGCTCCGTACATTTGAATGCATCAATTATTTTAATTTTTTCTAGGAAGAGCTATTATCGTATGGTTCTCGAATTTTCTACAGAGATTTATTGTTGTACTTGAATAATAGGTTTGTGAATAGAGGCCTCCTTTTATCGAACAAAATAATATTGCGAAAACGTTTATCTAAATATTTTCTTTTAGCTTTGAGGCTTATCTCCCCTCACAAAAGAAGCTCGAGTTTTGCACTCACTCCTGCGCACGTGCCAGCATTGATCGCGAAAGACAAATCTATTGTTGTTTCGACATACAAACCGGTTCCGAATACCCATCCCCAAACAGCCCATCGCTACCAGGGGTTTGACCGGTTTTTATCAGTTTATGCATTCATTCGAACTCATGCATAAAGCAAGAGATATTGAGGGCCGTTCTGAGAAAACAAAGCAAAAAACAAAGGACTGGATCTAAATGTGCTTATTGCCTCAGGCGTTTGACGAGCGAGTACCCAGTACTGCGTAATTCAATGTTTTATTATGATTGTGTGTTATTCGATATCGTAACCCTGATGCAACACTACTTCAGAACAGACGCTGCCAGCATTCTTTCACAAATAAACCGAACACTACTGTGTGTACGTGACGCAATATCAGTGTTTATACGTCGCGCGGGAGGGCTTCTAGGAACGCGCACAAAGAGACGGCGGCACGCTCGTTCTTAATCGCTTTATTAGCGCTCCGTCGTCATCGTGCCTCCGCCGCCCAAGGCTCTTCACACTGCCGTGACAAAAGATTATTTCAGAAGGACTTCCTCGTATTCCCAAGAATATCTACCTTCACCGGCCACTGCTCCTGGAAAACGGGGTCGCTACTTCACGGCGTACTGCAATGCTGTCTGGGGCCTTTTTGCGTGGTGGGAGGCCGCGGTGTGTGCGTGGGAAACAGACGAAGCTCAATCTGTTGTTTTGTCCGCGCACAGGGTTTAAAAAAGCAAGAGTTATAAAAGAAGGTTCTTGGAAGCACCTTCCCTTGTACGCTCTATTCCATTATTAAAATGAGCGCGAGAAACCATAAAAGGCGCCCCAGTTGTACTTGCGCGGGCAATGTAGGTCAGGCCTTTGTTGCGCGCGGGCGCATT
>BOPP01000301.1:484551-506648 GCA_017312745.1 Gryllus bimaculatus | reverse complement strand
GCGGAACGGCGCTAGTGGCGCTGGCGGCGCGAGTGGGAGGAACGGCCGGCGGAGGAGGTTGGCGGGATGGGGCTTCGAGTGGAAAAGAGAGTGAGGCGAAGGGAAAGCAGAGAAGCTTCAACGGATGGACAGCAGACAGAGAAAATTGGCAGAAAGGCAAAATTAAGGATGAATGCGCTGGAAATTGTTTTACGAAGTTTTCCACTGAGTCCTGCCAGGTAAAATTGATCATAGGTGATAGGGGATCGAAACCGATTAAAACTTCTTGAATGTGTTTTGGGGCTAACTAAAAGAGTCTAACATTTTTTTTTTAGAATTTAACTTCATTATTTAGGAATTGATGCCACATGAAATTTTCAGAAAAGCGTGCGCAGTAACAAATAGAAATGCTTGTTTATCTTGCTACATTAATTGTATAGAACTGAGATTAGTCTCAAATAACAGCTTAAACACATTTCTTTTAGACAATTTATAGTTGGATTTAATTGTTAATTATCCAGCATTCCCTCAATCTCAATTCATTTTTACAAATTTCCCCCCCAAAAATTTCATTTTAAAAATAATATTCTCTTATCAGTTTAACGATCTTTGCATGTGCAAAATTTGAAATTGGGACATTTATATGTAACGAAAATTTTAAAAAATGAAACGTTTATATAAGTGTACTGTGAAGTTGTTTCACTAATAGTACCACTTCGAACAGCGGAGATCGGAGAGGAACATGGATGGTCTGCATTATGTTAAAATCTTTTTAACGTCTAGGTACGAGTACAGATTATTTTTAAACCTACAGATTCGCATGAAATGTGTTCTTTTTCGGTATGTTTTTGTTAACTGGCTCTGAAACTCGAAGCTCTCATTCCGTCAACTAGAACATTAATCATACAACCCGCCAAATAGCCAGTACTCCAATCACCAACTGAATCAGAATGCTCAACCAAAGGTTTGAGGTCGATGAAGCCAGGGCTGGCTGAAAAGCGTGGTTTTCGAACAGCACCGCACGTGAATGAATTTTTCACCATAAGTAGATTTATTAAGAAGCAATTTTGAAGAAAAAACAAATTTGAACTAAAGGAGGAAATTGGGGAATCTATACAAAAAACTTTTCGCGTGATGAAACCTGATCGAAGCCGCGAATTTGCAAGGGCAAACAATCCTTCGGAGAAATAAAGACGGCTGTCTTATGTTGTAGACATGTACTGCATGTACCCGATCCTCAAGCCGAAATAAAGCGTCTGAATGAATTCAAACGACCTGTCTCGTTGCCCTCGTTGTAACTCCTTTCTCTACCAGATGGCGGAAGAAGCGCAGCGGAATTGACGAGATGAGGCGGAAGAGCAGGCCTATTGCCTCAGCCTCCCCACCGTTTACCCTTTCTGGTCTGCAGCACAATAACTTACTCATGAACACAAGCAATTAATATCGTAGCCAAGCGGATCAAAGCGATCACACTTTCGTTAAGAAGACGGTGTGTGTAGGAACGACAGGGCACGATTTAGCAATAAACTGCGTCATCTCAGTGGATGAGTTGTTAACTTACTGGCTACTCAAACACCATTTTCAAATGGAAGAAAACTCTCACAGTTCCCCACATTATTCTTGCGACGTGTAAAAGAACCGTAAGCTAAGTCCTCCTATTATTTCCGCCCTAAGAAGTTCTCATTCATTGAACCGGGAACACTACAAGTAATGGATGTATGTGTCCGGGATAAGTGATGTGCCCTTCCAGGCGGTAAAGTAAGTAAAAATTTATAGGCAATGCTGGGAGTCTTTAAGGTGCCAAAAAGAAAATGACCCGCAATTTTATTCCTTGTCAGGGGAAGGCCAATGACTATATCGCCAAGTACCCGGCAATTACAAACAAGTACATTGCTTGTAAAGCTTAGCAAGTAAAATTATTTCGCTATTACGCTTCTGGGGTTATGCGAAAATTAATTGAGATCCATATATTAGTACAGTGGAAGCTTATTTGTGAGCCGTTAATCGGCGACGCAAGCATTCGTTCCAAAGCGGAAAACACTCGGCCAGTGGGCGTCCTTGGGAACAACCTGAGAGAGAGAGCGGTGGTAGAAAAAATAATAATTCGTCGATTTTATTCGGACTTTCTGAAAAATTCACATTCTCTATACGTATTTCAGCGATAGCAATGGAAAAATTTCACATAGGCACACAAAAAGTAATTTAGAAAGTATTCAATTTATTTTACATTTGAACATAATTTCTATTAATTTTGTATTTTTATGTAGTTGACTAGTTCGTGAATTTTTTAGGAAATATTTCCTCTAAACAAATACTACTCTTATGGGAGTATAATCTTAATATTCTTTGATAGAACCTCAAGAACAAGGACATTAAAACGTTTCATGAATAATTCTTAACCAAAATAACCAGAAAGCCTGGAAAAGGGGACTCAATACTGATTTTTTTATCGCCCCCCCCCTCCCATCATAGAGAAAAAGCATTCGGAACATTAAAATATTTATTAGAAATATTTTATTCTCAGGCTTGCATTACTTTACATGCTCGTTTTACGTCTTGTCTATATCAGAAAAAGAAATCATAGTTCGCGAATTTGTATACTGAATGTACAATACATAAATTTACCATATCACGATAAAAGTAAATTTTTGCGTGCTATTGGAACACACGTCTCACAATCGAAGGCAACTTCAAAGTAGGCGATGAAGTGTGACAAAATGATACGGGTTTTGAATATTTTCGATTACAAGGTTAATAAACACATACTGCATTGCATTACTTGAGGAAGATTATGATGAAACAATGAAATTTTCCAAAAACATACTCACTTTCCACATAAGTTATTATCCACTTCCCATAACCATCCATGCGCAAATCAGAATACTCCGATTTAAATGTCTTGTCCATTCAAGGAACGAGCTGGAAAGGAAGGAGAGTGGGACACTGTCATCCAATCACAAGTTTTAGTTCCAAAAACTTAATTCGTAACGAATCTTCAGATTGGTTAACAGTCTCCCCCTCTTCTTCCAGGTCGTGACTTTGAAGGAACCCTGCATTTAAATCGGAGAATAACTCTTTGGCTTGAGCCTCCCATGGTCTTTGGTGGTTATCATAGGTTCCAACTTTTATCAAGCTTATTTCTTGTAGATAAATATTGTGAAAATCATTTTCATTTAACGGTATTTACAATTTAATTTGTACAACTTCATGATGAAAAGCTCTTTACTCTTGAAAACGCATATTTGTCTTCATAAAGGGTGGAAACAGGCTTGGAAGACATTAACTTGTTCCGTATTAACAAAATATGAAGCAATGTCAAAATGGACAGGATTGTTTTTGATGGTTACTCTGCGTGAGACAAGTAACACTAGTGATGCTACGGAATGGCACAGACTATTTCCTTTGGTCTTGGCTGGCAATTCGAACTTGCCAAATACTCTTGCCAGCTATCGCTGCTCAAGGGTCATTTTTTTGACATTTTCTTAATTTTTCGGTTTCCTAATTGTAGAGAGGAAACATCATTTTAAGATTATTAACGAACCGTAAAATTTCATCGTAAAAGGCCTCTTTCTTTGAATCATTTGGAGACATTTTTCAAAATCTGGCGTTTAAGTCCTACTGTAAATTCGAAATTTAAAGCTCCTTTTTTCCAGAAAATGAGTTTTCGAAAAACTTTATTTGGAATAATTTTAAGTTCTTTTACTTACAATGTGCATATCAAAGGCATGAGAGATCTTTCAAAAAAATTACATTTGTGTAATTATTGCGAAAACAAAAAACAATACCTCGAAATGAACATTACCTCATATTTAAGCGTAAAATTTGCACTATCCATTCGAAATGTTTGAAATAAATTTGGAGCCATTTTTGAGAAAATAGTGTTAACGCGTTTCTGAAAATGCGGAATTTTTAGCTAGTTTTCACAGAAAACAGTTGTGTTTTCGGGAAACTTGATAGGATATTATTTAATGCACATGTACTCATAAATGCAATAATGTGAACAAATTGCTGCTAATATAAATAATAACAACATTTAAGGTAAGTCAAAAAATAGCTTTGTAATTTAAAAAAATAGAGAAATATATCGTTTATATCACTTATAGAGTGGATTTAGTACTATCCCTACGAAATGTTTAAAGAAAAATTTGGAGCTGTTTAAGTTAGTAGTTTTTGCGTAATTTGCGCTTAAAATTAAAAAAAAATTAAACCGCTCTAATTTTTTTCTTTAAATTTTCTTCTCGTATGAAATAAGCGATGGTAAGAATTATGGTCCGAGGTTAACAATGAAGTTCGGTCTCTTATGACGACATGTGTCTCCAAACGTGGCGCTCTCGTGCTGTACTGTGTGAATCGAAAGTGGCGCGCTCCATGGTGGCGACGGATCCCGCAAGGGGGCGGAGCGCTAGTGTAGCGAACCTTTCCAATTTTCCTCTCCTTCCGCAAAATAAACCTATTCCCATGAGACTCCAATTCGCAGGAAACGTTCCTGTTAAACTCCTCACGCCCGCTGTGCTTCGAAATGTCGTAAGAAATCAGGAAGAAATATTAACTTTTAAGTGCACCACTATTGCAATACAAAATCCAAATTTCAGTCCAACTACCTGTAGTTGCAAAGAGACCGAGCATCGTGTTTCCTTTTTAACAGTAGGCATTGTGTACGTCTTGTGATGGAAAATATAATTATAGTTGAGTAGTTTTAGACATTAATTACCATTTGTTTATTTCGTCTATTGAGCACTTCACCACTATTGCACTTAACGGTCGGTGGGTCGTACATTCTAAATAGTTTGCAAAAATAAAGGAAATTATTTCTTTAAAATTTTAATTAATAAATTTACCACAACCTAAAAACCCAAATGAAGAAAAATAAATGAAATCACATTTAACTTTGACGCGATTAAATCCATAAATCTCAAAAAGAAAACACAAGTACACACAGGTAAACAAACACCTGTAAACAACACAACGCGAACTTTCTGAGCACGCTACGATATGTCAACCGACCCAAGTGGCACAGCAGCTGTGGCTGATCCAACAGTCGAACCTATCCCTTCCTTCAAAGAATAATGAATTCTAAAGATATTCACCACGATTTATGGTAAATACATTATGTATTCGAGATATTATTTTACTAATGTAATTGTTGTGATGAAAAATTATGTTAATTGCAAAAGAATTTGAAAACTACACCATTGAAGATTTTCTGCCATTAGTTGCAGTAAATTAGCGATTTAAATAATAATAATAACAATAATAATAATAATAAACAAAAATAAACTAGTAGTGCTATAAATGGCACAGACTTTTTCGCTCTAGTTAGTTTTTTTTTAAAATCTCTAGGTTTGACTAACTTTTCCGACAAGCCTCATTATTTTCAGGGTTGCTTTCATTTTGTTGCGCGAAAAAACATTTTTTTTTAAATTTTCTCAATTATTCGGCTTCGTAATGCTCAAACAGAAACCACCATGCATTTATTACTATTATAGAAATATTAATTTCATTAATTTCTACGGAATCTGCGGAAAAAATAAGTTCAGACAGTGCTAGCAATTGTTTAACAGTTTTTTATGAACTACAGTGTCGGATAAAGTGCTATAAATCACATCTGAAATATAAAGAACACACATTTGTTGTGAAATGAAGGAGTATATTCTAAAAACCGAGTTCATGTAATTGGTCTAAACCTTAATACAGTTGTTTCAACTGCACCTGTTTTGTATCATGTTGCTCTCCTTTGAATCTATTTTCAGAAACTTTTCCGTCATTTTATATCATAATTTGCCCCTCAAAATCCTTTCCGTAATGATCATTTACATACAGTGAATCTACAATATGGGACAGCCGGCTTTACTGCCCCTCGTACAAAGGCGCACAAAGCATTTTCTCGCCAAGTTATGTTATCTTCTTGTTAGGTTAGCTGAAAGATAATTCTTGGTAAAGGACAGGTACCGGATACCCAGATATTGGCATTTTTATCAGAAGTTTTCAATTTATTTGAATGGGGTATTAAAAATATAGGTATGTGGGTATTAAATACTTATGATGTTTATGTCAGGATTTTTTTTCTTGAAGCGTGCAAATTCTACGAATTAGTCATACCTTAGTTCCCAAATATCTGGAAACTCTGCCGCATGCACTGTGGCCCATATATTAATTAATTTACCTTTTTATTTATTTATTGTCACAATGATTGATTATTTCGTTCCTGAAGCGTCAACTGCATAGGTATTTAGTCTCGTCAGTGTAGTGCGTTTTAATCACGAAGTGTATGGACAGTTTAATAAAAAAATCTCCCGAAGTTTCAGAAAATTTGGAGAATTAATTAGATCGCTCGTGAGATAGATTCCTTCTAATAATTAAATACGGTAAATTAAAGATGTCGAAACGATCTTCAGCAAAATATATTTTTTGATACCAGATAACATCTTAAATTTACCGTATTTAATTTGGAAAATGTTTGAACCTACATGTACAGTACCACCAACAATGAAAATATCCATTTCAACTTCGCAGGACCTCGAGTTCATTTAGATCAATCGTGGAATATCAATTTTATAGAAAATCATGAGAACAGTTTAGTCACTGCCGTACACCATAGACCGACAGACAAGCAGACGTTTTACCGTCGACCACTTTTTCTGTATCAAGGATCCTCAAACGTTGATTCTTATTATTCAACATCTTTTCAGAAATTATTTAGTACGTATAAGAACAAAGATTCTTCTACTTTGTCGAGTTTGTACTAAGGCTCTAAAATGGCCGATTTCAGCTGAAGGATCACAATACTTTCTCTTTACTTTAATGTTGGATGAACTGATCTCCGCATTCGCCCTTAGAAACTGTCGCCCTCATTCATCGCCAGCTTCTTCTGTTTTCTCCGGAGGATGCTCTTCATAAACTAAACGATCGACAAACACTTCAACCGGACGAAGTTGGGGGAAAGTTAGAGCAAGATTTCTTTACCCTCAATACGCCAACGAAGAGGACACCAGAATAAGAGAGATTGCTGGAGGAGGCATCCGAGTTTCTCTTGCTTCAGAGGTTGAAAAGCTCTCTTGTGCGTTTTCTATTAGAAAATGAATATTTTGCGTCGTGTACTAGATGGCTAAGCCATCGAAAGCTGCTATTGTAATAAATAACAACACATAACAAAACGGTTGGCAATGACGACTCATATAATTATTTCATTGTAAATGTCAACGAAAACCCACCACAATACCAAAATCACAACAATTCCATCGGGAAATTTTACTTACAGTACACTGCGATCAACTCGACGAACCAGAAGCTCTTAATTTGGCTGTTGTAGATCGTGTTTTAATAACTCAGTTGTTATCATTGTGTAACAATATTTGTGTGTGATAGTTTTACGGCAATTGGTTAAAAGTCAAGTTGCTCGTCCTTAGTTGTCAAGTGTTTTCTCAGTATCACACCACTCTGTCAGCGTTGGTCTTAATTAGGGCCTGATTAACCAATAGGCACGAAGGCCTAGAGTCTACGAAAGCGAGGGGCCTACGACAGAAACATTCTAAAAAAACATTTTGCAAGTTCATTACAGAACAAAACATCACATATGTACAAAATTTACAATTTTTACAAAAAATGACAATGTTTTCAAATTATAATGTAAACGTAGGTCTGTAAAAGAGCGCGAAACAAATTAAAAATCTAAATTATGGTGGCACAGATTTTCCGGTATTAGTTTTCAATTTCCTATAGTCTCGGCTAGCTATTCGAACTTGCCACATACTCTTGCCTGCTGCCGTTCTGTTGCCTGCGCACGGAGTTATTTTTCTGAAAGATTCTTAATTTTTCGCTTTCCTAATTGTAGAATGTGAATATTATTTTAAGAATATTAAAGAACAGTAAAATCTCGTTCTAAATGGCAATTTTTTTAGAAATTTTTGAAGCCCTTTTTAAGAAAATAACGCTTAAGCGCTACAGTATATTTGAAATTGAAAGCACGTTTTCACAGAAAATTTTTGAGTTTTCTAAAACCTTCATTTGAAGTAATTTGAAGCATATTAACTCACAAATACATTTCCCAGGGGCATAATGTAAAGTACACACAAATTTTTGTTTATCTTTAAATTTTCAACAGGGGTAGGGCTAAATTCTCTCTATAAGATAAAATAAGTACATAATGTCTTATTTAGTCAAATTGCTTTATTTTTTAAATTTTGCATAAATTACAAAAATTTAATTTTTTTGACTAGTATCTCACGTTGTTAGTATTTATATTAGCGGCGATTTTTCCACATTATCATATTTATGATTACCTGTGCTTTAAGTAATGCCATATATGGTTTCTAGATAACTTAACCGTTTTCTGCGAATACTAGCTTAAAACTCCACACTTTTAGAAATGCTCAATAGCCATTTTCTAAAAAATGGCACCAAATTTTTTCTTTAAACTTTTCCAATGGATATTGTTAATTGCACTCATTAATATGACGTAATGTTCACTTTGGGGTATTTTTTTTTCAAAAATTACACAAAAGTAATGTTTTTGATAGACCTCTCACGACATTAATATGCACTGTTCTAGCAATTTGTATTTGCGAATTAAAGTGTTTTAAATGGACTAAGGACGATTTCTAAGGCCGTTTTTCGAAAATTGAAAAACTTGTTCTGTGAAGAGCGACAAATTTCGAATTTACAAAAGTGCTTAATTTCTTAAAACAGGCTTTAATTTTTTCAAAAAAAATCCGTTTAGAAAGAACTTTTACTGTTCTTTTATATTCTTAAAATAATATTTTAATTCTACTTTTAAAAAACAGAAAAATTAAGAAATGTTTTAAAAAACGTACTTTGGACGGCGATTGATGGCACCTGGCAAAAATATGAGGCAAGTTCGTATAGCTATCCGAGACCAAAGGAAATAGGAAACAAATATGGTATAGTCTGTGCCATTCTCTAGCACCACTAGTTTAATTCAAAAATTGTAGTAATTACGGTTTAATACGGTCCTAATTTTCTCTGTCTACGAAAATATTGTGCCTAGCACCTACGTCGAACTAAATACGAACAAGGTCTTAACAATGACTTGTAAGAAAGATGAAATAAAATGCATTTACAGTTCAAATAATAGAACGAAAAATATATCTTCGAAAAAATGGCGTTTGAGCGTTTTTGGAAATGCGGAATATTAAACATATTTTCACAGAGAACTTTTGAGTTTTTGAGAAATTTTATAGGAACGTAATTTGAAGCACTTATACACACAAATGTAATAAAGCAGACAAATCGCCGGTAATATAAATATTAACGACGTGAAAAAGATTCAACGTCGTCAAAAATATTAGTTGCGCAAAAAAGTGTATTTAACACTAACCTACCAAAAGTGTTTAAAGAAATTGGAGCCTTTTTTGTGAATTTTTAAAAAAATGTTGTTCAATGTTGCTTATTTCACTTAAAATTACGGGAAACCAGATATATTTCCCTGAAAAATTAAGATGACTAATTAAAGAAAACAAATTTAATTGAAAAACAAATTTCATAAAAAAATCATTATCTTCAATATTGTAATTGTAGAAAATCGCATAGTTTTGCAATTTTCGAAATTTCAGCTTTAACAGTGAAAATCAAACTATGTCATCTTGTATTTTACTCCATTCTTACAAGAAATTTAAAGAAACAATTTAGAGTAATTTTTTAGAATGAACCAGCTGATTTGTGTAAAGTAAATTCAAAATTTAAATAATGCTTTTCAAAATTGCAGAGCTTGCAGTCGGGCCATCGACTGGGCAAAATTAATTTTGGAAAAAATCCTATTAATAATTTAAGTGCTAATGTCTTTCACGGACGGACAAACAGACGGACGGACGTTTGGAAAAAGAACTCTTTTCTGGTATCCTCTAAAACTGAATTTCTGGTGAGATCTTGAAATCTATTTTCCGAAGCGATATGTAACTCTCAGTACTTTGTTACTCAATACGTGTACGTATAAGAAAAAATAAAACCAATAAATTCTTTGAATTTTTAAAAAATATCTAACAACCCAATCAATTTTGAATTGTAAATTATAAATTTTCATCTTTATATCTGAAGTCTTATCAGGATAGTTATATGAGTATATTCGAGTTGGTTATACTTCTCAACTCTTCGCCGGGCAACTACACGAATAATGGAGTTCAGGTGTAGCATGTTTATTCATTAAGTCGATAGGGTTTGGCAGATTGATTTCCATTTTATTTTATCGAGATGTATTTGCAAAGACCGTCCTTCGCGATCTTCAAAATCATCTTTTGTAGCCCATAGGTTGACTTCAACCAAACGTGAACGCGAGAAATCAAGTGTTAAGGCTAGGAAAGAAGGACACCGTGAAGTGCTGTCTCTGGCTCACGGCCCAGTGCGCCTGCCAAGTCAGTTTCAAACTGCGTTCGGTTGGCATGCAGAACCTCGACTTCTGGTCACGCCCCCGTCACGCTTCTGTCAGGTTGCGACTTCCTTGTTCTGTCAGGAGCAACATGTACACACCTTTCCTGAAATGTCGTTATTCATGGAATGTTTTCCAACAAATATTATTATAATGTTGGAAACCTATTTATACTTTTTAAACCTATTTATACTAAAAATAAAATAAAATGCAAGAAATATGTGGTTTTAGTCTGAAACTACTGAGTAAAATAAGTTAAATAATACAATCATTTGAGAGAAAATAATTCCAGATTCTTCTCATCATTTACAATTCGTAGTTGATTTCAATTGTAAAAAAAATGTAAAAAACTGTAACCTGCCTCAACATCTGAAGCAAATTAAAATCCATATGTTTATACAAAATTATCCTCAAACGTTCTGTAAACACGCTTACTTCTGACCCCTTTAATTAGGTACTTTCAAATCTTCGATTTTCAGGAATTTACAGTTTAAGACAGGACAAATAAGCGATGTCCCCCTATTTTTTAAGCTCCAAATGCAGCAAGAATTACAAAGGTAAGCTATCAGCTTTGGCTCATTTTTCGACGTGCCCGGGTCCGAGAGAATCTCAAGGAGACTTTATATGTGAGTTATGCTCCGCCAAATTTGCACCCAAAGCAGGGCTCTCACATTTGCCCCATGTTCTCCCGGACGCTTCCAAGGAACAGTGTAGTGGTAGGACTGCTGTGCCTAGAGCAGGAAAAGTCTTCTCTTCGGAGGAAATTATGAAAATGACCGCATTGGAGGAAGAGCAACCAGAGACGTCGAACGAGAATTTGGCCGCTCTACTGGGCAAGACCACTCGGAAGGTGGGTGAGAAAAGAAAAGAGGATACATATCGAAGATATTCAGCAATCACTGAAACTAAAGCTACCGTCACTGCAGAATCATCATATTCCCCAACTGATGGTGGGAGGTCCGATGATTCAGCTAGTGCTGCTGTTATCGCACCGCTCTCCGAAGACTCCAGTAAGCCAAACCCCTATGCTCATTTCTTCTTCTCCCCTGTATCGAAGGCCAACCATTGGGGCAGGAAAGAAGCCGATGATCCCCTGCACTGACACATGTCCGAAGGGGGTGGAAACGTCTTTACAGGTCGAGATAAGCAAACAGCCTGGTTCCGATTCCCTTCCAATACCCATAGGCAGTGGCCCTGAGGAACTCGCAATGGTAGGCATTGCCTCCCCGGAAGCAGATTGAGGGCGATCCCCTAACGAGGAGGCCGTTGTAGTTTCAAAGATGAAGCAGGAGCTTTCGGCTGAGCACGTCCTCTTTGATTCGCTTTTATCTGGCATTCCGACACCGCGGGTCGGTTAGGAAAGGACCAAACTTTAATTGAGTCCTCGGCTGCTACGATGTCCGGAGACGTGACTACTGAAACTTGTCTTCACAGAGCCACACTGGAAGGAAAATATTTCAACTGGGATAGGAACCTGGGGTACTTCACAAACTAATGTAGATCAAGAGCTCGTTGAGGTGGGAAATGAACTCAAAATAAATATTCAATCCCAGGACCAATTGAACGAGACCAATGCCAAGTTAGTGGAGATCTTGGGCAGCTCCTCTGTACCCACTACCATCAGATCTAAAAGGCCCCGTAGACTTGGAGGCAAACGCGCTTGGGATCGATACTCTTATGCTAGGGAGCAGGACCTTTGGTCTAGCGCTTTTGGCAAAATGCATTAGAACGGGCGTTGACTGTAATTGTGTCGATAAACAGATCCTGAACAGGGATGAAGTAAATGTCCTGTAAAACTCCATCTGGGGTAACATGCCCCCGATTTGGCTTTCCGAATTAAGAGAGGGTGATACAATGTTGACATCTGAAATGGACCCAGACACAATTCGACACGCGGTGCAAATTGCCGAAATTAAAAGTCGTCTGGCTGGGATGAAAAATACCTCGGCTCCAGGACCAGATAAGATAAAAGTTAGCCAAATATACTCAGATGCAAAAATTGAAACATTGTCCTTATTGTACACCCAAATTTTATACAGTGGTTTTGTGCCTGCTGGGTGGACAGCTAATCTCACCATCAAAGCAAGGTAAATCAAGGTATTATATCAAAACAAGGTAAGGATAATACGGTGATCACTAACTATCGCCCCATGACAATTAGTTCTCTGCTGTGCAGAATCTTTTGGGGCATTATGGACAAACGCATTCGATTTGTGGTAAAGTTCAATCCACGCCAGAAAGAGGTTATCCCTGAACCTGGCTGTTAGGCTAATTCTTAAAAATTTTCCATAAAGCAGTCTGTGACATGAAAAAAGCAGAAGGTGGTGTAGGTGTTGTGCTAGATATATATTGAAAGCATTTGACACTGTTCCTCACACGGCGATTCGGTGGGCTCTGCCCAGGAGAAGGCTCCCTGGCGCATTTACGGATTTGGTAATGGACTCTTACGCCTCAAAAGGAATTGAGGTGCCAATTCGAAGAGGAGTAAAGAAGGAAATCCCTTGCTCCTCCCTCTCTTTTTTATCTCCTCATGGAGTTCCTGTTTGAGATTGGAAAACATGTCAGAATACTCGCTATTGGTAGTAATGTGTGCTCTATTCTTTTGCTCTTCTTTTCAAAAAGTAGAAAAACGTATTTTTATGTGCCTTTAATATCGTTAACATTTATGTTAATGGTGATTTCCATCAATTTTTAAACAGTATTGTATTTGTGAGTTAATGTGCTTCAAATGACTTCTAATCGTGTTGTTGGAAAACTCACTTTTTCAATGAAAATTGGTTCAAATTTCGAATATACCGTAGCGTTTAAGCGTCATTTTCTTAAAAATGTCTCCAAATTCTTCTAAGAAAATTGCAATTTAAGACGGGGTTTTATTGTTCTTTAATATTCTTTAAACACTATTTACATTATCATATTAGGAAACCGAAAAATCAAGGAAATTTAAATAATGTACTTTGGGCAGCAATTGATAGTAGCAGGCAAAAGTATGTGGTACGTTTGAGTAGCTAGCCGGGACCAAACAAAATAAAAAAACTAATACCGGAAAGTCTATGGCATTCTGTAGCACCATTCTTTAAATTTTCTGCACACATGTATTAAGGGACGGTAAGAAATATGGTGCAAGTCCCATTCTCGAGTATTGCTCGTTTTTTCGAAAATTGCAAAAAAATCAAAAATTAAAATGAAGATATTTTGCTTTAAATAGAGTTTGTTGTATAAAAGCACCCGTTTATATTGAAATATTAATAAAATAGTCGTGTTAATGAATGGCACACTTTCTCGCCCTAATTAGTTTTCTAATCACTCTACTCTTGACTAGCGTTTGCGATAAGCCTCATTCTCGTCACATTCATTTTGAAGAAAAATCTTCTTTTTTTTCCTCACATTTTCTCAATTACTCGGCTCCGTAATGCTAGAACATAAAACCCACGTTACTTATCTCTTGTTACCATTTCAGAAGTACTTTTTTCAGATGCTGAGGGGACGGCTGAGGTCAACTTCTCACATCTCTTATTGAATTTGTAAGACGTATCCCTTTATAACCCGGGTGGCCGAGGTGGTTGAATGTTGAGATCGGACTCAGCGCTCCGTAGAGAAGGGCACCTGCTACCGGGCTGGCACATCGATATTCATGTGTGTCAATTTTGTGATTGTCGAGAAAAACTATTGAAAATTGCAGACACTTTTTTGAAATCATTTCAAGTACTTCTACTAACAAATGTAAATTAAGATAAATAAATTTGACGTGTGTGCGTTATTTTCAAATTTGTAACTTTTAACCCCTTGTTTTTCCTTTCCGGGATACGTACTAATATACTGAGAACTACAATACGGAGTGGTATAGGGAAAGTTAACGTGTTCAGGTCCCAAATACCGAAGAAAATTTTGTTTTTTTTCCGCCGTCCGTCCGTCTGTCTGGTGTATGTGATCAACACTAGCGCCTAAAGCATGCGTCGGATTTTTTTTCAAATTGAAGAGACCCCTGTCCATCTCCCTCGAGTCGAAACTTTGAATTTTTTTTTAAAACGGCTCCATTTTTTTTCTTTAAATTTCTTGTAAAAATAGAGTATCATACATTTATAAACGTTGCATTGGTCATGATTTTCAAGGTTAACTCTGAATTTTCATAAATTTCAAAAGTATGAATTTCATCCCGTGTCTTCCTACAACTACAAAATTAAAGATAGAGATTTTTCCTTCAAATTCAATTTGTACTCCATAGTAAGTTCTTTTATGAAAACAAAGTATTTTTTTGGAAAATTATAGAAGGTTTCGCACAATATCGCGTGCAATTTGTGCAATTTTTAAAAAATTCAAAAATATTTTTTTTTCAAAAACTGCACAAAATTTTTTCATCAAACATTTCAAACGGATAGTGCTAATAGTGCACTCTTATTTATGACAAAGTCCATTTCGGCATATTTGTTTTGTTTTTCAAAAAATTACATAAACGTGATTTGAAGGTGGATCTCTCGCGCCATTAATATGTACATTTTCAGAAATTTGTAAACACTTGTATTTGTGAGTTAAAGTACTTAAAATGAGTTCAGATGAAGTTTTTTTAAAAAACTCAAAAATTTTCTATAAAAAAGAAAAAGATTCAAATTTACAGTAGCGCCTAAACGTCAAATTTTTTTAAATCGCTCCAAATGTTTGAAAGAAAATTGGCATTTAGGACGACGTTTTACTCTGTTTTAATATTCTTAAAATAATATTTCCACTCTACAATTATGTAACGGATAAATTAAGAAAATGTCAAAAAAATGTACTTTGTGCGGCGGTAGATGGTAGCTGGCAAGAGTATGTGGCAAGTCCGAGACCAAAGAAAATAGAAAACTAATACGGGAAAGCCTGTACCATTCTGAA
This sequence comes from Gryllus bimaculatus, assembly GCA_017312745.1. Lineage (NCBI taxonomy): Eukaryota > Metazoa > Arthropoda > Insecta > Orthoptera > Gryllidae > Gryllus > Gryllus bimaculatus. Next base: position 491,425 of record BOPP01000301.1, on the reverse strand, counting down.
GCACCACTAGTTTCACATTTTTTCACTTTCTTAATTCCGTAATACTAGAACTGAAACAGTTGCATTTTTAGTAATTTGGAATTGTGTAGGTCATGTCCTTCTGCATGGCCAAGTTTGTTATGATTGCGTTCATGACCTGAAACCAAGAGATCGCAGGATCGAGTCCCAACCGGAGTTTTTAATTTGATGAAAGTGTTGGAGAAAACTATTGTGGATTCGAGAAACTTTATTGAAAATAATTTGAAGCATTTCCACTCACAAATGCAATCATTACACATGTAAATATACTGTGCATGTTTTTTGTAAATTTGTATGAACCGATTTAAGTACTCTAATGAATATATGACATGAAATTTAAATACATTATAAACACGAACCACATGACCTACTTAGATATCCGTCACGGTTCAGAGATTATTATTACTTTCTCGCCTTACGAATTCCGCTTAAAGCAATAAAGTGATCTTTTGACAGAAAATGCCAAAGTTTCGCCAAAATAAACCTTATTGCCACTATCCGGTAATGGAGAAGTGGATAAATCCAGTTGCTTTTTATGTAATAAAACTCCTCTCACGCGTGCTGTAGCCAGAATTCACGTGTTTTTGGAGTTTGATACCGAAAAGTCGATTGAAGGAAAAGCGTCGGTCCGCCTGTAGTTAACGCTAGCGCCTAAACCGAGCGGAAAAATAGCTGCTTGACAACAGTTTTGCTGGTTACGTAGGTTTCGAGGCTTTTAGAAACAATGCGGGAAAGTAAGTGCTTTGGTAACGCCACTAGTTTGAAACATCTCTCACAAGTTCGAATAGCTAGCCGAGACCGTAGGAAATAGAAAACTAGTGGGAGAGTCTGTGGCATTTTGTAGCATCAGACTATATATAATTTCGGTTTCCTAAGTAGAAATGAAATATTATTTTAAAAATATTAAACAGTTAAACGTCGCCCAAAATGGCATTTTTTTAAAACTTTGGAACAGTTTCTCAGAAAATGGCGTTTAAGCGTTACTGTACATGCGAAATTTCAAGCTCTTTTCACAGAAAACTATTTAGTTTCCGAAAATCTTCATATGAAGTAATTTTAAGCACTTTCAGTCACAATTGCCGTAGTGTTTGCAAATCGCTGGAAATGTGCATATTAGCTGCATGAAAGATCTTTTGAAAAATACATTTGTGTAATAAAAAAAATACGCCGAAATGGTCCTTGTCTTTTAAAGAGTGCACTAAGTACTATCAGTACGAAATGTTTGATGAATAAATGGAGCGATTTTCGAGAAAATGGCGTTTGAGTGTATTTGAAAATGCGGACGTTTGAGCTTGTTTTCACAGAAAATGATTGAGGTTTTGGAAAACGTTATTTATCATTATTTAAAGCACGTTTACTCAGAGAAATAATAATGTAAACAAGTAGCCACTAATATAAATATTAACGACGTAGATACGACGAGCTAAGTCAAACAATTTTTGTAATTTTAGAGAAAAACAAAGGAATAGAGAAATATTGCGTTTATGGCATCTTATAGTGTACATTTAGTGCTACCCCTAACAATAGTTTAAAGAAAGAATTTGCAGTCATTTTTGACAAAATCTTCTTGTCTTTTTTTTAATTGCTCATATTGCAAGCAATATTGTGCGCACAGAACTAAAACTTTCAAAAAAATGTATATGACGTTAGTGAAAGAACTTACTACGAAGAAAAAAATATTTGAAGGAAAAATCTCTATTTTGAATTTTGTAGTTGTAGGATAACACCGAAAAATATTCATAATTTTGCAATTTTTGAAAATTCAGAGTTAACCGTGAATATCGGATCTATGCCACTTTTATAAGTGTATTTTACTCTATTCTTACAAGAAAAGAAATTAAACGATAAGAATTGAAAATGTTCGGAGGGCTTCATGCAAAGTAACCTCAAATTTGAAGAATATTTTTCAAAATCTCAAAATATTGACTCGAATCACATGGACAGGGGTTTCTTCTGTTTGTAAAAAGTTCTACGCATGTTTTAGGCGCTAGTAGTGTTCATAGTCACGAGACGAACGGACAGACAGACGGACGGGCAGATGGACAGATGGACTTTTTGAAAACAACCCTTTTTCGGAATCTGGGGACCCCAAAAGTGTATTTACGTTCAAATCTCTAAATCGTTTTTCCGCTGCATTACATAACTTCCCTTGTACTACGTATATACACGTGCGTATACTGGAAAGTAAAAATCAATTTCTGCCCGTTAGTCTCGCTAAAACGCTAGAACGGCTGGACCCATTCGGCTAATTTTGGTTTCAAAATATTCCTGAAAGTCAGGAAACATTTTAAAGGTGCGAAAATATGGAAAAATTCTGCCTACCTGTCAAATATTTAATGTACGATCTGTCTTTCACAAACTCTCCTGCGTTCCCGACAGAATTCCCTGCGAACCGGCGGCGATGGTGTAACGGCTGCGGCGATGGTGTAACGGTTAGCATACTGGATTGTTGTACCAAAGTTGGCGCGTTCAAACCCCATCGAAGTCGGGAAGTTTTAAGGGCGAAAAAAATCCTTCGTACGCCTTCCTTCGGAGAGGAAGTGAAGCCGGTTGTCCCATGTTCGTAGATTTACTTGCATGTAAAAGATCCTCAAGCCTAAATGACGCCTCTGAGCTAAATTCAAATCGCCTGTTTCTCGCCCAAGAAATACCTTCTTTCTCTGCTAGGTGAAAGGAGCGTAGCGAAATTTGCGTGGTCAGACGGAAGAGCAGGCCTGATGGCCCGAGTCTCGCCACGTAAAATAAGGCAAATTCAATTCAATTCAATTCAATTCCCTCAGAAACTCATGTCCGTCCCGTTGCTCAAAAATCAATCTGTCTTTAATAAAAACACTAACTAAATGTTAAAAATTTGATTAATTAAATAGTTTAAATATTGATTAAACGTTTATTGTTGTATGTTAGGACAGTTATTTGCTGATGTAGCTTCACATCTTTGCGATACTAACACTATTTACCGCTCTGTGTGCGAGAACTTCCTTTACTTTGATTATTTAAAATGCCAACATAGGCTGTCGAAATGCAATGCAACGTGCGACGAGCTACCTTACGTGCAAACTGTACTCTTTATCAGCGACAGACGGATATTAATAACAGTCGCATTTGTGTGGCGGAATCGCGATCTGGAGGGGGTGAAATGAAGCAGAGCGCCTCGCAACGAAAGGCGCGACTGCGCAGGCGCAGAGCTCCGGTGGTGCTGGAACGAGCGTTGTTCGACTGCGATCCGAAGCAGATCATCTGCCTCCACATCAGTGGCAGTTGGGGAAGCGGGAACCATTAGTCATTGCAAGGCGATAAAGTACAGTCGTACATCTACAGAATTCTGTCGTGCTAGAGGACAAGTTGAATTGCCGCAATTAGTGACACCATCAGATCCATTACGGCCATTAGTTTTTGGGATGGGAAATGATTCTAAACACTTCTCGGCCAACATCCAAAAACATAACAGTTGGTTTCAAACGACGTCATTTGGCGCAACGCCAATTCGCGCAAAACAACTTCATGCTCACTTGGAAGGTATTATACCATAATAGTTTCTGATAACATTCAAATTTGTGTTCGTATCAGAAATACTGTAACAAGAGGCTTAAATAATTGCAGAAACAAGGACAAATTTATCATTTACTGGGAGCCTCATTACAGATTCAGATCACCAGTTCTTACATATGTATTTTATTGGCAAATCAGATGCGAAATTGATAGGCGTTGTGTTCACAACGCAACAGTGAAGTGAACCATTATCCAAGAACAACAAACTTTTCTCTATCAGAACAAAGATTTAGTCAAAATGTTCAAAATAGCATTGGATCGGATGCCATGCGACAGCCATTATATCGCCGTTAGAGCTGACAAAACATCTGCCGGTGAACACGCAAGGAGATAACACCGACAATCGACGAAGTGTCTGTAGTAGTTGTCGGAGACATTTTGGAATCTATCGTGCTTCATCATCGGAACAATGACTTGAAAGGTGTGACTAAAACGCACAAAACGTACGGTGTCTTACTATATCCATTAATTTTCTGGCACGGGAAGACGGATACCATTTTAATATCAAAATAGATAATGAATTAGCAGGTAACAAGATTAATCAAGGTAAAATAATATTTGTTTAATTCAATACTTTATGTAATCTTTTATCATGATTGCATGCGCTGAAATAAAAAAAAGTTAGTGCTTTGAATTTTTATTTACACAGATTCATGATCCATGATAGTGAAGTAAATCACATTTTGATATGATTTACAACGACTATTCCATCAGTTTGCAGTTAACATGTATGTCAAAACTGAGACTGAATGATTGACATACATCCATTTGAACCAACAGTAGCTTCGATCTGAGAAATTCATTCATCTCGGTGATGCTATTAATGCAGATGGCAATGCAAACGACGTGGGAAGAATGACAATTTGCCGCCTACTTACATTGGAAATCACATGCACGAGTACGCGCAAGATGCGATGTCGTTTGTTAGACAATATGGCCGGCCAGACCAATTCATTACATTCGCCTGGAACCCACAATGGATCGAAACCAAGAAGGAATTGCTACACAGCCAAACACCACTTGATAGACTTAACATCACTCACAGAGTTTTTAAACAAAAAATAAAATCTCAGATGAATTTAATTATAAAGCATCGTGTTATGGCCACGCCCGGTTTTGGATTTACTCTGTTGAATGGAAAATACGCTACATGCACATATTTTAGTCTGGTTAATTGACAAAAAAAGGCCGGATGAAATTGATTCAAGAATTTTAGCTGATATTCCTCATGAAACAGTTGACCCAAAATTGCGTGTGGTCGTGACGAAACAAGAAAACAAGATAATGGACCTTGCGAAGTTTTCAACAACACCCGCTGTATAGTAGGCGGTACGTGTTCCAAGCAATGATCAAGAGATCTATACCATAACAGGAAATGACGGATACCCGTTGTATCGACGGCGATCATTGCAGTCAATGGGCGATCGGCAATTGTGAAGGTAGAAAGACAAAAGTTTGATGTAGACAATCGTTGGATTGTGCGATACTCGCCAATAGTGTCCAAAGCTTTTGAAGCTCACATCAGTTTGGAATATTGTAACTCTGTCAAATCAATAAAGTACATATGTAAAAATGTTAACAAAGGTACCGATGTGAGCTTATTGGCTGTAACAAATGCAAGTGACGAAGTATCTCAGTATCAGATTGGTCGCTATGTAAGCAGCAACGAAGCTATTTGACGGATCTTTTCTTTGCGATCCACGAAAGACACCTTGCAGAGGTCTATTTGGCAGTTCACTTAAAAAATGGCCAATGAGTGTATTTGAATCAAGGAAGGCCAAAGCGGCACGCCCACCGTCGACCACATTGACAAGTTTCTTATCAATTCGATAGCAGATGTTTTCGCTCGCACTTTACTGCAATGTGATATGCCATGCTATTACACAAGGAACGCAAATCGTGTCAGCGTCTAAAATAAGGAACACCATTTAAAGAACATGCAATGTATTTGCCTCAGACGATCTAGATTACTTCTACAAAGTCCATCCGAATAACGACGAATGCTGATCTTCGATTTTTGCTGGCGAATCTTCATGGTCCTACATCGTTTCATCAACTGAGAACGATTGATGAACATCGGTGTTCGACTTCCCGTCAGGCGCGTCAACTGTGACAGTTGCGCGAGAACGATTCGCATTGAGATGACAAACTCAAGGATTTGCTCGCATCTTCATCGCCGCACCAAATTCGCACATTCTTTGCAATTATCACATCGACATGTTTCCCCTTGAATCCGGAAGATCTGTGGGTGAATTCTAGAGATGGCATGGCTAAGGATGTTCTGCATCTTGTACGCCGTCCAACTTTGAAATCTACACTACAAATAACTGGAGAAATTTACAATGAGACATTGATCATGATAGAAGACATGTGTTTATTGATGGCAAATAAAATATTGGCGTTTTTGGTCATGATAGCACCTAATCGTTCTATGCGCTATGCATTCAACCACGAGTTACGAAGAGAACAACAGCATGACACTGAAACATTGGCCGAAACAGTTCATACAAATATTTCAAAATTGAATCTACAACAATTAGGTCGAAAAATGAAGTAGCCCTAGCGTTGGCATCATCTGGAATAGCTGTTAGAAAGCGGAAGAACTACACATTCTGCCTGCAAAATTACCACTGAACATGCAAATCAACGAAACACCAGCTTGAAAAATCGCCAAAAACAGTGCAATTGCCAAGATACTGCAGGTATGCAAATTGATCGTTTGGGACGAATGCACCTTAGCCCATAAAAGGTGGCTGTGGGCACTGGGCAGAGCATTAAAACATCTTCGTGGCAACCAAATCATTTTGGTGGAGACATGATTTTGCTGTCAGGTGGATTCCACCAGTTATTCCCCAACTGCTGCTGACGACCAAACGCATCTATGACGAAAATCATCAAATTTGGGGGCGACACGTGAAGACGCTCCAATTGACAACTAACATGCGAGTGTTTCCGCAGCAAGATCAAAGTGTTTTCGAAGCAGTTATTAGACATTGAAAATGGTGAAGTCGAAGTTGACACCTCGTCCGGATTCTTCACATTGCCCACAGACTTCTTTCACTTCATAGGCTTGAAAGAGGGTTTATTTAGCGTGTTTTTTCGAACATAGCGCAACAGTTCAATAACCATAATTGGTTGAGTGAACAAGCAATATTGGTAGCAAAAACAAAATATAACAATAGCATCAATAAATGCATGGCTATTCTACTCAGTTATATAAAAGCAGCCAGCATGTGGCTCTTTTCTCAATTTCAGCGAGTGGTGGTCGTCTGCCCCGGAGGCATTCGCGAGCGAGGGCGTTGGGCGG
>BOPP01000301.1:429105-474593 GCA_017312745.1 Gryllus bimaculatus | reverse complement strand
TACTTTTAAATGCTTATATATGTTTAATTTAATTATGTTTCTTTTTCACAACGCCCTATCACCAGGGTCACGGTTCTGTTCAGGAGAATGTTTTGCTCAGACTTTAATACATGTAGGAACAAAAAAATTCACATTACACATCTTTTTGACAGGACGAAGTCTGTCGGGTCCGCTAGTATAAATATATTTTTAATCGCAAGAACAGAAGAAAAAAATATTTCACTTTCTTGACACACAGTTTCTAAATAGTATTTTACTGGCGTAATATTTTTTCACATTTAATGCAAATTAAAAAGTAAAAGATTTATAACCGCTATCAAAACCATTATACAGTAAGATCAATGTAGTACTCATGTAGCATTATGAAGTCGAATGTAATATTTCAGTATTCTGCTTCGAATCTCATCAGTAAACACAACGTAAAATACACTCTCAGAAAACGGTACTTTTCAAATGTTTGTATTATAGATACATTTCTCTTCAAGCCATATTACCCCTTTCTGAAAGAGAAGAGTAGAATGCACAAGTGCCAAGATTCGTTTCCTGAGAGGAGACCCGAACGGCGCCCAGTAACAGCACGAGCGCGCGCCGCGTTGCTTCCTTGTTTCCATTCGGATTAGCGACTCGAAGACAAGGGAGCAGCGACTTCCCACGCGCGAGCCAACACGTCAGCCACGCCTGAAATAATAAATGTTGACACAACGGGACTGCAGCTTCGGTCACAAAATTTCATTTGAATGGGTGAAAACCACAACCGTAAGTGGCATTTTATAAATTCTCAGAAATCTGATAATTTAAGTCAATTTCACTGTAAAGTCGTGGTGCTTTGTTTCATCAATTAAACTACGAAAATACATTGCAGTTGAAATATTGCCTAGAATAAACACTTTATCTCAGGATTCATGAAATGTCATTTTACCGTTCTGGTTTTATCATTTGTCATGTTATGTAAGGCCAAGGTTTAAAACCATGACTAATAGAAACATTAATATATGCATATTGTATTTCTTCGGAAACATGATAGAGACTTCGTATCTTTGTTAGAATTCAAATAAGTGTTTTCAGTATTATATTATTGCAAGCAGACAGTAAAAAGATGATTTTTGCTATGAAATTATTCCAAACAAAGTAATTACTTCCAGCGAATATTATATTGTCTAATTCCGTCACAAGTAACAAGTTAGGACAATTAAAAATATTTTATGAATTCATTCTAATGAAATATACATTATCAGCAGCTTCTAAGAATCAATTTGTAAAACCCACCGACATGAGAAGTATTCATTGTAAATTCATTGCTCGGGACGCACTAGCCTTGGGAGCCAAACATGTTGCAATGAGCGAGTACTATCTGCGTGGGAAAATTATCTAGAGTTTAGTACTTTTTATCATGTTATATATGTTTAACGGTACAGACATAAGGTGACTGAAATATATTGTCCCATGATATTACCATAAAAACTGAATAGGAGAACTACAACAGTACATACTTTCTCGTGTTGTTGGAAACATCTACGTAATATTGAAATATTGCTACTCCTGCGCTACTAGCACCTTAGCTATTTTTTGAAGCGAACAATCCAACAAAAAGTAGGCCAGCGCAGCATTGTCAAAACTACGTGCATTCGCTTGGCTAATAATATCAATACCAATATAATAATATCAATTTTTTGAATTGTTAGATCAATGTGCGTAAAATGCGCGTGCAATTCTGATTGATTCAGTAAGTTCTCTAAAATTAGAAAATTTGAGTTGATGTTTTGTGATCCTGATCACATCATCAAAATTGAAACCACAATTTTTTAATGAAATCTGTTTCTCAGTTAGCTCTAGGAGACGTAGCATCGCTGTGTCACTACCCCGAGGAAGCCTGCGACATGACAGGCGAAACGTCGGCCTCTCAGCCAAAGGTGCGACTTCACCCGGAAAGCGAAGAAGTCATGAACGCGAGCCGTTGAAGATTACGTTTGTGAGTGTTTCCAACCCGTGAAATTACCCTCCGGGCTGGGATTTGAATTGGGAGCAAAGGTTTCAATATTACATTACATAATCCAGCTGCTGATATACAGGAGTCCCACCAAATATGGGCCACCCCCATAACTTCTAAACAGTCCCTGATATCGAAATACAGTTTTGCAAGCAACGCGGAATTATTGGGCGAGCAATATGGTGTAGAGATATCGTTTTAAATATTTTTAGTTTTCGAGAAATTTAATCATATACGCATTTCTTAAATGGAACCATATATTTTTTCTCTAGCAATAGGTAGATCATAGAAAGAGGGATGAATTAATGTATGTTAATATGTTGATAGCATTTTGTGTGTCACATTATACTTTTTGAAATGAGATTTTAAATTAAACCTTCAATTTTCCTTCGCGGCCATTCTCCCCGCAAAAGTGCCGGCGCCCGAAGGCAACCTTCTCTAAAAGCGACATTTACAAGGATTGCTGTACGAATCTCGTTCATTTAATTTAAAATCACATCAGAAAGTTTAATTTTATACTCAAAATACTGGCAAAACATTAACGAATGCCACATTCGTGTATAGTTGCATTCGTTCAATTATGATCTATCTGTTGCTAGTGAGAAAAATACCTAATTCCATTCAAAAAATCAAATATGATTAAATTTATCGAGAACAAAATATTAAAACAATATCTCTAAGGCCCATATTCTCCCACGATTACGCATTGTTGAGCGAAAACTGCATTTCGAGATCGGGATCAATTTAGGAGTAATGGTAGTGGCTCATAGTTGGTGGGGCTCCATGAATGCCAAACCTCACAAATGTTAGAAAGTTTTCGTACTCATAAAAAAAGAAACTAGTGTTGCACTAATGGCACTGACTTTCGCGAACTATTTATCTTATGATCACTTTAGTCTAGACTAGCTTTTTGGTTTTGCATCACCTTCTTCCCAGCTGTCAGCTATTGCCCCCAGTTCTTTTTATTTTACATTTTATCAGTTTTTAGCCCCTTTGTAGTAGAACTGAAATATTTTAAAATATTTAAAATATTGTAGAAATTAAACCTAATTTTACACGCAAATTTTCGATAAATAATTTGGAACCATTTTTGATTAAAAAAAATGTCCTTTGAGGCTTTCCGAAAATGCGCATTTTTGATCAAATTTTCACAGAGAAATCTTGTGTTTTCGCGAAATTTCATTAAAAATCATTTGAAGCACATATATAAAGCACATACATAAAGCAATAATGTACAAAAACATCAGTAATGTGAATGTTAATGACGTGAGAGATATATAAAAATACTTTTTTTGGAAGAATCAATAAAGAATACAGCAAAATTGCGTACGTGTCATCTTAGACATTGCATTAAGTAGGCTTATCCGCACAAAAAGCTTGAAGAAAAAGTTTGGAACCATTTTGAAGCAATCTTGTTTTTAATATTTTCTAATATTGTTCATATTGCACATAAAATGAAGGGGCAACTAGAAAAAGTTTCAAACAATTTACATGATATTGATTACAAACTAATTACGGAGAAGAAACTTCATTTGCAGGAAAATCTCAATCTTCGATATTGTAGTTTGAAAAAGATGACGAAACATATTCAACAATTTGTAATTATTTAAAATTCAGAGTTAACAGTGTAATTCGTATTGTATGTCTTTATAAATGTATTTCTTTTCTATTCGTGAAACGATTTAAAGTTCTAATATTTTCTATAGAAAAGAAACAAGAACTTACATTCATTTCTGGCAAATAGCGCCAGAAAGAATGTGCTATTCTAAGACCACTAGTTTTTCATATATTCTCGATTATTCACTTTCTTACTGTGGAATTGAAATACGACTTTAAAGATATCAGAGAAGGAAGAACCTGCTTTTTATACCCAAATTTTCATCGAAACATTTGGACACGTTTTTGAAAAACCGTCGTTTAAGCGTTTAAGAAAATGCGCAAGTTCATTTTCACAAGAAAAGGGTTTGAATTTTAAAGAAACTGAGATTGAAATGATTTGAAGCACTTGAAACTCACAAACCCAACTATGTATTAAAAACATGTGAATATTAACGACGTGAAAGATGTATACTAAAATTTCATTTATTGAAAGCAATTTTTTGAAAAACAAAATAAATTTGTCCTTTTATTCAGTGAATTTAGAACAATCCATTAAAAGAACATTTAAAGAACAACATTATAATGTTGTTTTGAGAAACCCTTTTTTTTTAGTGTTACTCATATTTTTAATCAAGAATGCGCGAAAACAACCAATATCATCAGTACAGTTAACATGATATTTTATAAAGTGACTGTGAAGAACTAATTTCAACTGAATAAAAAATCGCTTCAACTAAATCACCCACAAGAGTTAAAAAAAACTTACAGACAGACCAGCAGACCGACGACCGGAAGTTTTGAGAAAAACAACAACCCTCTTTTGTATCAGAGGCCCCTCAGAACGTTTGCTTCCGTTGAAATCTCGAAATCGATTGCAGCAGTGTGCTGAGCAGGAGCTATAAAGGACGTCTCGCGGAGGAGACTTCCAAAAGTGTGCTTTCCAGTATTTTAAATTATTTTCTCTTCCGCATATTTACTATCTGATTAGTTTTTAACATTAAGCATATGTATAACAAAATAATAAAACAATGACAAAAATAAATCATTACTATGACACGTTTTATAGGTTTCTTAAGTGAAATGTTTTTTCGTGTCAGTCTATATCGGTGTTGACTTATCTAGAAGTTTAATTTGAAGGTGATTAGCGTGCTCGCACGCATCTCTTCTGATATATTTGGTTTCTCGTGGTTGTGAGGTCATCATTATTTATCTTACGAACAAGGTTGGCCGCAGATTTAAGTTTGTGATTGATTTCTTCTTCGTTCACCGATAGGTGAATATAACGAAGTACTTCATGAAATGCTCTGTTTTGTTTTACTTGAAATGTGTGGTATTCTGCCTCTTTATTGTCCAGCACTTTCCTTATGTTGGTGGTATGGTATTATATTTACTTCGTTACTATACATGTATGTGAATTCCTTTACATGCACGTTTTAGTTTAGAACTTCCATTAATTTCAGTGTATTCGTAATATTTGGGACGAATATGGGTAACGTAGTTATATTAGTATCATTCTTTGCAAAACTGTGAAAAGATTGACTCCCAAAGAAATGGGAATGGTCGTGACATGCTAACTTCTTATAAAGAACTACATATCTCAAAAACGAACGGCCATAACGCACATCAGTTTGCGGAATTTTGCATCTCTTTTAAAGACAGTTTAGAATAGACAATAAAAATAATTTGAAAATTTATAAACATTTTTGCACGTCTGACAAGGGAACGGTTCCCTGATGTCCCAGAAGCGAAAACAGCGAATTAACAATTTTGTAACAATCAACAGTTTTGTAAACAATTCCGAAACGTGCGCTATACGGTCCTGGAAGAACTGTCTCTGAGTTGAATATTGCAAAATAACAATTTTGACAAGACATGCAAAATTATTACTGAATACTTAGTTAAATGGTTGATAAATGTTACATTTCGTAAACACTGATATTTGAACACTATTTCTTCGCCAAAACGTCCGGTCCGGGAATCGCCTGGAACACTTCATTTCTTCGTCTCAGATTAGTTATATTATTTCACGTACGTGGGTTATTTTGCAATAAAAGAGGGGTAATATTCAATTACTGTTACGCAAGTGAATGTGATGAGATTGTTTATTATTTATAGCTCACTTAAGCAACGGTTGAGGCTGCAAAATATTCGTTAGATACATAGCGAAAGCATTACCAGAAACTGCAACGAACATCGCCTTTTCGATCGATAATTTTTATCGAACAAGAGTGTTCTGGAAAAGAAACTACACACAATGGACAAAGTTTGTTAATTTGCAGAAAGAATCAATGAGTATTGAAGAGATTGTCATGGTTACCTCTGTCCAGACGAAATTAAACATTTCGTTCCGAATTTCGTTGGTGAAAGGTGCAGAAAGGTGCTGGGAATTGCATGGCACGCCCCGAATCGAACTTTGAATGCGTTCAACACGTTTTACTGAGCTTTCGTGCACGGTAAACTGTTCTGCACGTCGCCTTAGATGACAACACGAGCTTGTGGCGTCTAAAATGGAAATAGTTGGATTCCGAGAATTTTGACAATGACCACATGTTTCAAACGCAGCTGATCAGGAGCTGATGCGTTCTTTCGGTGACGCTTCGAACAGGTAGCAGTTGACAATCTACGTCAAGTAACTTTCTGCGAAAGAAATGAGTATTTGGTCAACTGGGAAGAAATTCGAACGTTTTTCTTTAAATAAAGTTAGTAAAATCTTGTACACGCGAAGTTTGAAGGAAGATCCTTTCCTCTGAAAAGCTTTCAAAGAACAGCGAACTGCGCTGTTCGAAACGTGATACCAAATTTGAATCAATTTGGTATCAGTCAATGCCAACAGTAACTAACGTCCACTAATTAATTTTTTACTTCATTTTGCCCCAGGCTGGGCAGCCATTTGGGATGTTTTACGATTTTTTATAATTTGATTTGACTATTTGTGTTGCTCGCTTAAAACTACATTTTTTATAATATTAATTAATTTGGCTACTTCAAACATTTCATTGACTTTACAAACCTGTGTTCAACGTATAATACTTTACCTTCTTATTTTGCTATTACTATTAATGTGGACGTGCGACTCTGTACAGAGCCGCAATTTCTTAAGTTCTTGTTGGGTTGATGGACACTTCTCCAAGTTATTAGCCTTTTTACTTTGTTAATAAAAAGTTAAAATTTATTCTACAAATTTACTTTTGGTCTTTTAGCTCATTAATGATTTAAATTACCTTAATTTGTATATTCATAATTTCCTACGGTATTTATTGTATAAATGTTCGAAAGCTTACGGAAATAGCTTCTGCGCTGGTCATAAAAATGTCTTCCGCCCGGATGCCGTCTCTGGGATGCCCTCGCGGTGCTCCTGCTATCGTCGTAAGTTCTGGCAGCGGGAGAATGCCCGAAAGTCCTGTTTGATAATAATACACTGTAATACGATGTATCCAATTACTGCGGTCGGCGAACGCGACTTTCCCTTCCTGCGCCTCGGATGGAGCGCCTACTCGCGACGGCCTAGCACTTCATTTAACTTAATATAATATATGTCTAGTTACGGATATATTCTACATTAATTCCTCACTTACGAAGTCTATTTTCCATGAATACCCAAAATTACAAATTACTACACAAGCTAAAAATGATACCCTCAAATTACAAATTATGTACTACACATTAACAAATCACATAATTAAATTAAGTTTCGCAAACATCAAAATGTTGCTCTGCCTATGTCTGCAAAATTAGACACATCCACTTCGGTTGTTGCCAAGAGAGAGACTGGCCCATCCTAAATAATTGCATAACCTCTATTTTCCATGCTATCTTGTCTTTTATTCAAAATTATATCCCGGGACCATGCTTCACACAAGAATATCACGTTCAGACCTTCGAGAACGGAACAGAAAGTTTATTGACACGATGTTCTGACTACGTGTATTCCTTGGTCTACACTATTTAGATTTATTGATAATTCTGCAATTAAGTGTGAGAACTTGGTGGAAGAATACACTAACTTAACATTACAGAACTTAAAAACTATACAAACTCTACAAACGTTACAAATTCACATGAAAATTTCGCCATGCAATCTTTCATAGAACTCCACTTCACCAAACTTCACTTCACCACACTTCACCGCACTGCCATACAGCGAGCTGTAATGTCTTTCTTACTAACTCGTTTCTCTCAGTTGCACAACGTCACTGCAGTTCACGCCACTGCACTGCACATAATAATAATAATAATGATAATAATGATAATAATAATAATAATAATAATAATAACATTAATAACATTAATAATAACAACAATAATAATAATACTTAATTACAAAGAAGACATAGGTAATTTTATTAAATATATTTATAACATATCCACATTCAAGAAACTAATTTATTTTTAAATTTGCTCAGGCTTTGAGGAAAGGGGATCGACAAGACTGTTCACAGGCAAAACTGTTCCAGTCCCTAATAGTGCATTCGGCGAATGAATATTTCCCCAACGCCGTTTCTGAAATTCTTGTCTGATTTTGTGCATGTGATCCGCTCTGGCCGAAATATGTAGGATTTCCAACTAATCGACTTTGAATTCTTTTTCACGCTCGAAGGCCTGTGTACGCTTTATACATTGCATAGAGACGTGGACTTAAATCTTCTCCTTTCGGTGACTTCCCATTACCCCTTTATTCTTGGTACCCGTGAAATAAATTTTTGATGCTCTACGCTGGACTTTTTCTAGATTTCTTTGTTGCAAAATTTCTGTATGGGTCGAAGCGTACCCACGCATATTCTAAATAGGTCGCACTTAATGACATATATGCTAGTTCTTTGGCTCTCACTGTACTCTTTTTCAGTATCCGCATAACAAAATGTAAAGATTTCCAGGCTTTCCCACAACAAAAATGACTTTATTTTCCCAAGCGCAATGTCACTATCTAGCTGTTAGTTCCTAAGTATTGCCAGACGTGACTCGAGTTATAACATTATTGTTCAGTTTGTACACAGATTCATTGCTAACTTCGACCCCTACAAAACACGATGGACTTTGCTTCTTTGAACTGTTTATTTCCATTGTCGTTATGTTTCTGCCAGATATGTAATTTGTCCAAGTCTCGCTTGGCAAAATATCCTCGCCCTTCTCCTACCTGAAATTATAAATTACACAGTCATCTGCAAAGGTTGTACATTTGAAGCTAAATCTAGTCGGCAATTCATTCACGAAGGGCCAGAAAGATGATGGTCGATTACACTCCTTGTGGAATTCCTGACTGTGACGCTTCTCCGAGTTGCATAAGTTAACTTACCGATTCGAACTTTCTGTTTCCTGTTCTGAAGTGGTTTATCTACGCTACCACTCTTGTGTCTATACCCGAATCTATTAATTCTTTATAAGACGTCTGCTGACAACATCAAAAAGCTTTGGAAAAAATCTATTACTATCGCGTCGCCCTTTCCCTTCATCAACTACGTCGGCTAGGTCCTGTAGAAGCGAGACTAAGCTGACTTCGCATCAGAAAACCATTTCTGAAACCGTGCTGACCCTGATAAAGCCACTCCCTGCCCTCCCATTCTTTCCTGATATAGCTTAAAATTAGATGTTTGCATCCAATTCTCAAGAATTTTGAATCCATTGCGTCCATTTCTATGCATCCAATTCTCAAGAAATCATATATTCGATGCACATTTCCCTTTATTGAATGCCTTGGGTGCAGTGATATGATATGGCACACTGGATTTTGTGAAAAATATAATTAAACTTTTTCAAATCCACTAATTCTATTGCATATGCTGAACATTTAATGCCGTAATGTGGGGTAGTGCCTTTATTGACATAATTATTGTAGGCGTGCCTTCTTCACCGATACTCTCAACCCTTAGGGTAAACTCCATCATAAGTTGATTCTCGGCTATCCCGGAGACGCCGCGTCGTTCACTGGGGTGCCGACGTTTCGCCTGACATGTCACATACTTCCTCAGGGCAGTGACGAGGTAACTGCCCTGAGGAAGCCTGCGACATGTAAGGCGAAACGTCGGCACCCCAGCCAAAGACGCGGCGTCTCCCGGATAGCCGAGAATTTATGGATTCGAGGCGCGGAAGCTTACGTATACATCTCCATCATAAGTTTCTTATGTTCATGCTAGGCATCTAGGATAAATCAATCTACCATCTTCTCAGTCGTTGGCAGTTGGTTAAGAGTGTTGTTTTGTAATCCAGTATGTTTTGTAATGTAGTTTTCAGAAGTGGCAAATCAAGATAAGCGTTTAGGTGGTGATTGTCGGCTACAAAACCAGTAACGGGCCAAGTTTATTTAAAAAATATTGTTTTGTGACTTTATTGCATCTGTTAAGTGCCGAGTTATTGTGAATGTCAGAAAACTCATGCTCCTTAACAGGGTAACTTATGAGAAGTGCCATGGGCACTTTACACCAGGTAGTTAGTGAAAGTGATCATGTGAACACCCAGCCAAATATTAACATGAGAGCTCATCTACAACTCCAATAAAAGCAGCAGCTATATTAACAACAGCTTGATCAGTTGTAAACACAGCTGCAACTCGCGCAACAAGGACAAACTCAGCCGCAGCTAACGGGAGTGCCTCAACAGCCTCCGAGAACCTCCGACAATATCTCAACCAGGACCACTCCTGGTTCTGCTACCTCACAAAATCCACAAGTAAGTGACCGTAGCAACGATAGCAGATCGGACAGTAAGAAACGCAAATTCGGCCATGAAGAACGTAGTGACATGAGTTATAATTTTCCAGTCTCATCTAGATATAAATTGTTAGAAAATACTGAATGAACTGAAACTCTCATGGAGCACAGCCAGTTAGAACCAATGCAAGTGAAAATCACTCCCATTTATGTTCACAAAGTAGATGATTATAATTAGTTGATATCAGACTTAAAAAGTTTAACCAAAGCTGACTTTACTACTAAACCTAACAAACGTTCAGTTAAAATAAAGCTCATTTCTGTTGAAGACTATCGCAGTTTCAGAAAATTTTGTGATAAACAAAACATTCAGTATTTCTCGTTTAGAAATCCAACTCAAAAGCCCTTATCAGTGACAAAGAAGGACATGCCCACTAGCTACTCAGAAAAAAGACTTTAGAAATGAATTTATTCGTTTGAATTTACCAGTGTTAAATGTTTGTAGACTTTATAACAAGGAAAGAAAGCCCATTCCAGTGTGTACAGTATATTTAGACAACAATGAAGCTAGAAAGATGTATTATGTAAACAGGTTTATTTATAGTGCAATCGACGTGCAACAAATGTTAAAATCCAGGGTAATAATGAGTAAAAAAGTTAGAGATATGGTTATTCACAAGGACACTGTGGTTATCATCCCAGGTGCGTAAAATGCGTGGGAAACCATCATTATTCGGAATGCAGAGAGACCAAAGACGCCGCTCCAAAAGGTTAACTGTCTTTAGCTCCACGCAGCTAATTATAGAGGTTGTAGTTATTATAAAAAAATATTCAGTCATTTACACCGCAAAACACCGCAAAAAGCAATTGACAGTAAATCAAACAACCAGTGTGCTTTATAATCTACAATTTCTCCAAAACCTCACCACAATCCAGTAAATATTTCCTACCCCTGCCGCCACGGCAGCAAAGTTCAAATAGCCACACAATATTTACAGCCCAAACTACTAACTGATGAAATATTATATCAACAGTAGTTTCCCAAGTTGTATATGCAATCGTTCTACAAATCCAAAGTATGGTAGAGACAAAAGTTACATCACAAATAAATAATGGCAAGTACTTTAGAGGTAAATAAGCTATTAAACTGGAACGCCAACGGTCTAAAAAGACAGGAAAGTAGTTTCCAATATTTCGTGAAACATCACCGTATTAACATTGCCTGTATCACGAAACCCATTCATTGCCCAGTGAAAGATTCAATACGCCCGGTTTCACCGCGCATCGTAATGACAGAGAAATTCACTTCCAGCGTCAGGCGGTGAAACTAGATTGATATCAAAGGACTTTGAACACGCGCAAGTTCCGTCACCTGTGTCAAGAAATCTTGAATACGTCGGAATACGAATTGAAATTAATGGTAAAACGTTAACTATTATCGCAGGTTATAAACCACCTAACAGAAATTTCTCGGAACACTCATACAGACGTGTATACAGTGATACCAATCCGACATTATTACTAGGCGATTTCTAGGCAAAATCTAGCTCGACATCGTGACAAAGGCAGAAGCAATCAATTGCATATAACTTTAATATACTAGCTTCAAATGAACCAACGAGATATGCATCCAATCCAAACCTCAGTCCAGATATCTTAGATACTCAGGACAAATGTTAATTTCCCCATTCATTAAAAAGTTTCACTGGAACTCGACTCTGACCTCTGTCCGATACTAATATCTTTATAGGCAAAAATTGAAAGAATCCAGCTCGATCGGGAAGTGAGAGGAAGTTTTCTAACCTAATGTTATCCCATTACTCAAATCCAAAAAGGTATCAGTAATACGCGCGACATGGACGATGAAGTTAATAAATTCCCCAAGCAGCTATTAACCACCAGCCAAACCAAGCCAAGCCAAGCCACCGAGCAGTCACGCGACCTCGGCGTTCGCAAAGTGCTAAGCTGATCCCAGCGAACGTTCGACATTTAATTCAATTAAGAAAATCTTGAGACGATATTGACAAAGCAATCGAAGACCAGACGTCAAAACGAAAATGAATAAGCTAACAAGACTAGTGAAAACCCAACTTGATAAACTACGGTTTTCAACTTTCAATAAGTATAGAGGCGAAATTCATTCAAATTCGAGGCACCTCTGGACATCAGTCAGGCGCCTAAACAAAAAAAAAACAATAATTCAACCCTGAAAGTACGAACGAACCGAATATCCTCAGACGAGGACACGTCATCAGTAATGTCCGAACACCTTGAAACTGCCTTCATACTTCACCCCGTGACCAACGTAGGATATAACTAGGAAACCAAAAATTTGGTCAACTCAACTTTTCCGACCACCGTATCACTCATTAAATTCATTGCGTCTTCTGAAACAGCCTTTGAAATCATCTGAAAATTAAGAAAGTACCAGGAATTGATGGCATAAATATCGGAACAAATTCCGGTTTAAAATGTCCATTCTCTAAAACCCCAAAACTATGTGCTGCGTAAATACCCTCCTCGAAAGCGAAGCTTGTCGAACGAAGATAATTTATTTTTAAATCACCGTGTGCACATCGTAGACTGATATCATAATCATACCTAAATATGAATTCCTTTACATATGAATTCTATATGAGAGATAAGTATTCTCTCTTACTTTTAAAAATGGATTTATCATTAATAAACTGAGTAATATTGAAGTTATTGGAAGTATTGGAAATATTGAACATTGTATGACAGTGGGTGATCTGGGCTGTCCGGGTGACGCCGCGTCGAAGGCTGAGTTGCCGACGTTTCGACCATCCTGTCGGTGGTCTGCCTCCAGGGGCTGGTATGCGCCAGTGATGGTCAGCGCCTCATGTTATATTATTATATAAGGCGCAAGCCATGGTTGCTCCTTCATCACCTATAAGCGGCCAACCTCAGGAGGGCGTTTGAAAATGAAACGCTATAGAAACGCAGGCTGAAACCCGCCAATGTGGGCTGAGAATGTAGATGACCACATTTGTCATATGGCCCCCACGAACGCGACAGCCACTACAGCTGGAAGTTCCTGGCCATCTGAACAGCCGCCCACCCCAAGATTAAATATCACCATGGTAGATGGAACACAGGATGGCGACTTGCCCTTCACTAGACGTGTTGGTGAGCAGACGTGAAGACGGGAGCCTGGGACCACCGTTTACGAGGAAGCCCTACAGCAGTACAAAACCCGCTACCTCCACGCGAATCGCACCCCATCCCTGCGACAAAGAAACGGCTTTGAAAACCACTCCGCTACGCGCGGCAGCCAGAAATCTGTACCAGGACAGCTCCCTGCCGGAACGAGCAAACTCTCTAGGAAACCTTCCGCCAATGTTTACCCACGGACCCGTTATGTCCAAGATCCCTACGTCTCACTCAACCAACCCCGACTGCTCCCGGGAAAGACAGGCAAAACAGAAACGGAAGGACAAGGCAACGAGGGCCTTCTCCCTTACACTCCTGAGCATAAAAACTGACCAGGATGGCAAACTGCCTGAAGCAGCTTCCAGGTTAGAACCATCTCAAAGCCCCACCAGAAGCTCGCCCAAACTTGCACTGCGGGTCCAAGACCGGCTACCACCACTCCAAAGCGGGGGTCGTGGTTTACCTTGCCCAGCTCGCCGCAACTACATCGGCCGAGACCGGCAGAACGGTGAAAAGCTGCGTGAGCACATTCGACACTTCAACAGTGGGAAGACGAACGCTCCGCTGTCGCCAGCTGCCCTGGAAACCGGGAGCATGATTTCGCCTTTGAAGACACCCAGGGTCCCTCGCCAAGAAGAACCGATGGGGCCCAGACGCATCAAAAGAAGCGGATGCGAGATCGCCAGACCCCGAACAATATCAACGGCGACGGCAGGGTTGCGACTTCACGATGCTTGGAAAGCCTGTTATATCGGGCACGCGACCACGTGCTTCACAGAACCGGACCCCTTCATAGCACGTCCGACCCCAGGCCGCGCCGCCAGCGGGCCACACCGGCGGACCCCGGCTCGCGCGATCCGACCCGGCGCCACTCCGACCGCTTGACGGAACCTTTCCCGCCGCCGTCGATCACGCCCCACCCATTGACCCCCCTGCCAGCTGCTAAACTGGCGACTCCGATTGCCGTCGTCAGCCAATAGCACACGCCTAGACCTGAAGATAAACACCAGCGCTGGACCATCACGCGCAACCAGCCCTGAAGAAGACCCGACAGGATGGTCGAAACGTCGGCAACTCAGCCTTCGACGCGGCGTCACCCGGACAGCCCATATCTCCCACATGATTCCTTTCGAGATTATCGTATCTAGGATATCTGGGCATGCCATTGTTCCAATGTGGATTCAACTAGAGGCGAGTCGGTTATAAAGAAAAAAACAGGTCTTATGATACTCCGTTTTTGGGCCTGCGGCTTAACTTGGCTGTCATTACTGCTGAAAATACGGGTTTCCAAATTAACGTCTTTTCACGTGTATTTGGGGGCGCCAACTGCTATGGTCATTGGTTCCGTAAATGTGGTGCATGCTTGTGTCGCGGGAGGTGGCGGTGATCGTTCCCGCTGATTGGCGGATGGCGCCATCGGGGCAGCGCCCCACCGCATCCAGCACCAAGCTCCCGATTGGACACTCGTCATGTGGGGTAGCGCTTGCAAGTGGAAATGCGAGTAATTAAAGGAGGAGGATAAGACAAGGAAGAGGAAGGAAACATTGTGCGCGGTCCACGGTCCGTTTCTTAAGATAATGCGCCGACATTCGTCTGCTGTGGATCGGCAAAACCACGAAAAACTACCGATCATATCTAGCTATGTCTAACTTCCTACCACCCTCGGACTTCTTGGTCAGCCATTGTAGTGACATCAGTTGATGTCCTAAGCCACTTCGGCTGGTTGTTTTACTTTATCGTATGCAGGAAGTTATGTAGTACTGCGGAGAATGTGTCTGACCGCCACGGGCAGAGGACGCTGCTGAATTGAAGTGCTGAAGCCCAGAGATCTTTAACGGCATCAAGTGTCGACCGCGTATTCGGAAGCCGACGATGAGACGACCGGAATACGGCGGGGGATGTCTACGTGCTCCCCACTACACGCACCCCCTTACCCCACGGCCGCGAGGCAGGGACAGTCGCGCCAAGTACATATGATGATGAGAGATAATCGCGGGATTTTGTTGAACCATCCCAGTATACGCTTATATGACGGAGGGAAACCTGAAAACCCCGGTGCTGGCAAGATTTATCCACTTCTTCCTTACCAGGGCCAGACTTTATGAGTTCTTCTGTCAATCCTTCGCCTTTTTCCCTCGTAACATTGCAACACTTCCTCTATGCTGCGAGAAAGTAAAAAAAAATTCTCAAAAAACAGCTCCAATTTTTTTCTTTGCATTTTCTTTTACTAAGATATAGCTTAGAAAATGGGCGTGAACTTATTTTCGTTGAAGTGTCTAAATTTTTGAAAATTGAAAATTTGGAAAGAGAGCAGAAAGCTGAGTTCGTGCATCGCGAGGCGCTCGTCTTGGGAGCGGCGCCGCCCGGAGTCGCTTTTGCCGCCGCAGCGCTGGCGTCATCCGCCCCCGAAAACGGTCTCGCGCCTTGCAATCCCCTTTCCTTCCTTTCAGTAATTCGAGAGCGTCGCAATGTGCCTTCCAGAACCGCACCGCCGCCGCCGCCCACGCCCCATTGCTTTTCCGCGTGGCCGCCTGCGCGCCGCATTTCGCACCTGCGCTCCGCCACCCGCGGTCGCCTCGCGGCAACTGGCGGGGGCGTGGGGGGCGGATTGTCGCCACTAGCGACAGACCTAGGTCGCATTCAGCCGCTGGCTGCAGACGAATTCCACTACTCTCATCGGTAGTTTTCCGAGCTTTCTCCGGTCCGATTGTAGGTGAATGCCGGAGCTGTACCCTTTATACGGACTATGGACTGCGCAATCTTTCCTTGCTCCTCCCTTGCACACCTTTATGTGTACTACACTAACACACATGTCGGTACGTGTGTTAGGATCATAAAGCATAAGTAGGGGCGGTGCCCTGCTGATGAAGAAACTAGAAGGGGGAATCCCGCAAGCTGACGATTGCGTCGGTGGCTGTCATGTGCCACTAGGGAGGAGAACTCCAACTCCTGGAATATAACTTGCACTATGCTAAAAGGACTAGTAGATATCAGTTGATATGCTTGCAAACAAAATAATCCAGCAATCAATCTGTCGACTCATCCTTGCGTTACTATCGTCCTTAGAGAAGGTATTTTTTTTAAAATAATGACATTCTTAAAAAGGAAATGTTAATTTTAGTAAATGCCTATTAAACATTTTCTATTAGCACACGTGTAAGTGGCTTGCCCACACGATTCGCAGCGTCTTTTGCACAGAACCTGTGCCGTAACGCAGAAAGTATTTGCGACTTGGAAGTTCACGCGCGTTCTACGAAGCATAAGCCCAAGACCAATGATGAGCAGGACGAATTGTAATATATATTTTTTTCCTTTGACTTTAGAACAATGACGTTTAGTATATACATTAATTTTGTGTTATGAGAAAAGTAAAGAAACTTTTTTTGCATATTTCGTCAATTTCGACTTATAAGTCATTTTTCTCCCTTTTCACTGATTTTTCGTTAATTTTAATATAATTTTAATGGTCATTGCTTCCAATAATATTTACGAGATGCAACAAGAATTCTCCGCAGAGAAGCGTATTCGATTTTTTCGCTCAGAAATTGTGAAGGCAGCGATTATGATCCCGTAATCCTCTGGCGCCAATCAGACCCATCGGCAGCTCGCCCGAGTTCGGCAGAACGAAAGGCGTAGATTTCCTGGTAAAGACCAAAAGTTTGCAGCTGAGTTCACTTGAACGAAAGGAAAAACCCTCGATTTCATCCGTAACATTCCCAATAGTTTGAGTTGTTCTTCCGAACTAGTTTTTATGTGATTTTTACGTCATTTTTCATTGATCATTTTGGCAATGTTTTAGGTCATAAAAATCCCGCCCAAAATAATGATAATAATTTGCTTGAATGATATTACACAACCACACAAGCTGGAGCAAGAAAACTGAGAAATGCACTCACATGTAACACTTTTGCAGCTGCAGTAGGTTACCAATTTTTCTTCATGTTCGCACGTTTGCTACTGGAAAACCTGCCTGAAATGCAAAACCGTTCGATGTAATCGCAATTTAAAAGGCAGATTCTGTGAATCGTACATCTCCTACAAAAAGAGGAGGTATGAAGGCTGCTCGACGCACGTTGTGAATCCCAGAGTCTAGAAGTTCTTTAATTTAAAAAATTTAAAAACACATACTGTGAACCGGGATGACTTTGTGCCACCGCGCCTTTTAGAAGCCTATTGCCTTAAACTATGTTGTGATGTTTCTACCAGAGCTGACTACAAAATGAACCTAATGAGTGGTGCAATAGATTACAGATTTTTGGAACTGCATTGTCATTACGGCGGTTTCCGAGATTTCATTCGTAATTTTGCATCAATTGACTTTGTGCTCATGAACCTCGAAAAAATTCTGTTGCAACTCAGAGTATAGTAACTTTAAGGAGAATAATATAAGGGCACTTATTGTACACCAGTATTCTTTAATCGAGTGCTGTAGTATCTACCCTCTGACCTTTTTTTGTATTTGAGAGACAAACTGTTGAAAAATGGAGGAGTGTGTTTGTGCGAGTAGCTCTTGGAATATTTAACACGACATTTTCAAGTTTTTGAAACTACTCTTTAAATTAGTTTCTTAGTTAAATATGTTTAGTTTCTTGTGAAAACGGAAAATTGTATGATTACAACGGTTGTTACTATAGTTACTATTGCAGTGTATCCCGACATAGCACTCGCAATTCATTATTTTCACAATCCGTAACAGGCGATTTTGCAATGGTGCAGTGTGAAGGGGAGAGCTGTGTCCTGGCCAAGTCACCGCCATTCAAAGGGATTCGGCACGGATGAAGGTCTTGAAGGAATCCAAGGGTTTTGGAAATGGCCGTAGAATAGGGATGATTTTTTTAAACAAATATGAATATGTAAAATGTCAAAATCCTGAGTTAAAAATCAACTAGTTGCGCTTCAGAATGACACGACTTTCTCGTATTAGTTTTCTACTATATTTGGTCTGGGCTAGCTATTCTGACTTGTTCATCATGCCATCAATCGCCGCCCAAAATACATTTTTTAATTTTTTTTTCTCAATTTTTGAGGCTTCTTGATAACAGAACAGAATGATTACTTAAAAACATTAAAGAAGAGTAAAATCTTGTCCTAAATGTCAATTTTCATGGAAAAATTTGGAGCCGGTTTTTAAAAAAATGTGTTTAAGCCTTACTGTGAATGCAAAATTTGAACCTTTTTTCACAGAAAACTTACGAGTTTTCGAAAAACTTCATATGAAGTCAATTAAAGCACTTCCGGTCACAAATGCAATAGTGAATACAAATTGCTGGAAATGTGCATATTAAAGGATTGAGAAATATTTCATAAATATTACATTTGTGTAATTTAAAAACAAAAGAATAGAGGAAAATTAATTCTATGGAGCAGTACAGTTAGCACTATTCGCTGGAAAATCTTAGAGAGGGAATTTAGGATTATCGCTGCCAAAAGTGAGCCTTTTTTTGAGAAAAATCTTGTTGTGAATTTTTTTTTAAGTTGCACATATTGCGCAAAAATAACTGAAAGTTTCAAAAAAATTGCACATGACCTTAATAAAAGAACTCACTGTGAAAACAAATTTCATTGCAAGGAAAAATCTCTGTCTTAATTTTGTAGTTGTAGGAAGACTGAAAAAAATCATTCTTTTGAGAGTTTCAAAAATTCAGAGTTAACCGCGAAAATCAGACATATGTCACTTTTATAAGTGTATGTTACTCTATTCTTAGAAGAAATTTAAAGAAAAAAATTGGAGCCGTTTATTGAGAAAATGTTGTAAATGTCCGGCGGGCTTCATGTAAATTTCCCCCAAATTTTAAAGAATGTTTTTCAAAATCTCATGGTTTAGGCACTAGTAGTGTCCACAGAAACCAGACGGGCGGACGGACGGACGGACGAACCAACGGAGGTTTTGAAAAATACACTTCTTCTGTATCAGGGGGCCCCAAATCAACCAATGTATTTCCCTTGAAATCTCGAAATTGATTTTCCGCATCATTGCATGTTTCCATGTACTACGTATATTACTCCGCACATACGAACATATATCGGAAAGTAAAAAGCATTTGAGGAAAATGATACAATTTCCTTTATCATTGCCAATGTCAAAGGATTGCTTAATAACTTAAAAAAGGTTGATTAAATGAAGTCTTAAACTGTTTGATTAACTTCTTGCTGCAAAGCAACCGTGATGGAGGGTTGAAGCCCGTCGAGCAGCATTGAAAGACGCTCAATAACAATTGGAATGTGGAGTCAATTCACCTGTGAAGAAACTTACAGCAAGCGTAGGCAGCATCTTTTGTTCAAAGGCATTTATTTCAATAGTTATCACACAGAAAATAGGCAACGCAGTTTTTAAATTTTGAATACTGCAACACTTTGTTTATTACAAGAAAAATAAGCGAACCATTTACTAAAATCCTTCCAAAGCGGCACAAAGGCACGTAGTGCATGCCTTTGAGTTTATGAGTATATTTACACCATTGCTCACATTCTCTCAATAAACTAGGAGTGATAAAGAACGGCACAGACTTTCTCGTACTAGTTACTTATCTAATTTCTTTAGTCTGAGCTGTTTTTCCATCTCGCCATGTCAGTTTCCCAGCTGCCATATATCGCCATCCAAAGTACTTTTTTTTTAAAGTTTTAATTTTGAGATTTCCTTTTGGTAGAACTGAAATGTAACTTTAAGAATAGAACTTAAGAACTTTTTTACACAAGAGTAAAACCTAGTCCTATATGGACATTTTCGGTGAAAAATTTAGAGGCGTTTTTAAGAAAATATGGTTTAAGGTCTTTTCAACAAAAACATTTTGTTTTTGAAAAACTTCATTGCAAGGCATTTGAAGCACGACCACTCACAAATGCAATATTGTATACAAATCGCTTGATATGTGCATATTAACGACGTGAGAACTTAAGTAAAAAAAGTACATTAGTATAATTTTTCAAAAACGACAGAATACTTCAATTAACAAACATTTATGTAATGTTATTCAGTCACTTAGCACTCTCTGTTCAAAAAATGAATAACAAAATTTGGGACTATTTTAGACGAAATAATTGTTTAAACGTATTTAATAGTTGACTGTGTTTCAAACAAAAGTATGCTAAAACTAATCATATTTTTTAAACATTGTACCTGACCTCATTTCAAGATCTGTCTTTAAAGAACAGATTTCATGTACTCCTAGGAAGACGCCGAAAACAATTTCGAGCTTTTGCAATTTTCGAAAAATCAGAGAGTTTAACGGAAATAAGACCGAAAATGAGAGTGATGAGACCGACGACTTACAAAGTAAGAGCGAGAAAGTTAAAACGCTCTTTCGGAGCGGGTGAAGTGCACGCTGCCCTAGCTGCCGTTGCCACCCGCCGCGGGGAGCGCTTCTCGCGAAGGTGAAAGACAGCGACGGAGGGGCGAAGGGCCGTCCAGACGCATTTCGGAGACATCACTGACACGTTGACGAAGCGCATTCGCCATTTGCTCGAATGACTGGCGGGGACTGCTGGGGCTCACAATCTGGGGCAAAGGCAACGCCGAGGCCGCTGAACTCTGCCGGTGCAGCCATTCAATTCGAGCCAACGTACGTTCCTTTTGCTTTTGAGGTGCCGATTCCCCGCTCGCATGTCTCTCCGTGCTGCTGCTGCTAAAAAGAACCGCTAATTGCTCCCGCGAAAACAGTGCTGGTCCCATACGTATATACGCAACGCCATCTGCTGTCGCTGCATACCGACATTTTTACGGCGCGCGCTATTGTCAAATGCCGACTCAGAAGGCTACCTTGGGGGTGAGCGGCCGCGTCAACCCTAACACTAGCCTCTGCTTTGGCTCCCAGATCACCCACACGAACAAAGAGTAAAAATATTTTTAAAACCTTTCATTCGTATTTAAACCGCGCAAAGTCTAAAATTTAATGTAGCAATATTTTTTAAAAAATCTTTTTCTTGCTTTGAAATCACATTTGTGATCGTAATTTGCATATTCCTTCAGTTTTGCATGTACAATGCTCTTTCCTTCTTTCCGTTAGAAGGGGTACACAAATCAAAACTAACGTTTCTCACCGTCAGAGCTAACCGGGAGGTGTGGGGGTTAGAATATCATTGCGTATTCTCCCATATAACTCCAATTGCACATACACTGAAGAGTCAAAAAAGATTGTACACCTGCCTAATATCGTGGAGGTCCCCCGCAGCACGCAGAAGTGCCGCAACACGACGTTGCGTGGACTCGACCTATGTCTGAAGTAGTGCTGGTAATTGATACCATGAATCCTGCAGGGCTGTTCACAAATTCGTAAGAGTATGAAGGGGGAGATCTCATCTGAGCAGC
This sequence comes from Gryllus bimaculatus, assembly GCA_017312745.1. NCBI lineage: Eukaryota > Metazoa > Arthropoda > Insecta > Orthoptera > Gryllidae > Gryllus > Gryllus bimaculatus. The sequence continues at coordinate 452,887 of BOPP01000301.1, read as the reverse complement.
ACGTTGCAAGTCATCACAGATGTGCGCAATAATGATAACGTCTGGGGATTTTGATGGCTAGTGGAAGTGTTTAAATTCAAAAAAGTGTTTCTGGAGCCACTCTGTAGTAATTTTGGACGTGCGGGCTGCCGCATTTCCCTGCTGGAACTGCCCGCGTTCGTCTGGACGCACAATGGTCATGAATGGGCGCAGGTGATCACACAGGATGCTTACGAACTTGTCACCTGTCAGAGTCGTAGCTAGACGTATCAGGTGTTCCATATAACTCCAATTGCACATACTGCCACAGCCTCCACCAGCTTGAACAGTTCCCTGTTGACATGCAGGGTCCTTGGATTCATGAGGTTGTCGCCACTCGCACTCGTCCATCTGCCTCGAAACAATGTGAAACGAGAGTCGTCAGACCACGCAGCGTGTTTCGAGGCATCAACAGTCGAATGTCGCTGTAGACAGACCCAGAGAAGGCGTAAAGTTTTGTGTTGTGCAGTCATCAAGGGTACTCGAGTGGACCTTCGGCTCCGAAACCTCATAACGATAATGTCTCGTTGATTGGTTCGCACGCTGAGAGTTGCTGATGACCCTGCATTGAAATCTGGAGCAATTTGCGGAAGAGTTGCACTTCTGATGCGTGTAATGATTCTCCTTAGTCGTCGTTTGTCCAGTTCTTGCAAAGATCTTTTTGCGACCGCAGTGATATCGGAGGTTTCATGTTTTACCTATTTCCCGAGATCCACGGTACATTCGTGAAATGGTCAGACGGGAAAATCCAAATTTCAGCTCGACCTCGGAAATGCTATTCCTCATCTCTCTTGCACCAACTATAACATCACATTCAAACTCACGAAAATCGTGATAATCTGCCATTGTAGAAGCAGTAAGAGATTTAACAACTGTGCTAGACTCTGGTTGCCATATAAAGTCGTTTCCGACCAGATCCCCGTATTCTAATAGGTCCCAGAGCCCTTTATTTCAATACGCATGGCTGCACCGGTTTTTGGCGTTTCAGTATATATTACAGTTCGTGGCCACTCCGTATCTTCAAAGGAATCTAACTTCACATAAAACCTCACTATAAATATTGATTGCGTTTTTTCAGAGATTGCCGCTTACAAGCTCAACACCACTCCTTGCTTTGTGTGTTAGAACACATTTTGCTGTAATTAATAATTATTTTCGGCATTGTTTTGATTCCTACAAAATTCTAAATTCTTGTTCATAATTTTACACCGGCCCCTGCAAGCAGCCCCACTCACACTTTTCAAATCTGGCAAGAACCTCGCAGTTCAAAGTTTGAGTACCACACTGTCCCCATTTCATTCAATCAGCTCCGTACTACCCAGAATTATGTCCTCAGAAATTAGTGTTGATAGTCTGCATTTTCTAAATGGCGTCGCTAATGAAACACTTTTTTGAACATTACCTTCACTCTATGGAACACCCGCAAAATTTCTATTCAAATTTGAAGTTAGAACTAACATTTATTTCCAAATCGTGGAAAAACTGTCAATAAATAGGCAATGAACAGTATGAATGAATATCACCATCTCCCGCGATAAAAACCTGCACTACACTGGCGTTCAGGAGTAATGACCTTTCCGCCCGGAATAACTAATCAATCTTCCAATCATTCGTAAGGACACGGCGCCCCCTTCAAAATTTTCAGCGGTGCCCCCTCCCTGACTCTTCCTCCTGTCATTCGAACTTCCATCCCTTCCCTTCCTCAGGGAGGGCGAGTTTCTACATTCTGCTTCGCCCCCGCTTCCTCTAGCAGCAATCACACAGCGCTGCCTGCCGTTCAATGCCCTTTCAAAAATAACGTCACTGAAGACAAGAACTGCAGGCCTTCGCACCATCGCTACTGCCCGGAAGCTCCCAGCGAAGAGAAAATATGATTTCCTGGCGCCGCGTCCACTTCCGGCGTGCGAAATAAAACGCCTTCTTTCTCTTCGGGAGACATTTGTAATAACATTCAAGCTTCACAAGCTTCAATGTTATTATATCTACATATTGATAAAAAGTTCCCACAGAATGTTCTATTTCGATTGTCAAATGCTATGGCGTTTTTATTGTGATCACCAAATCAATAATTGACGGAATAAAAAGGTAATGATATTGTACAATAATTGATAAATGTACACGGAAAACGAATATAAAGATAAGACAAAGATAAATTTATTTGAACTGCAAATGGGCATAACCCAATGGCAGCTAATTACATAAATAAGATAATAAGCAGACATGCAAATTATATAATAATAATAATAATAATAATAATAATAATAATAATAATATAAAAACTGTCTAATATCGAAGGGGGCGTAGAAAAATTTTATTTGAATGTGGTAATGCAAAACACTTCTAACATAAATAGCAAGTTAAACTAAGCCCAAATACCGATGTAGGCGGGGATGCTCCTGTCAAATGACATTTTCTTCTATTAAATTGCTTCGAAGATCGTGCCATTGTTTCAGGTATGAGAGTAAAATGAAGAAAAAACGAAAGTTTTTATAAACACGTTCAATCAAATATGACGCCCATAATGTATAAAAATACTTCTATGAATTATATTTTCGTGTTGAGGAATGATAACTGAAGCGAAAAAGCTGTTTGCAAATGATAATCTTTGAATTACACGAACGAAACAAGTATGGCACTTAATTATCGTCGCAATTAATCAAGTGTGTTTATCGAGTCAGGCTTTTTACTTTCCCGTGTACATACGTATACGGAGTAATATACGTATTATAGGTCAAGTTATGTATTGCTGCGCGAAAAAACGGCGGATTTTCGTCAGAAAAGAATTCATTAACAAATAAGTACATTCTGATAACAAATAAGTACTAAAATTGAAATCTCGAAATCGCTTTTCCGCAGCATTACATAACTTTCCCTATACTAAGAATATTACTCCGCATTTACGTACGTATACGGGGAAGTAAAATTACATCAAACTCACTCATAAGTACATTGACAGCTTGCTTTCTATACTTATTACACAGGTAATAACATATCACACGTTACACGATTTGGTTAAAGAGAAACAGGATTTGGTTTTTGTCTAAGATGAGAATAAATTGGTTGCCGAAGCAACTCGCTGCCCCCTTTAACACAGCGGTAGAGACGGCGCGCCCCTTTAGGTTCTTGCTGGTCGAATGGAAAATCCTGGTGGGCCCTCGAGGTCGTGTCCAATCTCAGCCACATGACCGCGAAAAATACCAAATGTACACAAAGGTTTGATGGGCTTATGATGTTAGTCTCGCACAAACAATACTAATCAATATTAAGAAAACCACATCAACTTGAACGTTCAATAATTCATTCTTTAAAGAGGAAGAATGAAGTAAGAAGCGGGGATACGAGGAAGATTCGTAGAAGGAAGGAACGAAGTGGTACTGCGTACTCTAGCACTGAATTTAAAATCTCTTATGATAATGAATGGGAATGTATAATTCATGCTGATTTTTTAATATTTGTTTCGTGATCACTAAAATTGGAATCCTCAATAACAGTATTGGGTTTTGTTCTCTTCTTTTTTAATACTTGGGACAATTACGGGGTTTTATATTAATTCCAACTTCCAAATTCTTTGTTCATCAGTGATTGTTACTTATTGATTATAGTCTACAGTATTTACTAGTAAAAACGTCTTTAGTCGGGCTTCTTGAGGATTTTAGACAATCCACAATCTTAAAAATTGTATAATTAAAATAATTTGTCATCTTTAACCAAATCACACTCATTATTAAATGACATGAACAAACATTTCGTTCTATAATATCAAGTTCTACTATAACCATCCAATTAGATATCCATAAAACCAACTACACGTATTAAAAATATTAAGAATTCAATTTTTCCGAGATGAAACTGGTTGCTTCTGTCAATGCTCGCCATGCCTTGAAAAGGCGAGCGCCAATCCACCGATTAAAAGCCTCCTACCTCCCCCTCCCGTCCCAATATCTTGCGATGCCTTCGATCGGGAGTTCCCGGAAGCCTCGTCGCAGCCTTAATGAGTCCCTGCGCCGCCCGGCTGCCAGCACACGGCGCGGGGGGGCGGGGGGGGGGCGGAGGTCGAAGGCCGCGAGCTTCCGGGCGAGGAGTCGCCGATCGATGCCTTCGCCTTTATTGGCGACGGCGAAGCCACGAGCAGCGCGTCGGAAGGAGTGCGAGAGGAAAACGATTGGGCGAGGAAGAGAGAAGTAGCAGAGGGTGAGAAGGTCGAGAATGAGTGGGAGAAATCATGAGAATAGGAAATATGAATATAAAAAGGCGATGAAGATAGAAGTTTACAGGGACTGAACGTGCGTAGAAGAAAGGAAGTGTGAACCGCGTCAAACAGGAGGCTGTGGATGTGTACGGGATGAGTAAAAAGCTAAGATGGTGGAAGCGTGGGCGACTGCGGACCTTGTTCACACTCTCGCTCGCACATTCTCACTCACAGACAGTGACTCATCGTCATAAACATGGTCGTTTCCTCCCTCCCCCCTCTCTCTCCCTCTCCCTCCCTCTCTCAAGCCCAAAAGAAGACTTGGAGCTACATTTAAATCGTCTTTCGTCGTCCAAGTGATGCCTCCTCTCTTTGCTAGACGGCGAAAGGGGAGTAACGGAATGTGTGTGGACAGGCGGGAGAGCAGGCCTGATGGCCTTAACTTCGCCATGTAAAATAAGGTATAAACGAATGAAATGGTATGGTATGAATGAAATTATTGAAAGGAGATAAAATAGTAATTTTAATCATTTATTTAAGTTAAAAATAATAAAAGTAACCCAGAATCGAAAATGCGGAATGGACTTTTTAAAATGTCATCGTACAAAAACGTAGAAAAAAATGAAATTACACTTTCACGTATGTATTTGATTAATCAGTTGAATATTTTTTAATTGCAAAGGTTATAGTTCATTTTGATATTTTCCTATTCAGTTTGATTGCAAACGTATTTGAATATGATCGTGTTAATCGGTCCCTCATCACATTCAGCCACTCATTCGCTCGCTCTCCTCATCCCCATTCACCGCTCACTCTCACTCATTTTTCTTCCGAACTCTCCCCCTCACTCATCCCACACCCAACCTCCCGTGGCCTCCTCGGGGCGATGGGCCAAAGGGAAGCCTTGGCGGTGATTTACTTGGTCTAGCCACGGCATATTTGAATAAAATAGACCTCACGTGGCCGGGCACCATAAAGCGACTCCAGGCTATTAGCGTTAATATTTCCCAGAAAGTCCGCCGCTCCGTGATAGGGAAAGTGCTTTTAAAAGCGCCTTAATACGAAAGTTGCGGCACACCCATAAGCGCGTCTTCGAACGAAGTCGGTCCGTGACGGGCTGAGCGCAGACCTTCCAGAGCCCTGTTCAGCCGCACCACCGGAGAGTGGTTCCTGGAACCGCTAGTACGTCGCGCGGCTCTATTTTCAGGGCGCTGCTGCAGAGTAATTTCTGGGCATGTCGTGAAACGGACCGATCCCCAAATTGGCGATGTTACAGTTCGAGCAAACATGAAACACCGCAATCAACATTAATTGGCGAATCGAAACGTGAATTTTCACATATGCGGCCTATAAAACTGTCGGTAAATGTATCCAATGAAAATTAATGACCTGGAATGTTCTGAATTTTTTAAAATTTTTTTATTTACATGCGGGAATACGTATCCGAACAGGTGGAACATAGTCCATGGAGCTATTTCAATGGAAACTAATTACTCAGAAATGCACGCTGAGTTTCAAAAGGGGTTGTTTTTTTATAAAAGCACAGAGACAAAAAAAATATTGATAATTATTTGTCAACTAACTCTGATAACTGTGTATGTCATTCGTTTCGGAATTGAATATATGCGCAATTTTGTCTCTTTTTTTTTCTCTGAAGATTGATATGGATCTCTTAATTTGTTACTGTCACATATGAAACGAAAAATAGAATATTTCGTAAGAAAGAAACATATCCTCCTTGTGTTGGTATCATTATTGTACAGCCTATTTTATGAAACGGTTTTGAGTCACTGAGATACTTTCATCGAAGTCTGAGGAAGATGCTGCTTCGTGTTTCATGCTTTTGATGCAGCTACTACATTGGTTACAAACCTACTTTCTAAAATAGACCTCCCTTCGGCTGTTAGCTCAGCCAATACAAAAATTCAAGAATGTATCGTAAACACTTATTTGTTAATTTAGGGAGGTGGGCCTTCTGACCTCTGCGTTGTACAACAAATTAACTTTTACAAAATATTCAATAATCTGAAATCGAAATAAACAAAATATAAAATATATGTACAAAATTGACCCCCCTGCCACACTTCATTTGGAATCCAGTTGCATGTGATCTTCGATGAAAACCCAGTCAATAAAAAATAACAAAGTTTTGTTTTATTCGCTAATTTCCCTTTTTAATTGGATTTACCATAAGAACACTTTCCAAAACATAATTATCCGACTCAGTTTATCTGACAATCCATAAACCTCCTACTAACAATCCAGAACTATAAATTTCACAATTTAATAAAGCTTTACTCTACAATTCAAAATTACAATTATAAATTTTAATTACACATTTGATGTTTGTTCTCTAACCCCTCTGCAATCTTAACTGTTTTTACGTATTCAGTCTCAATAATAACTTTGTCATTTCACAGAACATTTCATTTACTTAATTCATAAGTAAAGAAATATTGATTCTCTAGCGTTGTTTTACTTTCTCTCTGCGGATTAGACAGAAAGTTATGTTATGTTGCGCGACAACACGCACGTCTTTGAATAGAGCACTCTAGTGTAACGTATTAGCCAGCGTGTCTCGTGGCATCTATTTGGGGACGCTTGGTAGAGGATTAGTAAGACGAAACTCCTCGCCACAGGAAGGAGAGAAGGATTTTTCCATAAAGCAAGAACGCGGAAACGGGAGACACAATGCTTTGGGGTCTTCCGGTCTTAAGAAACGGAGACCCGAACCCTTAATTGTTAGCATTATAACAGCGGTGGGGGTGGCATGACGTAGTAGGTCACGTGGGCCTCGACTATATAACGGAGGGTACAGAGCCAGTGGGTGGGTTCTAGAGACAATGGGAGAACCTCGTGCATGTGCACAAAACTTGGCGCCACGACGGTGCATATGCGGGCCAGGCTCGCGAGGCAAGTCATGCCACAAATCAAACCGATCATCAATCGGGTTTGGATCGCTCCCGCGATCAGGGGATAGTAGGTCTATCAGAGCTAGGGTGTAAGAAGGAAATCAATTGTAAATATTTGTTGTATTTTCTTTGTACATAAATATATTTGTTATATGAAAGCTCTGTGTCTGTGTTCGCTATGAGTATCCATGACGTCACGCTAGCAATTCGATATCAAATCCAAGGGTATCGGGCAACCTCTACCTCCTCTTCCATAGTGTTGAAAAAGAATATTACATTGACTGTTTCGGAACCATGAAACGATACCAAGAACCAGAGTTATTGTCATTACTAGAGTGGAAATTTTGAAGTCTTAAAAAGAGACAAAAATGTTAAATAAAATGTTCTTAACATGTTTTTAAAATGGCCTAAAAGGAAAGAAAAATGTCGTAAAAATTATCAATATCAGTTTAAATGAATAACTGCAGTTGTTGGATTTTGTTTGGTTCGATTTTTCGAATTTTCGTTCCAATTTTGTTCCGGGTTCGATTTCCGGACAATCTCATGCGAATTTTGTTTCGACAAAAGGAGTTTGTCTGCTTCACAAATGCTAGTCCAAGTCCTGTGAAGCATTCTAAACCTACTACTTTCCTAATTCCTTCCCAATTCTGCCCGCTGTGTAGTGACGCAGAAGCGGGTATGGAAGGCGCGACCGCACAAATATTACCTGGCGTTCCTTGGGTAACCATACCAAGAAGGAGGCATTCTATTACAAAGAAATATATTCCATAGATTAGAAATATCATAATATATAAATGATTAGAACTGCATAATTGTATATGCATTTGGACCTTGAGTACGGTGTGAACCCGCACGCGCTGACATCACAGCCTCTAGACGTCGTGGCCTGGATTCAATGAGATTCAATGAGAGCACGGGTATACTGCTGGGAAAAGCATCGACAGTGGCTGTATGAGGACCAGAACGAACAAGTTGCCAATCGATCATTTCCCAAATACGAAAAAGTTCGAGGGTGACATTTCAGGCAAACATGCCGGCTAGCAAAGCAGTGGTGTCCGCCGTTCTTCGCAGAAAGCTTGCACATTCCTGGCCATACGGTTGGACATTGTCGTTCTGAAATACGGCACGTGGAGTTGCTTGCAGGAGGCGCAGTACCTCGGGCTCCAAAAGGGCCTTTAATATGTATGAGGAGAGATCTCACATTGTAGCCAATGGCGCCCAAGGCCTTCACACGTGTACGCTACGGCACGCAACAATGCCACCTGGCATATTACGATCACCACGGTAGCGTACACACCACGTGGCGCGCAAGTGGCGCGTCCACGTGCCCATGGCTGTCTGAGGCGTTGGGGGTTTCTGGTCAACGGAACGTGCCGCACTAGTCCCGCCCTCAGCAGACGGCGCACACTGACCACATCCGTCGCAGGGCTCCCAGTCGCTACACTATGGACGACGCCCATCTGTCGGGGGCGACCATGCGGACAAGATGGCGGTCATCTCGCGTTGTGGCAACATTGTTGTAGACCAGTACCTGCCCGTCGGCCCTCTATCCATTGGCTCCTCACACGCATCACTGTCGTATGAGGTCGCCCCGATCGAATCATAAGGACACGGACCGACAACCCCGCTCTCCAGAGACCGACCGACCATTCTGCCGCGAACGACCATTCTGCCGCGAACTCACGCAAATGCTCATATTGCGCTCTATGGCGTCGACAGACACTTACTTGCACGATACAGAATCTTAGTTGCACATTTGAACGTCGTTCGACTCCTCTGCACCGAGTGAGTGTGGCGTAACACTGACCTGACCTGACCTGTCACTTATAAGAGGACGCTGCTTGGCCAACGAGCACGCCATCGCTGTGCAAATGGCGTCACTTCTTATGGATACACTCTTCTACACATCCGCCGAATTTTAAGTGATTCCGACCATTCCTTCTGGGTGTTGCAATTTTCACTATCACCAGTGTATATAAAGTAACGGATAAGCGCTCAGTGCCCACCAAGGGTTAGTTGCGTCGTTAAGAAGAGGCAAGAACTGTTTTAAAACTAGTGCTGCTTAATCAGCACATACTCTCTCGTTCCTTAGTAACGGCTATGTAATAATGTTATACCATATTTCTGTCACATCTCAGTCAATGAGCTCTGACAACAAAGTGGTGATGGGCAACAATGGGCTCAAATTTTGTTATCAATTCCTGTTTATGATTACCAGTAATAACAGTTATGATTAACAAGAGAGTGCGCAAACCATGGCTATTATGTGCAGTAACTCTCGTTACAACCAACTCAGGAATGGTAATCTACAATCTAAGGGAACTTTTTAATTCTTTCATCACAATAGAACGTCGTCATAGACTGGTCCAGTTCCGTGTCAGCAATATCAGACCAACGGACATTCAAAAAAGAACTGTGAGCGATGTGCTGCTCGACGGTCAACACGCTAACGCCCAGTGCGCCAATCATGAAACCAAATGTGTAATCAGTGAGAAGCCACATCTGGCCTCCACTCGGGAATGGCAGGTACATAAGAATATTTTATCCAGAAAAGTTATTCCCAACCAGCAGCTCAACTGAGCTCCGTACCTCCCTCCTAAAGCCCGCCCTCACAAACGCTCACTCCCCCTAAACCTTTCACCACCTCTCCTCCCATCTCCACCACTTCAACACCTCAGAGAAAGATTCCGGAACATTTATTTTCTCGCCAGACTATATCCAGACTCACTGAACCGAGGCCACCATCCCCTTATCAATCGCCCCTTTCTACTCATTCTCACTGTCATTTAAACACACAATTTTTTTTCTCAATAAGTTAAAATATTCCTTTCGATTTTTTAAAATCAAAAGGACCCTCTTCTTACCAACAACACACTTATCCCCTGAAATTCTATTACCCGCAAATTTATATCTAAAAATTATCCCCATCATTCCATCCGCTTTAAATCGTGGAATGCGGCGCAATATACACATTCTCGCACATTTTCTGCATAACAATAATATTGATAGAGCTTGTATCAAAGGAACCCACTTGAGACCCTCTGTTAGAATTTTCATCCGATGCATCAATACAGTCGTCCACGAAACCGCAGTAGTGGCAATGTCGCCATTTTGACAAAACAATATTTCACTCATTACCACCTCATCGTGATATCAATATATAAGGCCCCAATATTCTTTACAAAACTGGAGATACCGATCCACTGTTTTCATCAATTCAACATACAATTGTTGTAGGGAACTGAAACGGCAAGAATGGAGTAGCAGACTGAATTCGTCAGTCGGCGTCCTTCTTGCTGAAAGATTAAATCTAACAGTGCATGCTCAAGATTCTCCCAGTTATTATCCCTAATAATCTTCAATATAAGCAGACATTCTCGACTTTGGTATCTGTAGCACCATTCGCAACAATATTATCGCAAATCCACACACCTCCCTCCCTTCAGGCCATCTTCTTTTGTTCTTGAATATATCATTAAAAAAATCGCCCAGTCCATCCCTACTATCTACAAAACGCCATTTTCTGATTGTTGATATCTGAATTTGTTAGCAACGTGGTTTTCAGTGATTTTTTTTATTTGGCTGATCTCAAAATGATTAATCTGAAAGAGTAATGACTTGCTGTAAAATTTTGAGTTAAACAAGGAAAATCTGCAACAGAAAATTTGACTATGCTTAACACAGTATCCGGCTATGAAACGTACGACGTGTTTCAAGAGGCACAGACGTTTTAACGATGGTCGATGAAGATGATACCCTCGTGCGAGCAAGAAATTGAAAATACACCCACCCCATCATGTCCAGCTTTGTCAGAAACTATTTGATCGTTTAGGTGAAGATTTAAGCTTCTTCTCAAAGATCATAAACAGTGATGGATCCTGTGTTCATTGTTATTACATTGAAACAAAGGTTGGCCCCCAGACCCCAAAAAGTTGCAGAGTTCAAGCCAAGGTCAAGGTGATGTTGACAGTTTTTTGCTGAGGGTGTTGTTCACCATGAGTGTCTCCCAGAAGACTCCACAGTGAACCAAATTGCATTGATGTTCTGAAACGTCTGAGGGACGCTATTCGTCGGAGAGGGCGAGAAATGTGAAGGAGTGGCGATGGGCTTTTCCATCAAGATAGCGCTCCAGTCCATTCAGCTCTCAGAACTCGTGAGTTTTAGGCCAAACATTCTATCATTGCCATTCTCCTCTTACCTGTCTTTGCTTCTTGTAATTTTTTCTTATTTCCTTAACTCAAAATACTCTTGAAAGGAAGAAGATTTGAGACGATTCTCGAGATTATGGCAAATACGACGAAGGAGCTGAGGAACGTTACAAAAGACGCGCCTCAGGACTGTGTCAACAAGTTACAACGCCGTTGGGATAAATGTGCGTTGGGGAGAAGAGTAGATTGAAGGAGATCCAAACATCTAACTTGTAAGTAAGGTACTTTTTATGACGTCAGTCTCCGTATTTTTTGAACAGCCCTCGTGTACGTAATCACTAACAAAAACATCGTCCCCAATTCTTAAAATCTAACTAAATCTATTCACTAAAATAGCAAGACATCTTTTGGTAATATCTAACCTCCAATACTTTCACTTCCAAATTCAAACCGCCATCCCAACGGAACACACTCTAAGGAATATCACTCGTCGTCTCTTGCGAAACTACTGTACTCTCTCTATTTGTCTACGATCTAATTCCCGCACTAACTTAAACGCCATCCATACGCCGCCATTTTACATTTAACATCAATATTCAATGCATCTCTTCGTATGTCACACTTCTCTCGCAAATGGAAATACGCCCACGGTATTCCCATTTTCAAATCAGGCAAGCCACAAAACGACCCGTCATGTTATCGCGCAATTAGTCTACTGCCATCCTTAACGGTTTGAAAATCCTCACCAGATTACTGTCCCATCTCATTTGAATGTAAGCCATACCTCTACAGTAATTAGGTTTTCAACCACTACTTTCCACAAATCACCAAATATTAAGACTAACCGAGGATATAATCGAAGGCTTCCAAGAAAAGAAACACACAGTTGCAATCTTCCTCGATGTAGTTAAAGCTTTTGACACCGGCTGGAATCCAGTACTATAATTCAAACGTATTCACATCGGAACTCTCCAGTATTTTATTCATATTATCAAAAGCTTCCTTGCAGATCGTATTTGTTCAGTCCACCTTCCTGGAGATTTTTCATCTTTGTTGCCATCAAAGCAGGAGTATCCCAAGGATCTGTTCTCTTTCTAGCACTATTTAATATTTATACCGCCGATATATCATCCACCTCACATATCTCCATTGCACTGTTTGCTGATGATACCACTACATATTCCTCAAACCTTAAAATTACCACCTCACAAGAAGACATGCAACATCACCTCTCGCAGTTCTCCCGATGGGCCAAGAAATGGCACATCAGGATAAACCCAGCAAAACGTCAGGCCCAAACTTTCACTCACCGCAGATCAAACAATCCTCCCCCTCTCAGTTATAAAGGAGAAAATACATCTTGACATGCAAACAACAAGCCTGTAAATTATCTTGGTGTATGCTCACTTGCACATCAAATATTCTTCACAAAAGAATTCTGGTCACACGTAGAACCCATCAATTACATCCCATATTTAACTCTCATTCACCCCTGCGACTTCATGTAGCTTCTCATCTATACCGATTAATAATTTGTTCAATCTTATCTTACGCTTCATCTATCAGGGCCTCGGCCAGCAAATCAAATATCCAAAAAATGCAAATTTTCCAAAATAAATCCCTCCGAATCATTACAAAATCTCCCTGGTTTGTACCACACTCCCAGTTACTTAACGAACTCATCACCCCAATCTCCGTCCATATCTCCGTCCTATCCACTCGCTTCTTTCCTAAAAGTCCCCAGATTCCCTCAGCCGTACATTCCAAAATCGAAAATCAAAATCCTCGCCACAACAGACTAAAGCGGAACTACCGCGACAGTTCTTCGACCCCTCCCCCCGATCATGTGCCTTCGCACATTCAATCCACGTATATTCAATGTGCTCATCTGTGAATAATGTTTCCTAAACAATGCTACTATAATGCAAGTACCCTCAAGTATAGTACTCTGCTGCTGAGGGCCTTCGGGCGAAGCTGAAATACATAAAAAAATCTTGGTAAAAGCGCCAAAAATGGAACTGTTTTTCAGTTTGTACTGTTGTGGTTTTATTAAAGTTTCTAAGGCGTTCTTTATGGACCACTATTGCTTGTTTCGAATATATAGAATTATCTTTCGCCATGTCTCCAACATATTTTAAGTTCATTCATAAATGTTTTTTTTTATTTTAAATGAAGACATACTACCAAACAAAACCGTAATCAGTCTCTTTATAATTAATAGATAAATTAAACAGATATAGATGCCCCGAAGATTAGTAAAGCAGAAAGCCCGCTAAAACCTTTCAGCCATTAAAAAAATCGAATAGTAAATAAACGATAACTATTCCAGCATTTAATTTCCAGCATATCATACGGACAAGCAAGAATTATTTTACAAAGAAATGGAACGTCCAGAAATGAATAACATCCAGTATAATTACGAATGCATTCGAAACAACAAATGCATTACCTTACACAAACGTTTTATTTTCCCAACGCTTCAATCGATTAACTTTTAAATAAACTGTAAATTTTAATCACTTTATTATTTGTATAAACGTAGAAATAATTCCCTGGTTCTTCAGCATTACATTCTTTAAATACAAAAATAATTAAATAATCGAAAAAACGTTAAGAAACATACAACATAACGAATATCCTGGCTTCAATTCTTTCGTAATTTCTAATTCAATCATTAACTAAAAAATTTCGTTTGACGCAACGGGAAAATAGGAGCTTATAAATGCAGTGCAGAGATGCCATATGAGGCGAAATTACTCCAAGTGGGTCAAAATCAGATATTTTCGTGTATTTTTCCATCAAAAGAAAAGTGCAGCCAAAATGAAATATGTAAGAGCCATATTTTTTATTTTCATTTAAACAGGCGTGTAATATGTAGCCAAGCTCATATCTGCTTCTCACAAGTCTTTGCAATGAATGAATCCTACAACTACGTTGCTAAACGTTGCCACGTTTGTTAAAATGAAAACAAATTTTGATGTTATAATGTCATAATTAGACCGCGGAACTCCATTCAGCGCTATATTTTTACTGATTGCGGATGTCGAAAGGAAATGAAATGTATGTAACTTTACCTATTGCCAAAGGGAAAACGAAAGTATCACATTTTTACATTGTTTTCCCGTCCACAACAGATAGTAGACCTCAAACATCTAGGTTATCCAACCAAACATGTTCTTTAAACAATGTGTTTGACAAAACACATCTATTCCTTAAATATGGTGAGTATAAGTGATTAATTTTTAAAACCAAACGTACCTCAAGAAAGCGAAAAATCTATATCACGAAACGTAGTTCATGTATCAATATCATTTTCATGGATTCCAAATATATACGATTTCAAATGACGTGTTTCTGATTTAATCTATTAAATAATTGTCTCTAATTAAAATATACAAACAATTAATATGTAATATAACAGCCCATTTTAATTCATTTTGCGTATTATTAAAATTAAAATCAAAATCAAAATCGGCAATAGCGCGCAATTTCAATGTTATAAATCTTAGAAATTGGTCTCTAGACTCTGAAAGAAACGCTCAAATGAATAAATATATATCCTTGGGATATATTGCACATGGATATTACGTCTGGAATTAGTTAATTAATTAATAATTACTATCTTAAATCAACTAATAAATATCCCATGGTTATACTATGGTGGTGTTGCTTTCACTCTACAATTATATATCTTAAATTGGACAATGTTATAGTTTTATGAATGATGGCCTAAATAACACAGATCTTTAGGAATTATTTGCCTCCGGTATCAAGGCACAATGAACGCCTTTACACCGTCGGCAGACCGTCAACTTTAAGTACTCGAACATCAACACATTGAGAATTAAGTAAAGTAAAAGTGTGACAAAGGAAAAATATAAATAATATTGTCATTTCAGTAGGAGACTATAATTAAAATTAAATTACTTATTTTCATATCAATCATTCAATTTTTCTCGCGGCCCATAGTTGGTGTAAAACCTATATATATTTCATTAATTACAACGATAAAATACCCGAAAACCACTCGTTTTGTCAAAAACGTTTATATGAACGTCACCCAAGCGGGGGAGGATCACCGCCACGACCAGAGAAAAATGCATGCGCTATACTTACGGAACTAATGACCTTAGCAGTCGCCGCGCCTGGGATGGCTAATCAATGAATCAGTCGACCACCTGGGATCGGCAGCTTGCGTGATCCGCCGCTCCTCCGTGACTCGAATGTCTCTGATTCTACATTTTCTTAGTAATTCCGTTCAGTTATGATATTAAAGTAGTAGTTCTACAGTAGCACACTTTTGCGCATTATTTGTAACTTGCCGGTTTCGAAACTTCAGTGTTCAACTGAAATCGCACCTACGGCATTGTTGGAAGTGTACGTTACTGTATTCGAAATAATATTGAAGAAAAAATTGGGGGGGGAAATTTCTGTGTTTTAGAATTTTTTAATTGCCTTTACTTGAATCCAAATTTTGCAGAACAGATGTCATCAAGGAAAACATTTTCTATCTTAAATGAAAATTGTGTTATTTTAAAAAATGTTATTGTTTTGCCAATTCCCAAAAACAAGTGGATTATGGAAATTGAACCTCATTATTTTTTATAAGCGTCCTTTTGTCAATGCGAAGGAAAATCAGGAGCCATTTTTCAGAAAATTTTGAAAATATTATTAAGGCATCATGTTTTGAAAAATTTCTTCAAGTCTTGTAGTCCATTCCAAAACTCTTGTTATTGTATTTTAACATGCGTTTTAATTAATAACGTCTCCGCACCATATCATTTGCTAACTTCATATTTTAAAGACCTGTTCATAAAAAATGTCATTCCTAAACTCTGTTACGAGGATGAAATATGGTGCCAAAACGTGTATTCAAACATTCAAAGGCGATTAATCATTTATAAATAAACAGTAGAATGAGCATAATGGAAACTCAGGAATTAACAACAGTTTGATACTATTGGTGAAAACAAACCATAGACGTTTTTAAAGCTATGCAACGCAAAGATGAATCAGGCGCTTAGAAGTCTCTGTATGAGTAACGTCGGAATAGCACCAATAAATTCGTCAGAAGAGTCTTCACAAAACTCGACCGTTACGACACTTCAGACGCTACAGTGGTTTGTAGAAGCGTAAAAATAAGCAAACGGAAATAGAAATGGAAGTCACTGAACCCGTAGAATCCGCGTGACCTCGTTTAAAGCCGAGACGGCTCGCGTATGCTTTGCGGATGTATTCCGCGACCAAAATAAGGACTGAGCTGCTCTGTCCACATCGTCGAGGGCTGCGGCCAAACGACTGCGGACTTGTGCAAGTACGAATGATGCCAGAGAGATGAGAGCGCTTTCTTTGTCAAGCGAAATTGTTGTTCTTGTTGTCGTTAGATAAACGTTGATATTTTGGATATTTGCAATGACAATAAAATTTGGAAATAATGTGAAAAGGGTTCAAGCATGATAATCAATTTAAATGATTATTTATTATCATGGAACGGCCTTTGTTGCAGACGGGAGAATAGCATTAATATTCTTAACGAAATATCCCAAGAGATCATCGTAGAGTTCTGATGTAATTTAAGTTGAGACCAATCCAATGCGAGTTGGATATTTCATAACTTCAGGACAGCGGTGTATTCAGGGAAGGTGTTCACTTCCTGGTCGCTCTGAGTGTAATTTGAGGTGAATGAGCGGGATCTCGGCAGGCCTTCCCAGGTTTTCATCTTGGTTACATTTCATTAAGGCTGTCCGATTTGGATGCGGGAGAACATTCAGGATTAAGGGATATTGTATAAGTATTTCAGAGACGCTGATGCCACTGAAAGTGCTAATACCGATGTTCACGGAATAAAGAAAGAAGAAGAAAAGTAATTTCTGGGAATGCCAACGTGGATGGCACAAACATGTCTTGTGCTCTCTTTTTTTATTCAACCCATAAGTGAACCGCAGTCATAAATTCACCTCGGCTCTTGACTTTATTTCGTCATTCCGTTTTCGTCTGTTATTCTAATTGAACAAAAATCCATCGCGTGGTGTTCAGCCCCAGCTCCAGTGTTTAATAGGGCAAGAGATGCACACCCAATTGTTCCCGTAGGTCTTGCTTCGGCTTCCTCCATTTCGAGCGCTGCCATTCATCCAGTGCATTTTAGTGAGTGCTTACGACCGCATACATTTAGTGATTTCATTAGAAGGAAGTTATTTCACAATCGCTTATAGAAGATTTGTCGTGCTGTTCTCGACGAGCGATAAAAAATGTAATTGCCATGATTCCTGTAAAAACAGTTTTAAGGAAACGTTCAAGACCAAAACGTCCGTTAGAGCATGGATGTTCTCCCTGTTTTAGTGTAGTCAAATTAACCCCAAAACTGGTGATCGAAGGAAAAAATCCCGGAGTTTTGAAACTTGGCATGATTGCATTACGTGCAAAAACTCCTGAAGTGTGGAGGTGAACCGGAGGTGGGGAACCAATTTATAGGTGTTTTTTTAATGTTTTTGCATATGTCTCCATAACAATCAACCTTATCAAAACGTACGTTCTATACAAAATTTAGGTAGGCAATAGGTTTTACAAAACATTCCTATAAGATTTTTTTGTAAAATTAACCTTTTAAAGTAGTTAATATGTAATAATTGTATAACTTAATAGCGATGTTATGTTATGTCGTCATCAAAATAATTATTTTGAGAAACACTACGTTAGTGCTAGTTTCTCCAGTCATCGAAGTTCTTGTACAACGCAGTTTTCGGGACGTTTCGCTCCTTCAGCGATTCTGCTTTAATTTCTTCAATGTTGGCCAAACATATTGTTTCCAAGAATTACTTAAACTTTGGAAAAGGACAAAGTCTTCTGTGAGCAGGCACGAATTGTTTTGTCTTCAGAATGCTTCTCGCAAACGGGATGAGGTAGAACTCATTGCCTCTACGCCCCTGGTGGCGAGTGCGCGTGAGGCTCTACGCCGTCGGAATGGAACTTCGAGTTCGATCACATTTGACTGACTTTTGACCTTGGCTCTTCAGGAAGATGCCATTGAATTCTTCGTTGCGACGTCATGTTCGTACACACATGTGTCTTCACAAGTTATGTCCCGTTTGATCAATTCTGGATCGATATTGGCTTTATTCAGCATCCCCTGAGGAATGTTCATTTCCCTCTGCTTTGGGCGAAAATCAACAATTTTGTAAATTCATTCTTTCTGCTGCACATTTCACGCCCAAAACATACAAAAAATAATAGAGATAAAGAAATAATGAGGCTTTCCGCAATTCCAAAATCACTAGATCCTTTCGTCAAACATTGAGTGGGTCCGTTATCATTGGCACCCTCAGCTTCAGTTGCCTCTGTGTAGGCGCCAAACGCGATTATTCCATTTACGATGTTTGTATATTGATTTATTTTGTTTGCATGATGACAATGTACACAATCCTTTACCAAATATTTGAACTCGATCTTTATGAAATAAACCATAGATTCTATTCTTTCGTACCTCAGATAATCTCGGACCCAATAACCTCGAATACTCACAACAATGTACAAAAAAATTGGTGAGATGCAAAATATTAATGATTTTTGCGCAAAAAAACAAGTACTTGTTCATAAATGTTGAACAAAAATACAATTATTTCCGTACATTGAATATATGATATCATTTTCATGAGGGAAATATCTACAAAATAATGTCTTGTAAATAAAAACAAGAAATTTTGAGCCTACAACTTTCAAATGGTTAATTGTACGACACAATCGAATTGGAAAGTTTTTGTAAGAACGTTTGTCTACTTAAATTCTAATTCTCTACTTAGGTTTCGTTAAGATTCCGGAGAAATACGGGAAAATACAAAAACTACCTTTAAATGGGCCCCCCACATCAGGCTGTCTCCCCACGCTGCAGGGTTTTTAGTATAATGTGTAGTAAGTACCAAAAAAAACTTGCCAAGTTTCAAAACTCCGGGTTTTTTTTCACTCGATTTGCTGATTTGACTGAGGTATTTCCCGTAGCTCCACACGACCTTCACGCGGAGAACAACTATTTGTCTGCAGAGGGGCTTTGCCATTCTGCGCCAAGCGTCCGAGCGGTGAGGTTCGTTTCAGCGGAGCTCCGTCCACCTTCCACAACGTGGTGTCGTAAACCTTGTTCACGTTGACGTGAGTCTGTTGTCAACTAAGCGACTTACATTTCTGTATGACTAACGGCATACCCTCAGCAACAGGGCTAGCAATTAGTCAAACCCTGCAAACAATGACATCAACTGCGCAGCCATTGGTGAAGTGACTGTATTTCCACAATCCTCTTCCACGTGAGAAGAAATGGACATCCAACTGCAGGCAGCAATGGACCAGCAAAGCAGTGACTCCGGTAGTGCAGTGGCCTCCACCCTCTCAACCTTAGAGGGCACGGCCTTCCCAATAGCAGCAAACAACGGCGATCATCGAAAAAGGTCAGCCAGTGATCCCGAAAATACGGAAGATGCGAAGAAAAAATGCGGGTTTTGTATGTGATAGTGAAAAGTCATCTACAACTAATTTACATTACAACATGCAACAGATCGGCAACAGATTGGGTTATTTAAGTAAAGTTAACCTAAGCCTCGAAAACAACAGATTCACCTATCTAAAGGAAAACAGTAGTAAACAAACCAACAATGCAAATAAAATCCCTCACATTTTCTAGCCAACATTCCTAATATAAATAATTTCGTAAAAGAACTAAAATGAAAAGTGTGAACAAATTTCATAGCAACTTCAGAAATGAGAAAGTAAAAATTAGTGCCAAATCTGTTGCAGACGAGAAATCTGGTGAAGTACTACGCAGAAAAGTCTTCACGCGTACAAAGATCCGGCAAACAAGAACTCAGTGTTTTTCAAAAACATTATCCAAACCATTTCGAGCTAGGAAATATTACAAGTCTTAAAACAGGGCTACCCATCAGTTATTAAAGTAACTAGACTTCTCAAAGAAAATAAACGCATACCAGTTGTTGAGCCATTAGAGACTACATTATCAATAGACGAAAAATGTAACCATAAAGTAAAAAAAAATGACGAAGATCTCCCGGCCCCATTCAATGTCAACGATGCCTTGATTATGGACACACCAAAAATAATTGAAACATGTCATAAATTGTGCGTAATACGCAGTAAATAACTACACTACTCTGCCAACGTTTCGACCATCTTGTCATGGTCTTCCTCAGGGCTGGAATGCCTGAAATTGAAGAAAGAATGATAAATCAGCATAAATTAAAAATAATTGCATCTGCAGAACAAACTTACTGCCCAGTTGATCGAATAAGACATCCAGACATTCTTGACATCTCAATTACCAACACAAACATAATTTTTTTCCAACCCCAATTTTTGAACTTAACTCAGATCATATACCAGTATTAATAACAACTCACCAATTACCACCCCTTCACTCCCCTACGTCTAAACATAATACCCTCAAGGTAAACTGGCATAAATTACTGAAACAAATAAGTAATAAATTTAAATTCTTAAATCATCCTTTAGAAATAAAGATGGCAGTTTCAACTCTCAACACACTAATATACGTCACCCTCCAATCCACTCAAAAAAATCACACACACATCAAAGCACACTACCCCCTGAAATTATAAATGCCATAAAAATTAAAAATAAAACTCGAAGGCTATGGGCAACTACTAGAAATTCCGATTTAAAAATATAATTTAATCTAATCACGAATGTAGTCAAAAGACTAATAAAAAAATTTAATGATCGCCAACACGCAAGTAAAATCCAATATCTCAATATTCAAAATAATTCGATATGGCAGATCACAAAAAATACTAAAGGAAAAAACAATAATACTACCTCTCAATACGTTATCTAGTAAAGCATACACAGCAATAGAAAAAACCCAAGAGCTAGCTTCATTCTTGAAATCCATATTCACAACAAACACAACAAAAAAACACCCAGAACACATTACAATAATCAATTGAGCAACCCCAGTACAAAGAATACACTACACTTCACCAAATAAAATCAAAAGTATAGTAAAAAGTTCCTAGCAAAAAGTCTCCCGGACACGATATCATAAACAACTTAATAATACAAAATTTTCCCCCAAAGGCAATAGCATTTCTAACTGACATACATAATTCTTGTCTGAGAATAAGCCACTTCCCGCATTCATGGAAACACGAAATAGTTATTCCAGTACCAAAACCTAGCAAAAACGCAGCAATCGTCAATAGTTATAGACCAATATGTTTACCGCCCACCCTATCAAAAAAAATTGAAAAAATAAAATTAAAACGGCTAATTATACACTTAATAAGCACCAAAGCAGAATCTAAAGGATTCACGAAACAAATAAACACGCAACGCCAACTCCTGAGAATCACGGAACACATGTACTCGTCATTTCAGAAAAAGCATCATACATATTACAGCCTTATTCATAGACATAACTCAAGCATTCGATAGAGTCTTGGCAGGAAACATTAAATTGCAAAATCGAAAAAGCTGCGACTCCTCACTACTAAAAAATTCTTCCCGTGATTCTTCAACCAGCCTAGGTATCATTCTTTATGAATGAGGCGTTTCCTTCCAGCTTATCGTCGATAACTACGTTTATACTCAAAGGAAGATAAGCGATATTCCTCGCCAGATGATATCATTGATTCTTTAATTTCAGTTATCTTTGCTTACTCATTCGTAATCTGTTCCTAGAAGGATTCCAAGAAAAGATGACTCTATTATTAGGAGGCAAATTAATACACGTTAACATAACATTTCTAGCTAACAAGAAAATGGTGGCATAAATTATAGAATTTTTATAAAGAATCATATTATTTTCATAATTACTTTTAATTGCAAAAATGATTTCACGATAATGTAAATGATCTGGAACTAAAACCACTGTTTGCAATAGTCATATTGCTATTCGAATTCAATTAATAACGCGCTCTACAAATACGTGAAATTATTTCATATGCTTAACTTAATGGTAACTTTTTACAAAGTTAAGAATCAGATCTGCCCCTCGTTTGTTTTTCCCTAGGTAAGTGTTAGCCAGGCTTGAGCCAGAACGTTAGCCAGGCTTGAGCAAGGTGTATAAACAGCTAGCTCATTAATCCCCCAGGCTGTGAATGATTGAATAACTCATTTTGCAGGCTCAGAAACCTCACTTGTGGAATGTGCGTGTGTGTGTGTCGAGGGGGGATGGCATGGATGGATACCTTTAAAAAAGTCCCGCCCGAAAATCCCCCACCCCTTCAGCGCAGGAATTTGAGGCGCTCAGCCAGAGAGCCGTTGCCGTTGCACGGTTGCTGCTGCAACGCAAAGGCAACAAACCCACAACGGGGTCCCGCACGCCCCTCGCCACTCCCGCTTCGCTCCCTCTCTCTGCCACCCACTCCCCGCCATCCAACCCCGCCATCTACTCCCCGCCATCCATATTTAGTGCCAGTTAGCAACAGAGTTAGTAAGATTTAGCTACGTAAATGAAAGTGCTCCACAGAATAATAAAATGTAAGATTCTTACCCATCTATATAAACTACGTGCCAAACATATTTCAGTTCGACAGAGAAAATATCCCATGACCAAAATAATAGAAATGAATAATATAAAACTAATAATAGAAATAATCTACCGCCAAGACTACCCTCACAAACCTCTCTGAACCTTCACTCCAACATCACAACCAAGCCCTACCGTACATATTCAGTTCAATCAAAACACACCACAACAATATACACGTTAATAACAATACTAATACATTCATACACATGTTAATTAACACCATTCAGTTTCATTGTTTTTTCAATTTTCAAAAATCCAGTTTTCAATGAACCGGCACCAATCTCTTAAACATCATTCAGGCTATGCAACAACAAAATTTAATCAAAACCGATGGCGCTTTTTTTAATGTCTTAGGGGCTTCATATAAAGTACCACCCAAAATTAAAATATTGATTTCAAATTAAAGGGGCTGTAACATCAGCCCGATCGCTCGAGGTGTATAAATTTCGAAGAAAATTGGTTGAAAGGTTTAGTCGCTAGTGATGTACACATACGTCCGGCCGGCCAGACAGAAGTTTTGCCGTCGATCAACTTGTCGGTTTCGAGGACCCACAAAACGTACATTCTGGCTACACAACGAGTTAGAATTTTTTCCTAAATTTAGCAACTGGTTTTATCCACATTTGCATAACAAGAACCCTGTAATAAGAGTTTTTCCGCCGGAAATTGGCCGTTAATTCGCGCAACATTACATAACCTTATTAGAGAAACTAAGAAACACATACAACATATCTGAAGCTTTGTCAGAGTGTAGCACCCAGGTCTGATATACAAACTCCAATCAATAGGCACACCCAACTCCCTACTAAAAGTTATAGAAAACTTCATCACGGACAGATCGACGCAGTTGAAAACCACATCTCCAACCCCCGAAAAATAATAGGACTGTCTCTTGTGACCTTTGTAACAATTGAAGACTACAGAGGTTACAGAAAATTTTGCGATGAAAATAACATACACTATCATT
>BOPP01000301.1:356781-428360 GCA_017312745.1 Gryllus bimaculatus | reverse complement strand
GCATTCGAAGTTCTTGTTAATCGGAACCTAAATAGTAAGAACATCAGCTTGGGGTGGTACTTCAACCTTATCAAAGCGCAGAAAGCTGATTACAACTAATTATTAACAACAATTAAGTATCCAAGCCACCCAGTGAACCAACTCATATTGCTTACAACAATGAATCAATGCGCCAAGTATCCTAGATACGTAATCTCGAAAGAATCATTGTGGGTTGATCCTGGGCTTTCGGGTGAGCCGCGTCGAAAGGCTGAGTTGCCGACGTTTCGACCATCCGTGTGTGCTCTCCTCAGAGCTTGGTATGACGCACACAGCCCTGAGGATACCACGAGCAGGTATGGTCGAAACGTCGGCAAACTAGCCTTATTAAACTTCAAATATAACTGATGCACTTTCACAAACTAGAAACAATAAGAGCAGGCGTACCTAAAGGTTCTGCAGTATCACACTCCTCTTCAATGTTATTTTTCAGGACATTCCCACCATTAGAACGATCAACATCTTGCACTGTTTTACAGAACGATACTGCAATAATACACAACACAATGCAGATTATAAAGTAAGCAAAAATCACATTTGAGGCAGATATCTCATTCTATGGCAAATCGAATAAAATAACCGCAACACAGGCAAAAGTTCTTCACTGGTAAACCAAAGTTACCTCGCTCACGTAGATTAAATAATACTCTCATCCATGAGTTACATTCTGATACACCAGTGAAATTCTTGGAAGTTCACCATTTAAGCAGGTTAACCTGAAAAAGCACATAGGTCTAATAACAAATGCAACATATGCACGAAATATCCAAAAACTATACTCCATTAATCTATTTTCACTCAGCCTTATATTTGGAATGCGCAATTTTTAATATTTAAATCGATTAATTAGGCCATCAATCACTTATGCTTGGCTCAGTCTGGATATTACACAGCTAAAAATCAACATTCAAAACTTCAAATTCAAAAAAAACAAATTTCAAAGAAAATGTGCAAAGTATCCGTGTGTGCATTTCTACATACACACATTCACAGAGAACTTCAAATAAGCCAAAGGAATATTATAGAAATAACTGTGACAATTTTCGTACATCTTCCATTCTTCTCTTGCAGCATAAAATTACAATGGGCTAAAACATGAAAACCAAGAATACTCCCGATATCCGAAATATCGTTCAAACCCCATCGAAATTAAAGTGATCCTACATAAGCATATCATCGTTAAAAAAAATAAAAAAAAAATATCTATTTTCTTTTTTTTCGTTGTCAAAAATCAAAAAAAAAAAAACACAAAATTGCTGTAAAAATATCAAGAATGTTATTATGTGTGAATTATCAGATAGTATTATCATATTAATACATAAATATTAATATGATAGATTGTAACACTATATTCACATTATATAATAATATATATAATAATATTTATTTTCGTGCTAGGTGACTTTCGCTCAGGTGGCGAGTTTTATAGCACTTATACAGAGATATTAATGTTACATACATGGAATGGACATTTAATGTGGAAAAGTACAGCTAGTAAAAAGCAACAAACTAACATGCACAGGTATTTGGCCATCACACGCAATTCTCTAAGCGTTTCGGAAGAACGCACACTGAGGGAAAAGTCGCCAGCACATGCAGCAGGTAAATGATGTTCCAGGCAGTTATTGTCGGTTGGCAAAAAGATACTTACCTACGTCGGTTTTTTTGATATCATATTTGATTTTGTATGGATGATCTCCTCTTCCGAAATATTGGGTTGCCTATCTAGTTCGAATGTCATTTAAAACGCTTTTACATCCATGTATGCTTTTAGAAGGTTTACTAGATCTAGCGATTCTTTCGACGATATTGCCTAAGGGCTTCCCACATCTCAATTTGATTCAATGTTTTTCCACAACGTTTTTAATTGCGCTCTATTTTGAATACGGTCTTAACAAATTTATCTGCCCCAGCCTCTGTACGGGTCCCAACACGCGGAAGCCTATGATTCCGGATCACCGACGCACAAGGAAGTATACGCTAAGCGCTTTGTTGATTCGCGTTTCCTTTCTACGAATATCCGCACATTAAAAAATGGAGTGGATTTCCAAGCTCTTGCGCGACACGTATGATGTGCGTCGGACCAGTTCCAAGTCGCTACGAATAATTACCCAGATACTTAAATGCTAACTAACTTCAGCACGAAGTGATCTGCAAGTGTGCTATTTTAGTGAATATTTTAGTTAAGTTTCCCTACATTGAGGGTGACCGCTTTGCATCTTCTTAGGATTAATTTTCATTTTTTGTCTTCCGCCATTTGATTAATTTTATCGAGATCCTTTGCAGAATCTGCCATCTCTGGGCGTCAGTGTATACTCCGGTATCAGTATTTGCCAATGCATCTGCGAAGAGCCTAAATCGATTGAAGTGTAATACGAATCGGAAATGTCATTAACGTATGCTAGGAATAGTAAGGGGACCTAGCACGCTTCCCTGCTGGGGCAACTCCTGGAGTCACTTGAATTCATCAGGAGGAAGAATTAATCATTCTTATCTAACTCTTTGAGCGATCCGCGGTAAGGAAAGTTCGATCCAAGTGATTACTCTGTATCAATTCTGTATTTCGAAGTTTATTAGTAATCGCTCACACGCACCTAAGTCGAATGCTTTTGTAAAATCTATGACTTACCGCGTCTATTGTTTCCCCTGTCTAAGGAATCGAAATGTTTGGCAAACTGTGAAAAGTTGGCTTTCGCATGTGTGGCCTTGCCTGAACCATGTTGCCTGCGTACAACCATCGCTGTTTTCCACCACAACACCGCTCTCATGGTATTCATGAATAAGTTTCCATTTGTTTACCTACTAACCGGACGTATAGGACTAATGCGCGGTTAGTTTCGACATCAGAGCGGTTTGCCACCTTGCGCGTATTGACAACTAACTGGCCTTTTTTCAGTCATCAGAAGGAAGTACGTTGTTTATGGATATTTCAAACAGACGCCTGATATAACGCACAATGTTTCAGCACGCAAGCTTCAGTATCTCCCTGTACACGTCGGGACTACTATTATTGCGTCCTATTGTTGCGATTATTTTTTCCTAATAGGTTTTTCACATTAATATCTGAACATGCAAGTTACTTAGAGAATTTTCCATCTGGCATGGCACTGCCGGAGCGTTTTTAAAACAGATGCGTAGTAATGAGTTTAAACATTTGCTTTGATCCGTTGGACTGTCATTAGCTTGGTTATTGCTTCTTTGATTGCTGGTATATCTATATTGGTTCTTTCCCGCTTTTTAATAGTTATTTTGTAAAATTGTCCCCAGCTATTCTTGCTTGTCCCAGCGTTGACAAAAACTTCCTGCGCGTGCTTTTCGCATGTAGTAGTCTGTTTCGAGAGGTTTTGAAGGCTGTTTTATAAGTTGGTCGCGTTGGATCTATTGTTTACGAACATTTTACTTTAAGTCGCTTCACGGTTTGTTATAATTATTGCGGGATCGGAATTTCTTTCAAATTTTAACATGGATACGAACGATGAATGCTTCGAATAAAGTTTTAAATTCTCTCCAATTTCATTTAAACCTTTTCGCGGGTGCTGGCCCAGTGGTGAATATTTGCCTTTTCGAAAAACATTTCGAGTTCCCAGTTATCATTTTTTTCAGAGCGGAAATGCGCTGGCCCTAGACCCCGTTGGGCCTTCGTAGCCATTCTACTTCAAGAATTCCGCGGCGGTGGGCACTAACCCTCTCGGACTGACGCTGCACTGATTAGAGACTCAGGCGGTGAACGGAGGAAAATAGTCCAAGAGCGGCGTCACGGCGGTCGCGGAGAAGGGGGCTCACTTAAACCTTTTTCGGAAGTTCATTTGCATTTCCCCCAAAGAAATGATCTGATTATACAATCTGCCCCCTCCCCGTTGGCCCTTCCTCCTTGCCTTCCAGTCTAGGTGCGGAAGATTAGTTCTCGCTAAACTATTGTCCGACACTGTATTTTGTAAAAGTTTCTTTATTTTCTCGGATAAAGCCTTCTAGAAATGCCAAAGTTATCGTCGCGGTGCTCGGTAAAGCCCCAATATATAATTGCGTCTGAGCGGCCCGCCCTTCACTTCAACCGCGGCATTCAAAGGTTAGTCTGTCCAAGAGATGTGCATGTTACACTAGTTTAACGCAATAAATAATATATATAATAATATATTATATATAATATATATTGTATATATATATATATATAACATATAGAAAAACGATGCCAAATTGTTAGTAGTAATATTTAGATGCCCCGCGTCGGCCCTTCCGTCGCCCCGTCGTCGCCCCGCGCGCCCCGTGTCGCCCCGCGTCGCACGTCGCCCGCTCGCCCCGCCGCCGCCCCGTCGCCCGCGTCCGCCCCTCCCCGCGTTCGCCCGCGTGCCCCGCGCGCTCGCCCGCGCGCCGCTCGCCCCCGCGCCGTCCCGCCGTCGCCCCGCGTCGCCCCGTCGCGCGTGCCGCCCCCGCGTCGCCCTCGCCCGTCCCCCGACCGCCGCGTCGCCCCGCTCCCCCGCGTCGCCCCGCGTCGCCCCGCGTCGCCCCGCGTCGCCCCGCGTCGCCCGCGTCGCCCCGCGTCCGCCCGCGTCGCCCCGCCGTCGCCCCGCGTCGCCCCGCGTCGCCCCCGTCGCCCCGCGTCGCCCCGTCGCCCCGCTCGCCCGCGCGCCCGCGTCGGCCCGCGTCGCCCGCGCGCCCGCGTCGCCCGCGTCCGCCCCGCTCGCCCGCGTCGCCCCGCGGCGCCCCGCGTCCCCCGCGTCGCCCCGCGCGCCCGCGTCGCCCGCGTCGCCCCGCGTCGCCCGCGTCGCCCCGCGTCGCCCGCGTCGCCCCGCGTCGCCGCTTCGCCCGCGTCGCCCGCGTCGCCCCGCGTCGCCCCGCGTCGCCCCGCGTCCCCGCGTCCCCGCTCGCCCGCGTCGACCCGCGTCGCCGCGTCGCCGCGTCGCCCGCGTCGCCCCGCGCGCCCGCGTCGCCCCGCGTCGCCCCGCGTCGCCCCGCGTCGCCCCGCGTCGCCCCGCGTCGCCCCGCCTCGTATATTTCGAAGCGCTGCTAAATTACTTGCTGGCAGACACACGGGTACTGCGGCCTGGCCCGGCCCAGCGCCGCGCCGAACGAGATTGATGATTCGCAGCCGCGGCGCCGCTACCTTTGTTTGTCTCGTGGAACTTTAATGCGTGACGTCAGCGCAGGCGCAGTGCACCAACGAGTTGCGAGAGGAGAAAGTGAGAGGGAATACAGTACTCCCAAGCAATCAAGCAGGAACGTCGTTGGCTGGAGAGGGGATATGTGGGGCAACCCTACTCAGAGGCACCCGTTATTTCCAAGAACATCCAGTATTTTCTTTCAAATTCTTTTATTTACTATTAACTGGTCTAAACGACCTTAATAAACGACGTGTTAACTGGACTAAAGCTACGCATCAGTTCGGGGCAGACTTGTGATGGTGCTGTGCATAGGGCGAATATGAGCGTGGCTTAGGCCCCCTTCGAGGCCTCAAATCGCAAGAACAGCGGGACATTGAATGAAATCAACACACACTTAGCGATTCGCCGGACGTCCTCAACACAAACGAGTTGCTGCTAGCCACATTCCTTGCAGTCAAAATCTTTGGTCCAATCGGCATTATAAATTTGGAAGTAGGTGGCTAAGAGAAATACTTAAAATAAGGAATAGTGTTTACAAATTGCTGGAAATGTGCATAGCAATGGCGTGAGAGATCTTCGAAAAAAATTACATTTGTGTAATTTTTGAAAAAACAAAAAAATACGCAGAAATTAACTTTATGTCATATCAAAGAATGCAATTACTACTATTTGTTCGAAATGTTTGATGAAAAAATTTAGAGACTTTTTGAGAAAATAGCATTTGAGCGTTTCTAAAAATGCCGAGTTTTGAGCTAGTTTCCACAGAAAGTGGTAGAGTATTCTAGAAACTTTAGATGACATTAAAGGCAAATGCACTCATAAATACAATAATGTGAACAAATTGACGCTTAACGATATGAGAGACATGTAAAAATATTACATTTTTGTTATTTTTGAAAAATCTACAGAATAGAACAATATAACGATGTTCATGAGATCTTCAAGAGTACAATTAGCACTATCCCTAGCAAAAGTTTAAAGAAAACATTTGGAGCCGTTTTCGAGAAAATCTTATTTTTGTATTTTTTTAAATTGTTCATATTGCACGTGTTTTACGCGAAACCTACTAACCTTTTAAGAAATGTCTTTAATGAGAGAACTAATTAGGAACAACATATTTCATTTGAAGAACAATCTGTATTCTTAATTTTCTAATAGTAGGAAGATCCCGAAATAATTCAATCTTTTTCATTTTTCGAAAATGTAGAGATAACCGTGAAACTCGCACCTATGCCACCTTTATAAGTGTATTTTACTCTATTCTTAGAAGAATTTTTAAAAAAATTCGAGCCGTTTATGAGAAAAGTTTGATAATGTCCCAGAGACCTTCATTAAGTAACTCACTATGGGGAACAAATATTATTTGAAGGAAAAAGCTTTATTTTTAAAATTTGTCGTTGTAGGAACACACCGAAAAGAATCATGAAAATTCTAAATCGAGAATTTAGAATTAAATCTGAAAATCGGTCATTATTACTATTTTTTACTCTATTGCTACAAGAAAATTAAATAAAAAATATGAAGCGTTTTTAGAAAATTTAGAAAAGGGTCGCTGGCTATTGTGTAAAGTACCCCCAAATTTTAAACATTTTTTTTCAAATCCTAAAAGTTTTGACTCGAGCCGGATTGACACGTGTTTCGTCAATTTATAAATCATCCTACGCATGGTTTAGGCGCTAGAAGTGTTCACAGATGGACGGAAAGAGTGACGGACGTTTTGAAAAAACACGTTTTCGCTATCAGGGGACGCCAAAACGTGTATTTCCAAATTTCGAAATCAATTTTCCGCAGCTTTGCATAACTTTCCCTACACTATGTATATACGTTTACGGGGAAGTAGAAATCGCAGAAATCGATAGTATATTTTTAATTTACTGTTGTATTTATTGTAAACTCCGCCTTTCAAATCAATTCGTTTTCGCCTCCGTCCGCTGCGCCGCTTTGCGGGGTCGCCGGGTTGCGCCCGCGTCGCGACGGATCCGTTCACCTCTTTCGCATCAAAAACGCATTAAGCATCTTTTCCGCGAACCCCCTTCCCCTTGCTTCCCCCTCCCCCGCTCGCGTTGCCAGGAGCACACACGGCCGCGCTGCTGTGCAAACAATGACCTCAATGGAGTTCGTGCCTGTCGGCCTAAGTGGCGTTTGTTTGCGATGCACAGAGTGCGTGCCCATCGGGGCAGACGGGGCGAGTGGCCGCAGCGGCGGCCTTCATCCACTGCGGGAGGGTGAGGTGGGTGATCCAATGAGGTTATTAGATCGTCGCTCAAAACACCCAGAAAATTAGTTGCAACATCCGAAAGGAATATGTCACCTTACAAAGAGAAAATGTTAACTCATGAAACTCCATTTTCTGCGCGACGGTGTTGCTGGTAATCCAAAATATTTGCTGATGATCACTTCGAATGAAGACATTAAGACTTTGCTCAAACCCTCAGAAAGTAATTTACAATAACTAGTAGGAAAACTAGTTGCCTGATAAACAAACAAAAATGCTATTATTGATAAAATAATAAAATTTGAATGATAACATTTTTATTGAAAAGCTATAAATTAGTTTACCAACAGAAAGCGAAAGACAGCATTTTCACAGGATTTCCGTAAGAATTCTGAACCAAAGGAAATGTTCTGATAATTTCTGAACAAAATCGACAATGGTTGAACTATAGAACTCGAGATAATTTTTGATTATGTATGTAATGATCGCATGGAACTCGTCACAGATAATTCCATGTTAAACTTTCGAAGTTCGAATGAACTTGAAAAGCAAAGGGCGATGCCTGACAGTTAGGCAATTTGCCCTACGCATGCATCAAGGGTGTTGCCTCCTCAAGAACTGTCATCTATCCCGCAGTTTTTTGATTGATTGTTCAATGCTTTCGGGCACGTCAACCACCAGGGTCATTAGTCCCGTAAGTGTAGTGCATGTTTTTGCTCGGGAGGGGGTGGCTGTGATCTTTACCCCGCTGTGTAGCGAGAGCCAGCGCTGTCCTACTGCCGGCTAGCGGGGTTTTCCCTCAACCAGGTATCTCGCACCAGCGGGGCTCTGTCCCAACAGGGCAAGGTCTTAGCTCCTGTGTGGTAGTGCAGTGAGAGGAAGTGTGTGTTGAGGACTAGAAAGGTCCCGGATAGGACAAGAAAGAGGAAGGTGAGATCGCACGCGGTCCGTGGCCTGTTTGTTAGGGTACATACAGCTCCTGCATTCGCCTGGTGTTGATCGGAGAAACCACTGAAAACTACCGCAAAATGACAGCAGCCAGTCACTAGAATTCTCCAGACACGACTGAATTCGACCTAGCTAACAGGCTAGTGCCGAAAATCCTGACACCATCGGGACTCGAACGTAGGACCTCCGGTCAGAGGGCCTGCAGTGACATCAGTTGATGACATGAGCCTCTCCCGGTCTCTATCCCGAAGTCAATCTTATAATTACAACATAAAAATCTCACATCAAAAGTATGAGAGAGAGAGTGTGTGTGCGTGTGAGAGAGAGAGAGAGAGAGAGAAAGAGAGAGAGAGAGAG
The DNA here is from genome assembly GCA_017312745.1 of Gryllus bimaculatus. NCBI lineage: Eukaryota > Metazoa > Arthropoda > Insecta > Orthoptera > Gryllidae > Gryllus > Gryllus bimaculatus. The sequence continues at coordinate 419,702 of BOPP01000301.1, read as the reverse complement.
AGACTACTACCGTCAAGGGCTATTTCAGAGAATTATCAGTCTTTGTTAAAAATAAAACTTATAGTATTAATTTAGTGTTTTATGCTATAAATATTGTAAACTTCTTTGTTTGTTTGTAGATGTTTTTTTCTCCCGGACAATTATGGTTTCTTGACACTCTTGTAATAATTTGTCGTTTAAAATAAAACATTTATATCGATTCAGTACGTTAGTGTAGGTTGCCAGTGAATACTGATTGGAGTGCTTGTACGCGCACTTCTTCTGTTGGCTTCCTAAGAGTAGTGCATGCACGTGAGAACCGGGACCGGGAGTTGCGAGGCAGACGTATGCGCTAGTGCAGTGTGCGTAAGAGCAGTTGACCGCCGAGCTGTTGAGTTGCACACTCCGCCTGCTCTCTCGAATGCGCGCCGACTGGGCCGCAGAGCTCGGGCAGGGAGCGCGAGGGTCTCGGCTCGAACCGCTGATGAACGCTAATGGGCCGCTTCGTCTGCCCAACAAGCTTTTTCACTTTTTCAGAGATTTTTAGTGATGTGAACCTTCAGAGTTGTATTTCATTGGTGACGTAACAAATGCTCTCTGACGTAAGAAGTCATGTTTGTCGTAATCAAGAAAGATAAATGGTGTATTGCGTACACCAATTTTTCAAAGTCAAAACGAAAAAGGCAAACTTGACACTTGGCTACGCCCACTAATCATCTTCCATCTTTCTTCCTTCATATCTATCCTCCTCTTTTTCTGCATTCCACCATTCCACTCCCTCTGTCCACTTTACCTCTCATCACTTCAAACCAACACCTTTCTTTTATAAGCGTTTTGCTACGACTTGTTAGAGCATTTTTCAAACCTTATACCCTTCTCGCTCGGTTTTTCCTGCCTTTCGAGGTTTAGTTTTTACATTATGATCTTACAATGTGGACAAACCAGGTAAACAACAACATCATTACTAGAACACGTTACTATCACATATTCTTATGTTTGAAAATGCATCTACTACACACACGCACTGTAGTATTCATTGCTATCATTTGGGGGCGGATTTTGATGACGTAAAGCTTTCCAAAAACTGATTAATAAAATGCTCATAAAATGTTTTTAAAATGCCTGAAAAACAAAGAAAAAGAACGTAAACGTCAGATGAACACCTCAAACTCTTGGTTATGTTACTAATGTAATCGAGGCTTCTTCCTATTGTTCAAGTGAATGCAGCATGCAAACTTTTGGTTTGGGCTGTTCTCTAAGAGAAATTATCTGCCTTTATTGACCATGAAATCGGCCGAACTAACTGACAATAGCGCCGATAGGCGTCACAGGAACCTTAGATTACATTGTACTCAACGGCTCTTATTACAATACAATTCTGTGGTGAAAAATTTTTGCACCTCGTAAATATTGCTTAAAACAAGTACCATTAATGCGATATTAGAGTAGATGAAATCAGCCAAAAAGTTCACTAAAAGGGCAGTAAAAAGATAAAAAAAAATGTCTTATTAATGAAAATCGACGATAAATGCAAAAAATGACGTATACAATGGGTCGTTTATTTTTGTGTTAACTTAGAATGAATTTCTATAATAAATCATTGTTCTAGACGGGAAAAAAATAAATGACATTTCATTAAAATCCTCTCCTACTTATCATTTACATGTTATGTACAATTCAATTAAGAGAGCATACACCTAATGTGAAAGCTTCTCTTATTACGTCAATTTATAATTTTCTGTTGTATAATGAGGTCTTAATCAATTCTTCGCATGACGTAAATTTATTGTCGAAGGACGTGAAGCAGTTCAACCAAGTTTGAAAATTATTTTACTTGGGCAGGATTGGAGTTTGTCGAAGATGTGTGTGTGTGTGTGTGTATGTATGTATGTATGTATGTATATACTATAAATATGTTCTTACATACTAACAATATTTTTATTATTTTTCAATTTCTGAATATGGGAAGATCCACGGGGGTTTGAAGATCGGTTTAAGGATTTTTAAGTTATTTATAGCTTCTCTAGATGAATGCTTGCCGTGCCCCTCCATACTGAACATGCGCATATCAGCGAAAGGAGAATTAGTCATTTGAATATGATAGCTTTCTATTTTTAAGGAGTTATTATTTATTAGGTTCTTCATTATTATACGATCATTTACACGATTTTTAATGTTAATCTTCTAATTGCAGTGATATTTTTTCTTGTAATAAAGCATTCTTGCTTGGGTTTCGAGAAGAAATTACAGGTAGATGCGGAATCAGATGGAGTACAAGATCAGTCAGAGAGTAAACCTTGCCTGCAATTTTCATCGGAGTCACTACTTATTCCAAGGGCGAAGAATAATCAAATATAATTTTACATATCATCGTAAACACTACACTCTTGTTATAGTGCTTTGTTATTTCATTTTTTTCTGCTACATGCTTAGTAAATATTTTATGCGAGAAAGAGCGTAATTATTTGATTCAATGAGAAAATATTCAATATCTTGTCTTGCAAAGAAAGTTACCAATTACTTCCGAATTTTTTAGTTTACTTTTTTTTAACGGCGATTTTTAACGTAATGCCGGATCAGGTAGAATGTTGCTTAGTTGTCCATGTCATTAAGTCGATTAGTATAAAATATATAATAATATTAGTATAAATTAAGACAAACAATCTATCGGAGGCTCTGGAGCGCACCCCGTGTGTGGTCCCCGCGTTCGATTCCCAGTGGAGGCAAAATATAATTGTAGCTTTTCTTCGCATTGTCTCAGTTTCTGCGGCTGGGTAAAGCCGAAACGCTGAGGCCGGCGGCGTCCGCGAGTCATGTTCGCCTCTCGTCTCTATTACCCTCTAAGCGTGGGAATTAAGTCTAGGCCCAAGTGTGGGGGACAGCCATTAGCTAGGCGGCAAAGTCGGACAATTGACCCGCCAAATACTTACAAATAACTTAAAAATACACTATGTGATTAAAAGTACCCGCACACGCCCAAAGTAGTGCTATGGCTTGGTCTTGTTTTCCATGGAGGGGACTTGCTCCCCTCGTTGTTTTGAGTGGCACTATCGCGGCACAGGCCTACGTTGGTTTTAAACACCTTTTTGCTACCTATTGTTGAAGAGCGATTCGGGTATGGCGATTGCATCTTTTAACACTAGAACACGAGCACCTGTTCATACTGCACGGCCTGAGGCGGAGTGGTTACACGACAATAACATCCCTGAAATTGACTGACCTGCACAGAGTCCTATCTTGAATTCTATCGAACACCTTTGGGATGTTTTGGAACCCCGACTTCGTGCCAGGCCTCACACATCTACATCGATATCTCTCCTCAGTGCAACACTCCGTGAAGAATGGGCTGCAATTCCCCCAAGAATCCTTCCAGCACTTGATTGAAAGTATGCCTTCGAGAGTGGAAACTGTCATCAAGGCTAAGGGTGGGCCAACAGCCTATTGAATTCCAGCATTACCGATGGAGGGCGCCACGAACTGGTAAGTCACTTTCTGCCACGTGTCCGGATACTTTTCATCACATAGTGTATATTAAACCGGAGAGAAGTAGATTCGAGAAAGAACTAGACAATTATTACTTAGTGACCTATAAAATGTGCTGACGCTATGCTCTTTCCAGAGGCTCTCCGAGGTCGCTGAGAAAGGAGGCTGTGTATTTCATTACACTTTCATGGGATAGGCCTCCCCCGCCTTCACATTTCACTTCCTTCATTGTCTTCATGTTTTATATTTTTATATGGAGTCCCTTTCTTGCTATCATGAAGAGCATCTACGATTTCCTAAACTAATAACCCTGAAGGACGTACGCAATGTAGAGACGATTATGCGATCGGGGAAGTGAGGCTACCTGCCTCTACTGTATCCGAAGCAGAGGATTCCCTAGCACCGCGTCTTGCGCCTCAGATGCTCACCCTGACGGGGTCGAGTGAAGCAACAGCCAGGAGCTCTAGCGGCGCGCCTTCCAGGAAGTCCAGATTAGGTCCCGGGCGAGGGTCTTTGGGGTGAGCGGGCGGGGCGTAGGCAGCCCGTAGCACCCGGGAATAGACGACACCGCCGCCTCCGTTGCCGCCACCGTCGCGCTGCGCCACCCATCGGCAGCGACGGCGGCGTGGGGGGCGGGGCGGGGGCGGCGGAAGGCCTTTCCAAGGAACTACTTGATGGAAAACTTGTTTGGAATTCTGGGAAAGCCGCCGCGGCTCGTGTCGGCCTCCTTCTCTCTCCCTGTCTCGCCCGCTCGCTCGCTGCGTCTCCGTCGCCGGCGGTTGCCACGCCGTGCAGCGCCGCGCCTCGCGCTCTGCTGTGTGTTCAACGAATTCAGCCGATTCAACGAACGCGAGCCGGCGGCGCGGGGCGCGCATGCGCAGTTTGCGCGCGGGCGCGTTGGAGGGGGCGCTGCGGGCTGGGTGCGCGCGCGCCGCCAGTGAGCGCCGAGACCCGCCGAGGGCGACGTCGGCTGGCGCCCAGGGCAGCGTGCTCCTCGCCTCGGCCGCAACTGAAAAGAAAAGAAAGCGAATAACCCGTTGCACGCGCCGGAGCACCTTCTCCTGCAGACGCGCGACTAGCCTCCGTTGGCGAGGCGCTCGGGACGCACCGCGTCGCGGCTGCGTGGAGTGCGACGGAAGACGGACCGGCGCCGCGTTGAGTGGTCGCCTGCGGTGTGTGCGCGCGAGTGCTGTGCGAGGTACGTCGAAGCGCGGAGTAGGACTATCGATCAGTGAACCGGCGCCAAGAGAGGCCTCAGGAAAGGCCTTTCGTGCCGTGCACCGTTCCAAGAAGCGCCCCTCTCGTAATGTTGAAACGCCCTTTCGCGGCACAAACTCCACGGTCGGCGCGCCCGCAAAAGCATGCTGGGCTCCGCGGCGCGGCGCCGCCTGCGTGAAGGCTGCTGCGGTGCGCGCGCCGCGACCCACTTTCTCGGCTCGGCGGCCGCCCCGGCCCCCGCCCCCGCCTCGACCCCGCCCCCGGCGCCGTGCCCGCCCCGCAAGCGGGATCAATGAGCGCGGCGGGCGCCCCCCTGAAGCGCCGCCCCCGCCCGAAGCAGCGCCCCCAGTTGGCGCGCGGCGCAGGTGAGTGGCCCGGGGGGGGAGGACGCCATGCCACGTGCTTTGTGCTTCCCCAACCACACCAAAGAAGGCGACCGAAACAATAGCGACGCCGAAGGAGTTCTCATCTTTAGTCTCCACAAGCACTTCGTGAAAAAACTGCCTCTCGCATTGTTCAATCGTCCCATGAAACGGAAATACTTTTTTATTTCGTTATTTTTAATAATATTTAGTCTCGTTTCCTTTGTCCTTATCGCCCTTGATCTGGGTTTTTCGATTTCTCTAGGGAACTTAAATTAAGCATTCTCCTTGACCTACTAAGAATGTTCATAGAAGGTGTTCCATCTCATCTTGTGCTCGTTTCTCTCTAATCTTATACTAGACAGCCTGCCATCACTTTCTCATCATCTCTTAATACACAAGCTACCTTCTTTGGGTCACATAATCAAGGTAAATACACGTGTTTTAGAGACGCGGCATGCTGTCTCTCATAAATATGCGCAGTAGCAAATACTACAAAGTTTGGACATCTTAAATTTGATGTGTACGATTAAGTTGATTTAAAAAAATGTGAAAATAATATGAAAAATACCTGTTTCTTGTATATAGATGGAATTTATAAATAATGAATTACTCAGCAAGCTGGCATTTCCCACTTTTGTTAAATCTGCTATGCACTGATATCAAAAGTACTACAACCCCTTCGTATAATAACTTTTATTTTCATTTCTTGTTTTATTTTTATTTCTGTTTTTTTAATGTATGGAGCACCATATTTCTATTTTATGTAATACCTTATGTACACTTTCAGCATAAGCAGCTTTCGCTTGACTTTTTGCATGTGTAGTTTTTACTGTAATTCATTGTTGTAAAATAGGCAGGCTGACAGTGCGCTTGCTAACATGCACGTGCAATGTTACGTGCATGTATGGATTATATGCTTGTGTTATGTTAACGTGCATCGTACAATTCCTTCTGTCTAGTAATTAGTTCGGAGATATTTACGCGCCAATTTCGATTTCTGAATCTCAGTTCCATTCCACGCTTTCCATCTACTCTCATATTATTCGCCATTTAATGGCTCCGTTTGAACATTCCGTCCCCTTTCGCAGGGCCGGGTCGCTGTCTTAAGGGACCCTGAGCATCTGAAGATAACGAGAATGCGGAGCCTCCCAATAATATTTAAGATGTGTCGCTGTGCAAAATGAACGCAGAAACTCCTTGAACGATGCGCAACATAAAATGTCGTTTAAGAAAGAAGAGGTCGAGTGGGGCCAAAGCAGTGCCTAGTGTTGCGGTGCAGGTGGCGAAATCCGCTGGCGTAAGCCTCGCAGCGGCGGCGCGCGCTCCTGAGCCACCTCGCCGTCTGGAGAGGCTCATCGGCTCCTGGGCTCTCCTGCCTTCCCTGCCTGCCACCCCTCCGCTGGGGAAGGGGACGCACTCACACGCGTCGGCTTCCTTGTGGAGGTAGGAAGGGCGGGAAGGGGCGGGGTTACTGCTACAACACAACTCTACTCCCGGCGCTTCCAAGGCACTCCCTTGCCAATTTTTTCTACAAACTCATTTACCGAAGGGACGAGATTTGCTAGTGAAAGTTTGCATTAGGTATCACTGATGTTGCATTTATGAATAAGACCTATTAAAGTACTACTAAATAATGCGTTCTTTGTATGAAGGTTGTTTTCTAGTGAAAAGAAAAAAATACTTGTAGAAGTAGCGTATCATGATGAGCAAAAAATCCACATGAAGGAAGAATTCTCTCGCATCTCTTCTATTTGACGATTTTCCTTTTGACTATTCGCCGACTAAGTACACTTCGCCATTGTAAGTAGTCTTCAAAAGGTCGCCAGTGTACGAGGCTACTTCTAGAGCTATACGAGTACGCCTCTGCCAGTGACCAGTGCAAAGAGAACTTTTGATTTCGCTAGTCACGAGACAGGTGAAGTGCTCCTGACGAGAGTGGCGCCCTCGGGGAGGGAGGTCATCGGTGCCAGACCCGCAAACGCCAAAGCCACCCTCCTCCTCAATTTCTGCGTTTTTACGTGACTTACGCACTCGTGTAGGAGGTTACACCTGTGCGTGCTTCCATGTCTTCGGCAGGTGTTCAATGTGCTGGATCATCTTGTAGTTGCCTTCCAGTGTACGATAGAAAGTCATTGGGGTGGGCAAGAAGAGTGAATCTTGGTAGATGACTGATTACAGGTGGGATAATCCGGATGGCTTGATTGCTGCACACTGCAGAACGCGTCGCGGGGTGGAGGAAAGGGGCGGCGAGTGGGCTGCTGCGGGGCTTCGCGCACGACGCTGCCAACGTCACGTGATGCCACTGTAGATCCTAGGGTTCGAGGCTCTGATGGCAGGACAGCCGGCGCAGCTTCGAGAGGTCGAATTCCACCGCCGTCAGCAGGGGAATTGCTGCTCTGATCCACACCAGGCGAATGCCGGAGCAGTTCCCCAACAAACGGGTCACGGACCGCGCACCAACTTTCCTTTCTCTTCCTCATCCCTCCCTCCCTCGCCCCTTACTTACTCACACACTTACATACCCTACTTTTCCATACTCGGGAGATCTGTCTGAAACTGAAAGTTTGTCCCTACTGTGACGGCGCGTCGCGTGTGGCGGATGCGTGGTAGGGGAAAACCAACAAGCTAACTGAAGTCCGATATGACGATGGCGGATTTTCCACACTGGATTCAGACATGGCGCACGTCGACAACAATCACTGTCTTAAGGAGAATCCTATTAGCGGTCTACTCTGAGAGTTTTCCGTAGTTCTTCCGGTCACAGGCGAATATCAAATCCTAAGGAATCCTAAGGAACGTGATCTCTTCCTTTTCCTCGTCGCCCCTGCCGCCTTCAATTACACTCACTTGCATGCAGACTGTGCCGTACGTCGAGAGCGCCGTTCGAAGATTAAAGCTTGTTCAGTCGAAGGAGACGTGTCGAGGAGGAAAACCCCGCAAGCCGCCTTACTCGTCAGCGCCAGGTCTCGCTCCAGCGGGGGAGGAAAAGCGCCGCCTGCCGGCTGGCACTTGCACCACACTCACCCATCCCAACATGGTGATGGTTGAAATTTATGAAGAAAAACTACTTGGCCCAAACGGTCATAACCGCCAAGACTTCGTGCAGTACCAAGCGAAGTGTGTGAGGTGTATTTTTCGAATCCCTCCTACGTACTTTCGCCTGTGGCTGCTGCCTACTATTTCCACCAAAATTCTTCCACTCTCCTCTGCACCCGCGGCGCCCGAGCAGACGGGGGACCATTGCTCCGGCATCTTGGGGACTGAGAAGACTACCAAGATGTTGAGGAGATTAGGGGACTACAGAAGAGAGGATAGTGATGTAAGATGATCCTGTGTGTATACATTCTAAGGAAAAAAATGGGAATCTGCGAACAGTAGTGCAGGATTTAGAAACGCGTCCAGGAATCCATAGGGTTGAGGATCTGAAAAACATCTTTTAGAATTGTTACACTTATTTCTTTGTATTTTTTTAAATTTCAAATACATTTTTGTTTCATTGTGTTTAACTTATTTTGTTTTTATGCCACTATTTTGTAGGATTCTTCTCAGCGTCCAGAGTTTTCAACACAAGATCTGGTGTGGTAAGAAGTTCATTTCAGTTCAACTGGTGAAGGATCAATCAACCTGATTTTGGCTCCTCATGTACAATTCGCCAAAAACGGCACGCATTAAACCATTAGAATCAAAGATAAAGAATGTAAATGTGGCCGCCATTACATCTCTTCGAAGTAAAGTGGCCTAGGGAGAAGATGCTTACTGAGACATTGCATTTGCAGATGATGTGCGAACGTTTGAAATAATGAAGACTCTGAGATAAGCAATCATTATCTGACCAATTGTGTTCTTCATGGAGGGAGCTTGCACTCCTTATTGTTTTGTGTAACACTACCTCGGCACAGGCCTACGCTGAGGTTTTAAACCACTTCTTGCTTCCCTGTGTTGAAGAGAAATTCGAGGATGGCGATTGCATCTTTCAATACGATAGAGCTCCTGTTCATACTGCTCGGCCTGTGGCGGAGTGGTTCAACGACAATAACATGCCTGCAAAGAATGGTCTGCAAAGAGTCCTGACTTGAATCCTATCGAACACCTTTGGGATGTTTTGGAACGCAGACTTCATGCTAGGCCTCACCGACCTACAGCGATACCTCTCCTCAGAGCAGCAGTACGCGAAGAATGGGCTGCCATCCCCCAAGAAACCTTCCAGCACCTAATTGAAAGTATGCTTGCAAGAGTGGTATGTGTCATCAAGGCTAAGGGTGGGCCAACACCCTATTGAATTTCAGCATTACCGATGAATGGCGCCAAGAACTGGCAAGTCATTTTCAGACACGTGTCGGGATACTATTGATCATATTGTGTGTTAACCAATAAATAATGTCCGAAAGAACAACACCAATAACCGAAATTTCAGGGGTCTTTTCCTCATAGAGTAGCAGAAATTCGACTACAAACATTTGTCAAGAAAAATAGAATGTTCTACCTCGAGTAGACCTTTTGGGCATAATTTTTCCTTAATCGAAAGGGAAATTGACACAAAAGCAGGGGATGTGGGTACTTTAAAGAACGCTGCGACGAATAGCAGCTGAAAAATTGATACGCTGCATTCAGGGAATAATGTAATGTGAGGGAGTAGCGCCAAAAGCACTTGCAATGATGACCAGTTCATTGGCCACTAGCTAAAACTGGAGATTGATCAAATTACTGGACTGGAACTTTTCGTCTACTGATAACACTAAAATATTTGTTCGATTTATTTTGCTATTTTACGGTAATACTCAAAGGACTCATTAACAAATCCTTATTTTCACATTCATGGTTTATAAAGTTAGTGAAGTAATAAGAAAATTTAATGTCATGCTGCCCAAATACAGACTTTCTTAAAACTGTCAATGTATTTGTTATGTATAACTAACGGGTTTTATAATTACCACCATTACACTGTAGATAAAAGCCTTCATATGACACATTGCCATCATTTATGAGAAAAGTATATGATAAAAATTTAATTATTATTAGCGCCGTGTGTCTATCGATAATAATTATCTAAAGCTCTATGGCTATTCACACATTTAAAAGTTTGCACCTAGCATTAGAAAAAAACAATAAACCTGACATTAAAAAGTTTTTGAAGAATACAAGAGAGGTTTTCACTAATTTTGTTATTTTGTGTGCTGATGTTCAAAGGACCTCCATTTTTTCCCATCACGTCAGGTTTTTTTGAAAAATGGGTATTTAGCACATTTTTGCTACAATTCTATTTGAAAAGGAATTCTCTCGAACACTTTTACATGTACTACGCGGCAACTGTTTTAAATGTATGTAAAATATAATCGATTCTTGTTGAAGCAAATTGATTTTTAACCCTTTCATTTTTTCTATGATCAAATGGATAAAAACCACTGTTGCGAGATCGCGCAAGCTGTCTCTAGTCGAGAGAAAAACAATTCGTTCCCTTGAATGTACAACAAATCGTAATGTAATTACATCAAATGTAATTACATCAAATCGTCGTGTAGTTTCTCGAAGAAATTCACCAACACACTGATTAGATTTGCTTGTCCTATCTTCCTTGTTCCTACATTCCTTTATATGTTCTTGTCCTACCTTTTTTGATATTTGCTCTCCATATCTTTGAAGTCTTGGGGGAAACCTTCACCCTGTTCTTCAGTAACTGATCCTAAATTTTGGGAGGAGAAGTCCACATGTGAGTGAAGGAAATGTATTTTGGCTCTCATGGAGCAAACTACAACTTGAAATTTGTCCAGCATACCAATTGCATATAGCAGGATCCTTGTAATTACCCAGAAATTAACTAACGACATCTTTGAATGCAACCCAAGCTTCTTTTTCCTATGCTAATTTTCAGATTCTTCATCCTTCAAGCTTATGCTTGCAGACAACTGGACCAACAAAGATTTTCAACTTGGCTTCGGATTAGCCTGGAAACTTTTTGCACATATATTTGAAACAATAATATTTTGGCCTTGTCAAAATCATTATGCCTAATTATATAAGTAGAGGTTCTTGGTGCCTGGTACGAAAAACAATATTTTTGTCCAATCGTTTTTGATTTAATGTTGAGATTTAGGGGCCGTCCCTAAATTACGTAACGCAAATTTAGAGTATTATGAATACCACGTCTCTCCCCTTTAACGCACTTGTTTATAAATGAGATCTCTAAAGAAGGACAATTTCACGGAAAAGGGGCGAATGGCTTTGACTTAAAAAAATATGAGGGATTTGTTTAAAAGAAAACTCATACAAAGATGTCAAAAGCAACCCGCAGCTATATAGTTAAACAACTAAACGAAGCGTTCTAGGGCTTAAAAATTGAAATTTGAGGCCAAAGGACTCAAAGGAAAGTTCCTCACGTAGAATATACAGAATGAGATATTCATGGACCTTCTATTACAGTTTTGCTGGTTCGGCATACTACCAATGCATCTATATTTCAACCCTGGATGATGGTGGCCATCTTTATGACGCCAAGGTAGGAGGCTTAGATTCTTACTATTTATTTACTACCTATACGACTCACGCCCGCCAACACCCGCCGGCCCTCCCACGCGAGCACCGCTCTGGCGTTGGCGCGAGCAGAGGGCGCCAGCTCCTCATTTCGTGAGTGCCGGACGTCTCCTTTTGTACAGCAGCAGAGCGCAAACTCTCGAAAAGAAGTACGGAATGACGCTACTATACTCTACTATTGCTAGGTGTACTATAGTTGTTATAGAACACCCCTGCTCCTGACCAGTCAAGAAAATTACTTCTCATATTCGAAATTTAGGGAACTCTGTAATTCATTATCAATACCTTCACATTTTCATAAATTAATTTACTTTACTACAATTTACTAGGCACTTCTTATTATTAAACATGAAGAGATGTATTTCCTAGATACGTAAACACATTTACAAAATGCTGGTTCAATGACGTAAAATTTTATAATTTACATATACTTTCAACAATTGTATTGCTCTCTTCTTAAAACAGGAATTACATTTCGCATCGTCTGCTTTGTATTTTCAGTGACAGAAAAAAGTGAACAAAATGTTTCTCATTTCCATAAAATTGCCGTTTCGAGAGCGACTGTTCCTCACAATTCAGTTGTGCATGGACGCGACGCTGCAGCCATCTGTCATCTTCAAATTGATGCCACAGTGGAAGTCCATTAGCCGTTCTCGAGAGTAAATTAATTCAATAAATGTAGAACATTAGCGTCCTTTTTATTCCTCATTGAATAGTCGGTGCACAAAAAAAGTGACGCGTGTAAAAAAAATATATTTTTTCAGGATAACGCTGTTTTCATGAATGGAACTGACAAATTTGCGGGCTAAAACCACTGCTCTGTTTTGCTCTGTACCGCTGATGTGTCTTTACGGAATTTTACAAGTAAAATATGGATTTTCTTGACATATTTCATCACTTAACACTTATGATTCTTAGAGGTTTCACATTTTTGTGAACGATGCTTTACATGTTTATATGGAAAATACCTACGATTATTAATGTAATGAAGTTTGGTTTTGTGGGATTTGGTCAGTGAAAATTAATAGATTATTTACGTTTTCCAACATTTCGGAAATTATATTACAATTATAACAGAGTTATAATGTACAACATCGAAACATCACTATAACAACTTGTAAATTAGCTACTCAAGCCTGCCTTTCTCATACAATTCATGTAAGACAGGGAAGAAAATAAAATTTATCTTGCGCGTACATCACCTTGCAACCACAAAAACCAGGAACTGCTACATAGTCTTGCAAGTGACGTACAAATATGACGTTGTGATCTTGAAGGAGGATTCCTCCGCCAGCGCAGCGCTCCCAACGCCCGCTCGCCTCGCAGAACCCAACGAATAAAAAGAAAACAGCGGTACATCACATGTGATTTGAGGAGCATTAGCAAAGGCGGTCGTGAGCACAGGAGAAGCTACCTGGTCGTGATCAAGTGCATTTGAAAGGACAGTGAAGTTTGTCTTGAGAGCACATGAGAGGGTATTTGATCGTGGTGGTGTTAACTGGACAACGTTTAGTTAACGCGATCTGGAGTGGTATCGACTAGAATTCTCTGTCTGAGGCACTCGGGAATAAGTAAATAGTTTGGATAAGTTAATAGTAGATTTAGAGATATTAACTTTCATATATCAACATCAAGAAAGAAGAGCAGAAGATTGTTGGTGGTCGTCGAGATTCTTCGTGGGAAAATTCTTTATTTTAGCAGCAGGTGGTCAACGAGGACAACCCCTTCCCAAACCGTGAGCGTCACGGAAAATACCAAAGAAAATATTGGACATACGCCAAAAAGGGCTTCAATAAATAAAAGGGGGCCATGCCCGGAGAAGATGGCCGAGATCGCTAGGACAGTAGTGCCGTAGCGGCCACGGATCACAAGACCGCGGGATCGAGTCCCTTCTCCGGACGGCCGGAAGGCCGGACCAGTACCTTGACAAACGGACCGCGTCCAATCTTTCCTTCCCCTTCCTTGTCCTATCCTCGCCCTTTACACAGAGAGAGAGAGAGAGAGAGAGACGTCTCAGACAAAGTCAGTTGAACAAAATAGGTTCTTCAAAAAATATCATGTATAATTTTCAGAAAAAACGAGTAATTTTTCTTAACTTTGAAATTTACAAAAATTGTTTTACTCAAAAACCGCTCCATTTTTTTCATTTTTTTACTTATGTATTAAAAGGCGATGTATGGTGCTATTCATGTTTTCGAGTATTGGTCGTTTTTTTAACAACAAAATGAAAGATAAAGATTTTTGTCTCTGACCAAGTCTGTTGAACAAATTTAGCTCTTCAAAATAGGGCACGTACACTTTCTTAAAAGATAGTAGTTTTGCGTTATTTCAGATATTATTGAATCAAATATATTCAGGCTTCGAACTACGGTCCATGAGAACAATTGAATGAATGATGTGAAAAATAACTAATTTAATTTTCTACTGAAATTCCAATATTAATACTATTTTTGCTTTCTCGCACTTTTGATTCTACAATTTGTATTCTGAATATATTAATGTAAGAGTACTTAAAGTTGACGGTCTGCCGACGGTGTAATGGCTTTCATCGTGCCTTCATACCGGAGACAAATAATTCCTAAGGAGCTGCGTTATTTAGGCTATCATTCATAAAACTATAATATTGTCCAATTTAAGATATCATCACCGCCTAGAAACTGTATATGTATGTGGTGTTGATGCACAGTAATGACAGCTGTGGATGTGTTTATGAAAGAAAGATTTTCAATTAATGTCATGTTCAATTTTTTGAAAATATGAGTATTATTAAGCTAATTTGGAGACAAAAATAATTGTTGGTCCGAACACAACCACTTAGATGTACAATAGGTAGTGTTGGTCCGCATTTACTGCGCTTAATTACCGACATTTGCATGCTTCGTAAGTTAGAATTTGTATAACTCACATATCTTTGTTCGTTTCTTACATTTCACATGTTATACATTTACACATTAATGTTTTATAAACTAAAACCTATTTGAAAAACTGCCAGCTTTTCGTCAATATCAGATTGGATTGTTACAATGACTAGGAAGCTCATTTTTGTGAATTGCATCTTATTGTTGAGATAATTTACCTGCATTAAAATCAGTTATATTTGTCAAATTTGTGTTGATATTTGCTTGAAAATATTCAGTTCTTGCGCCAAATGTACGACTTGCAAGAGCAGTGTTAGGCAGTGTTTAAATACTTGTGAGTGAAATACCTATTTTAAATACATTTTGTACATTCTACATTCTTAAGTACATCCTCGGAGGAGAGCTTGCCCGACCCTCGTTGCATGCGGTGGGGCATTGCCCCGCTGAAGCTGCTTGCATGAGGGGCAGCTCTAAAGCCTCCCTGATGTAGCGGTTGCTGTTCAGATTGCCCTCAATACGTATGAGACGAGATTGCACTTAGCAGCCAACGGCGCTATAAACCATCCCACTTGGCGTTCGTCCTCTATGGCGCGTGCAACGCAGGCTGGCTGGCATTGCCACCGTAGCGTAGAACACGTACGCGGCCGTCGCTGTTACAATTTGAAGCGGAAATCATCTGAAAACACTACATTTTGCCACTGAGCGTGCCACTGAGCGCGCATTGCTGCCCGAGGCGTGGGTGGTTTCTGGTCAGCGGAATCCGACGCAGCGGTGCGCGTGCAGCAGAGCAGCTCTCGGCGGACGCGATGGGGACAAGATGGCCGTCATCGCATCGAATGGACCAGCAGCCGCTCTCGCTGCGTTCGACCTTTCTCTGTCCGTTGGTCCAAAGGAGGCCGCTGCTGGGCCAACGGGCTCGCCACCACTATGCAAACTTAATCACTTCTTATGGGTAGACCCTTCTACACATCCACCGACTTTTAAGTGATTCCGACCATTCCTTCTGGGTGTTCCAATGTCACAAATATTTGTGTATATTCGCATTCAAAAAATTTACTGTAGGTCTCTTCGTTGTAGTTTTTCACGAATTCTTAAGTGGGTTTGAAAATGCATTCCTCTCTCCGACCGAGCTGACACCCAGGACTCCGAGAACCACAAAGCAACGAACTTCGTCAGTTGCGTTGCCTCAGGAATATTCTTCAGAAATTGTGCCTTGTACTTGCCGGTTGCGCCGACCGCTCCGTCAGCTGTGCTGGTAATTTGCTGTTCTCTCTACTACTTTCGCTGCAGCGTGCGTCGCTATGCCGGCGACTGGTGCGCGTATACGGCGCGTAACGGTACAGGGTCCCCGCGCTGCGGCGGCCGTCGCTCGCCTTTGGGGTCAACGGTTCGGAGCGACTCCTCCAATCAGAGGCCGAGGGACTCTTTTCACATCACTCCGAGCTCTTATTTGGTTGGTTTTCAAAAGCTGAAATACAATGTCCCATTAATGCAACACAGTCAGTGAGTACCAATCGTAGCCAGTCCAATCCAAACAAATACCAACTAGATTTATCCACTTTTTCGATATCGGGGCCCGGCAATGAATTTTTCTGCCGAAAATCCGCCGTTTTTTCGCACAGAACTACATAACTTTCCCTATACCACGTATATTACTCCGTATAGACGAATGTATATCGGAAAGTAAAAATGACTGGATAACAATGTTCATAATAGATGAGAGGTTGATAAGACTAGTCCCCGGTAGTGACGGCACAGGGATTGTCTCCTCCCCCCCCCCCATGCGCAAAAAACACCAAAGTTCTTCTTCTTTTGTTTCTCGCTCATTCTCACGCAGTATGGAGAACGTTATATAATGCTGCTGGAACAATCGTTGAAATTCTGCAGAAAAACTCTTATTGGCTGATGACAAATATGGAATCTATTACGAACATAATTAGGTTAACCTAAGGTTCAAGGATTTGTAATGAATTTTATAAAAAATGAAGACATGTGCTAATTCGAACAGAAATTGCTACATAATAATATTATGTATCCATTACAAATGGCGAGAAAATATGTGCTGTTTAGTATTATCAGTAATCTAAGCCCCGGAAACGGAGTCATTTTGAGGAGGGTCATTACACAATTTTGTTAAATAATAAACATATTTGTTATTATATCGTATGTTATTTTTGTAGTGTATGTACAACACAATACAATATTATTTTAAAATAATTACATAATTCTAACAGAAATTAGGGCCATGCCTCTTCGCTCTATCCACCAATGCGTGGGGTCGCAGAGAATGACCTCTCGCTCCGGGAAATCTGGATTTTCCTACGTCACATGCGCACATGAACGACTGACATTTGTAAAATGCTTGAAATAATTCATGTACCTGACTTGTTCCATTTCCTCCTGCTTTTTATATTTGGGGATTAGAGAACAAAAACGAATATTAATCATCGAAAATCACTTTATTGTTTTTCAAAATATTCCCCATGAAGATCTATACACTTTTACATGCGTTTGAATCTATTGTCGAAGCACTTTTGCCACTCTGATTGAGGTATCTTTAAAACATGCATTCTGAATGCAGCAACCGCTTCTTCAATTGTCGAAAAACGTTGACCTCTCAGTTTGTTTTTTACGTGCGGGAATAAAAAGAAGTCATTCGGTGCCAACTCAGGACTATACGGCGGATGACTCATCAAATCGATGTTTTGGGTGCTCAAAAATGCAGTTGTTTGTGCCGATGTGTGAGAGCTCGCATTGTCGTGGTGAAGAGTGATCCTTCTTCGGCGGTTGATTTTCCTGATTTCTTGGAAGACAGCTGACAAAGAAATCGTTGTGTACCACTCAGAATTGACTGTTCTGCGTTGTTCTAGAGGTACAGTTGCGACATGTCCAGTTTTTTCGATAAAAACAGGCGATCATCTGTTTGGAAGTGCTTTGTGCGCGAACAACTTTTGTTGGATTTTGCTCATCTTGAAACAGCCATAGTCGACTGCTGTTTACTTTCGGGCTCATACGCGTAAATCCACGATTCATGACCTGTCACGATGTCATAGAAGTTTCATAATAGTTTCGAAGCACCGCGATCGCATTTTTTGAGCATTTCTTTCAACCAATCGCCACGAGCCTTTTTTGAGCGATTGACAAATTGTGTGGAATCCAACGCGAACAATTGTTTTTGACAGCCAAGTGTTTATGCAATATTGAATGTATGCTGGTCCCACTAATGCCTACGTTTGTCTCAATCTCACGATAGGTCACATGACGATCTTGCAATATCAGTTCACGCACAGCATCAATGGTTTTCGGTACAACTACTCATTTACCTCATACTCAACTACCTCATTTTGGACGACCTACTAGAAATTCGTCTTGGAGTGAACTAAGACCAGGATTGAATTCACCATACCATCAATAAACGCTGGTCCTTGATGGAGCTTCATCGCCAAAAATTGCATTAAGTTCATCCATGCACTGTTGCTGAGTTAATCCACATCGAATGTTGTAAAAAATAAACGCACGAACATGTTCACGATTTAATTCCATTTTTGGGCCAAGATGTATAACCTCAAAACATGCAACTTTACGATAGAGTTGTCAGGTGCCAGACTGCAACACCACGGCTGCCAAATTCCGAAACATAAAAGGCATCCTTCGTCATTATATTATCGTCTCCACGTCTCAAGACGAAGACCAGGAAAACTTTCGGTATGCGGCGCATCATTCCGTTTTTGAAACTTACAGTTTCATTGCGGCCTTTCGCCTTTCTTCTTAAGCTTGGAGAATTTTAAGTCGTTTCGAGTACTCCAAGAGCTACACGTTTTGGAAAGTGGCTGTCTATTAATGACAAAACATTTACATAACAACGCACACACTGCACTTAATTAGACTTGTACTAGTGGTCTAAATGTAGTGCGGATATACCTCGACCATACTAGGGCAACAAATTATGTGAAGCTCATTATATATGTGCCTTTCTGGGCAATGTTAAACATACAATCGTTGTATGTGCTAATATATTCTATACCATGTAAAGTACAGAAATATGTTCTGTAGTTTATGTTATTTTAAATCAGCGAAATAAATACAGGGAAATGAGATTGTGATAATTTAGAATTAGATTTCGGATGCTTTTGTAACTCACTGATAGCCGTTACACGACAACTGTACGTTGTAGTCAGGTGCTGTAAATCAACAAAAGCGTATAACAAGGACGGCATTATTATTTACCATAATAGTATGTTCTCGCAATATTTTTTTTAATTTTAGCTTCGCATGCACAGTACGGTCCAGTTCACCATAATCGGAATATTTTGTTCCTCGAAAAATGATGCGGTTAATTCGTTCTCGCGCATTGTCCTATAGAAAAACCCCTACCCAGCAGGCTACCACAAAATGACAAACGGAGAATATAATCGAACTGGCCGAATCAGTCCGTGTGTGTGTGTGTGTGTGTGTGGCGGAGGGAAGAACCCGTGCGGTCGGCGGCATCTAGCAGCGCAGCCATTGCACCTGTCGCCACCCAGCAACTTACATTTTGAACGACACTGCGGTCACACTCGTTCCCTGGCCGCCTCCACTAGCAGCACAACCGCCACTGACCCCCGGAGCCACGAAAGTGTTACTTTAGCACTGTCAGCAACCGCCCCCCGCTCTATCACTCTGTGTACAACTGAATTATCTCCGTCATCGCCTTCCCCTTCATCCCAGCCTTGGCATCACCACCGCCTCACCAGCATTACCACTGCCGCCGCTATCGCCATTCGCAACCCCCTTCACCACCTCGTCTCTCGCGATCAACCCCAACTATTACTGCCTCTGCAAAACCGATATCTTAGAGAAGCATGGTATGTTCGAAGTCCCATCTACATACAGTAATTCACATAAGTACTTTCACTGAGCATACAAATCACCTAAAGCAAACTTTCTTTTCAGATCTTGATTCTTACCCCTTTGACTCCGATTTTCCACATAAAACGAGCACTTCCATCAACCACACGATTTCTTTCCCCGATTGTCCCCCACACGGTACCTTTACAGATTCTTAGCAATAAAATAGGTCTAAACGATAAATACAAGTATTTATCACAAACATATACTCAGTAGGGCAAGGTGTAAAACCTCCCAAAGGTTACTTACGAACATTACGTAAACCAAAGCCGTAAGGCCGTATGGACAGGCCAGAACATAAAAAGTTAATGAAAAACGTTACTGCTATCACCATCCCTCTCATCAACAACACCACCAAAAACCGTAACAACAACAAATGAAAGAACAATCTGCATCTCATGCCTGACCTTTTGCCGAACAGTCATTAATCTTCCTCTTCTCACATCATTTTCATCATCCAACCTCTGACGGCACCGCCCACATCGCATCAGGAAGTATCACCGCAAGAGCGTCTAGTTCCTCCGTCGCCGCTAGTGCGCTTCCGTCGTTGCCGTCGCCGGCAGCGCCAGGCCCGTCTTTTTCTCGCGGCAATAAACATGGCAATCATTGCAACTCGGCAGCGTGCTTTCTTCCTCTTCTTGCCCCGCGCCTTCCGAGAACGGCCTCCTGTAATTAGCAGCCTTTTGTCCAGGCACTGCCTCCTGCTCCCATTACTTTTGCTTCTTCTCGGAAGCTCATTGAGGAAAAGAAACGTCGCCATCGAGAACTGAGACCATTAGCTTTAAAATGCTCAAGCAAATTATTTCGCATAAAACTCGCAATGATGACAATTTCAATTGAAAGTGATTATTACAAATTACGTGAACTTTCGGAAAGAGTGTAATTCTGAGATCCCAGTAAGTCTAGCGCCACAGAGCAGTCAATGTCGGGATATCGTGGAACACCTTGTCAAGCTCGTCAAGCTTACGAAATTAATTGCGGGTTCTTGATTCTTTCCACACTGCAGCTGTTGCGGTTAAAATAAAATAGTGGCCTTCTGAAATAATGACCGGTGACAAAACCATGTTGCCAAGTATGCGAAGACCTGCCAGTGCTGCAACAACTAATCATTTCGTTTGCTTCTTACTTAACAATAGACAAGAAACGCGATTTCAAGCTAGGCACAAAGACGGACTTCCATCTAGGGATCTAGACAGCTGCCTAGGGACATAACCTTAGAGAAGGATCAAGGTGATAGTAATAAAATATAACAGTGGTCGTAATAAATGGTCCATCAAAAATATTTTAGTTCATTGATATGAAAGGCAATTTTTCACAACTTAATTAGTGGTAAAGCTTTTAAATATATTTAAATCAGATTTTTAAATATTTGGTTTACTTGAATATTAATCAGACATTGTGGAAATTACAAAAGAGTTGCATGTAACAAAATTTGCGAAAGGCGCAAACAATATTGTATTTAATAATAACATTGCGTCAGACATTAAGAGACCTCGCAGCTCGATGTGCTCTTTCTCATCTGCACCAACGCGCCCGCGTGGCTAACGTTCGAATTCGATTCCGGGGCTCCGCAGCGTTGCCACATGTATTGCGAGCTCTTTCACCACCACTACTATGGAATTTCCCCAAATAACCTCCCAAATGAAACAAAATTCTCCAACTTCCAAATGAAAAAATTCTCCAAATAATGGGCTAACGACATGAGCTGTCCCTGATCATTTCATTGGCTGTCCCCTTAAATTCAATTGATCCCCTTAAATTAAAATAATGCACATCAACCAATAACCGTCCTCCGATCAGCTCGAAATCATGTATCTTCGTTTTTCTCATGTTTTTCATTCTCTATGCATGTCGTTTATTTTTCTCTTTTTGATACACAAAAATTAGAGAGATGCCGTCATTGTTTTCTTTCTTATACATAATAATTCCGAGAATCATATTTCTATCGCGACTGTAAATAATTTCCCCCAAAATCCGTATTCATTCATCTTCACCAATTTTTCCTCAATATGACAAAAACTCCCTATTTTGGGGACAAATTCCCCAACCCTGGGACTGCGTGATCTCCAAGGAGGTGAGAACACCATTTCTCTTGTGCCATTTTTTGTCCAATTACTGACTTGTGGTACTAAAACAGCACATGCTTTCTCACCCTTAGTAGTGGTTATGTAATATCTTATACCATAATTACTCTCTACATCAACACATTACATATATGTATGACTATACCAAATTATTCAACGAAGAGAACATTGTAACACACAAATATCTATAGCTGCATTATTCTTTAATATTAGATTTAAATCGAATTTTAAGAGATAAAGCCTAATTTCCAGATTATTATATATTGATGTTTTCGACGGGACGGCCTTATAAATATTGACACCGTTTCAAACAAAACAAAGAAAATTCGAATATACCAAATCAAATTTTGCTTAATTTTTGAAAATTTAGATAGTACAACAAACCAGCTCCATTTTCTTTACCGTTATACATGAAATGCCGTAAAATTTCTTTACCGTTATACATGCTGATACGTGAAAACATAAAGAAAAAGTTTGTGCCATTTCTGAGAAAATAATTGTTTAAAATTTAAAATCGCTGAAGTCTGACGCCAACTTACATAAAAAATTCTCATATTTTCGAACATGAACATGACGTTATTTACAGATTTGTTTTTAATGAATACATTTCATTAAGAAAAAAAATATCTTCATAATTGCCCTTGTAGGAAGAACTAGTAAAATTTTAGCCTGAGTGATTGAGGAATATGAATTTCGGAAAAAATTGGTTGAACGGTTTAGTCGCTAGCGATGTTCACGGGTGGACAGACGTTTTGCCTCAAACGATTTTTCGGTAACAAGGACCCATTAAAAATGTATTCAGCTACACCACGTGTTCGAGGAATTTTCTTTCTATATTTATCAGATGGATTTATTCAGGCCTGGCAATAAAATGTTTTTGTGTTAAAAATTTGCCATTATTTCGCAGCTTTTCATAACTTTTTCTATACTTCATAAGCAGTAGAAAGAAGATAAAAAAGGAGAGGTCTCAATCTTTGGTGAGCCTAGGAGTGCTAGGTCTACAAGTCCGATTTCGGACCACTTATGTAAAAAAAAATGGGAATAACCAATACCAGTACCTCATGACTTAGAACAGATGTTTAGAGAAATGTTATGAAAAGCTAGTAGTTGTTAATTGAGGTTTTAGCAGAAAGGAAATTCAAAATACTTTCATAAATTAACATATTTTACGAGTGAATTTTAATTGCAATACCATTGCAACCATTTTTTTCAAAACAATATTTTTTTAAAATTTGGATAGCGGTGTCCACTTTTACTGCGATTCTTCCTTCATATAATAAAATATAGATATGCAATTATAACTACTGTCACCAAATGCCCATGATACATTTAGAACTCTCTAAAAATCTCTAAAAACGTATGTTATAAATTATAGTAATATAGACTGATAAAGTAACCTACTCGTGTATTAAAATAATGTTTTTAAACACCAAACGTTAATTTTCTTCAGACGCATGCTTCTTGCTGATTGTTAGTATCGGTCATCTCATTTACATATATATTAAGTGTGCAATAAGATAATAGTCAATATAAAGGTGTGTGAAAGAGAGAAAGCGACACGTCTATGACATTCCTAAGGTGAACAATGGTGCCATATGATGATGTTGCAGAATACACTGTCCAGTTCCGTTAATGTGACCTCCCCTCAAAATCTTGAATAACCGCGTTTGGCAGCACTGACCACTACGAGACGTGCAGAGAGAGTCTGTTCCGTCCTGGATGGCAGCGACATGGATGTGGGGCGCCGCTGCAGGGCCGCCTGCAGGGCTGTGGCCAGCTGCGCTGGGTTCCTCGGTTGCGGACCCACGGCGCGAACAGCCCTGTCGAGGTGGTCCCACAGATTCTCGGTTGCGTTGAAGTCGGGAGAGCTTGTATCGCATAAATGGATTACTTTATGGATGAGCTTTGAGTAAATGGATTGTTGGTTGATGTATATAAGCCTAGGAGCAACAGTTACCTTATTCAAATGTAGTCGTTATGAATATGTAAATCACATAATGTAGTTGATAGTGCTTTAAATAAATTAACTGCGGTTGCAGCTACTCAGCGTGGTTTACCCTCGACAAACAAATTATAGTAAGTCAGAGTGATTTGTTCAACATAACGTTGTAACAATTACAGTCCACCACTCAACATCCATCTCTCAACAAATCATCAGGCCAAGGCAACGACGAGGAAGCATTGAGCTCGGTTCAGCGATGCACTTGCAATGAACACAGCACATTATGTAATACCGAGCACCATCAACATTGGATGCATTTCGTAAGTGACATCTTTAAAGTTACACTGATAATGAGAAAGAATGAATGTAGTATTGAAATTAAAAAGAGTTGCAAGAACCATGTGCAAGCGCATTAACGCATTCACAGGAAATGGAACCAACGCTGCCCCGAATGAACCAAGTGAGTACTCCATATACTTTCGTCTGAACAGGATTGTAATTGGTCATTGCAGTTAAGCATAAACAGATATTGCTAGGAAGTAATTTCACACATTACCAAAGTTTTATGCGTTTCATATCCATTTTTCATCATGGAAAAAGATTACCGTAACGGAGCCCGATTACACGTTCAGTCGCAGGGAAACGCGCAGGCCCATTGAGGCGCTCCCGCCAAACGGAAAGTGACGCCGTCCTGAATCAGCCAATTTAGAGCAACGGAGCGGTCGCCCCCAACCGCTGCGCGAGGAGCGGGTTCGCTGAATGAATCATTAGCAGTCGGCTCCCCGCGCGGCGCGGCGGGGGATGAATGGCGCAAAGGTCGCCTGCACTTGTCACTCCGCTCCACGCATTAATGGCGCCTCGCCCGCGGAGGAGCCCTCCCACGCCACTCGTCCATTCTGGAAACGATGCAGCCAGGACGCGTGACGAAGCTCGAATGCACCCGGCCGTTCAAGAAAGTGAGCGCTTTATATTAGGGATGTTAGTTTATTAAAATGTCACTTGCTAAGAATGTGATGAGGAAGGCGTTTCCATTTTTATACATTTCGAAAGAAAGCTTTGATTAAACATTACACCTAGAAATGTCTTTTTCATATTTTAGATAATATCATTATTGTGTAACCTCTATAACACAAATTTTCGGTCGTAAAATACATGTTCATGGTTCTTTTGAGCTCTCCTTGATGCTCCTGAGCTTGGATTCTCCATTTATCAGTCCATTAAGTTAAGGTATTTAAATCATTTTGTTGCTTTTCCAGGGCAATAATCAGTTCATGTTATGAGACGATGGCAGTGCCATCTGCGAACAAGGCTATTTCGGTATCCATGAATTCCGGAAAATCAGACAGGTAAATTTTGAATAAAGACTGTGACAATGGGAAACCTTGTGGAACTCCAGCTAAGATTCTCTATTTGTCCGACGTGGTATTTTAATATTCAAGGATATGTTTAGCAAGAAACTTTCAATTATACCTTAAAGATATTTAGGAATGTCTAGATGGCGGGATTTGTATTTCAGTCCTATTCCACAGAGAAATGAATATCGATATTATGACTTATATCAACACTTACAAACAAATTACACCAATTTAAACCTGATTTCCGGTGCTACACTCTACAACTTCGGAAAATCCAGAAGTGATTCCACTAGAGTTAAATCACGTCTCTCTAAAATTATTCACAACACCATAAATATCATTAATCCTAATGTATTTATAAATACACTTAATCCCAAGTTCACATCTTCTCCCTCACCTCTCCTCTCACACCTTTGCCCTAAGCCTAAATATCCTGTAAATGAAGTTCCCAGTCACGGGCGTAGCCAGGGAAGTGCAGGTGATGAGGCAGTTGCCTACACTAAATCCTGGGACATTTATAAAACTTGTATATAAAATCATTAAAAATGTAATCATTTTCAATTAATTTTATTAATTTATTAGTAAGTCCGTGACACGCAGTGGAACACTCATCGAATCAGAAGCTTAAGGCCACCGAAGTGACGTCACCACAGTGAAGTTCAAGTTCCCGATTGAATAACTGCGTCACAACCAATCAAGAATCGACAGACATAAGGTTTTAATCGAAATATACATAAAACTAAAGTTAAATATTTTCATATTCAATTTTGTCAACCAGTCAGTCTAGTATGAGACATACTGACTCAAAGAGGAATATGTTTTTGCATTGTAGAGATTTTGGAATACGATAAATGAACCAAAAGCAGATTGCAATGTCTGTATTAATTATTGTAAGATTTAAAAGAATATATCAATTATAGTCTACAGCATTGATTTTGTACGTTACGTTGGGTTTTCAATTTATCTGTTTCTGTTTTTTATTGCAGCCATCCTAAAAGTATAAGTTATTTTTTTATATTTTGTAACACGTAACTAAAGCTAACCTTGTTATTGAAGTGGTGAGTTCGTAGTACTATATATTGCTTTTTACTTTTTCGTATACGTACGTATATACTAAATAACATGCGTAATATAGGGAAAATTGCTGCGGAAAATCAATTTGGAGATTTTGACAGAAACACACGTTTTGGGGTCCCCTGAGGCTGAAACAAATGCTGTTTTTTTCTATTCAAAAAGTCCGTCTGTTTGTCTATCCGTCCGTCCGTCTGATGTATGTGCGCAATACCACTTGCGCCTACAGTATGAATAGGATGTTTCCAAAATTAAAAAAAAAAACGTGTTGATCTACCTCGAGTCGAATCATTGATATTTTGAAGAAAAAAAATATTTAAAATTTGGTGGTTATGGTATTTAAAAAATGGTAAATTTTCGAAAATTGCAAAAGTATGATTTTTTTCGGTGTCATCCTAAAACAACAACATTGAAGATAGAGATCGCTCACGCCGTTTATATGATATATTTCCAGCAATCTGTAAACACTATTGTATTTGTGAGTTAAAGTACTTAAAATAACTTCAAATGAAGTTTTTCGAAAACTCAATCAACTTTCTGTGATAAAGAGCTACAAATTTCCAATTTACAGCCACACTTAAATGCCAGTTTTTTAAAAATGCTTTCAAATTTTTCAAAGAAAATTTAGGAGAACGCCATTTACAACAAAGCCTTTTTTTTAATAATATGTCTGCTCTACAATTAGGAAACCAAAAAATTAGGAAAATTTCAAAAAAGTTCAATGCATAAAATAAAGGACCATTATTGTGTTGAAATTCCACATGGTATTTGATTATTGTTCTTGTATGTTGATAATAGTTATCGCCCTAATGACTATTATTATTTGTTCGACTAAATCATCAACAAAGAGATGCCATTATCGTTATTGTCCACTACTCACAGTTACAAGACGGTGTATTCTTCAGCTCTGTACTGAATTCACTGCACTGAGGTAACATTCATCAATCAGTATAATAAAATACTTCTATTATAATAATATAATAGCAGAAATGATATTTTGTATACGCAAATGCCGTCTCAAATGTACGAATATTTTGAAATGACCAGAAATATGTCCTTGATTTTATAGTAATGTGTTCAATCCACACATATGTAAATGAATATTTCTATATAACTGGAATATGAGCATTCAGACAAATTCTCTAACATAAAAAACAATATTTAAATTATTCTCAAAACAATCGTATGGTGAACGTTTAGCGTTCGTTAGTCCTTTAATTTTAAATAATACTTCTATAAAATAGGTCAATTAATAAATAGGAAAAAATATTGAGAAAACAATTATTCCAGCGCACAAATTCAATAAAACGAAAACTGTGCCTCGATCGCTTCGTGTATGCACACCATCAGCTTTCGCGCGGTTTCTTGTACCCCTTCTCGGGCCAATCAGGAGTCCGAATGAATGTGCAGCTTACTTGTATACTTCCGGAGGGAGCAGTAGAGCTATATCCAAAACAATTTCATTAATTTCATAACTACAAGGCAAATCATTTGTTTTTTTGTAATTTAAGAAATAAAAAGAATAGAGCAGTATGGCGTTTATGTCAACATGTATCGGAGTAGATAGTGCAATTTGACGGCGACGATGGTGTAACTGTTAGCATATCGGACAGTTATATCCGAATGGGTTCAAACCTCTAAAATTTTCAAAAAGTGTATATGACCTTCATGAAAGAACTCACTATGGAGATAAAGTTTTATATGAAGGAAATATATTTATCTTCAATTTTGTAGTTGTAAGAATATGCTCCAAAAATTTTAAAATTCCGAAAATTGAGAGTCAGCGTTGAAAATTGGTCCTATGTGTATTTTATTCTATTCTTACTACAAATTTTAAGAAAACATGTCGAGCAGTTTTTGAGAAAATTTTGAAAATGGCCGTGGGGCTTGATGTAAAGTACCACCCAAAATAATGAATGTTCTTCAAAATCGCAGAGCTTCGACTCAGGCCAATCATAAAGGGTTTATTCAGTTTGGAAGAAATCAGGGTTTACTCAGATTGAAAACAATGCAAATATTAACGACGCGAGAGACAAGAAAAAATATTGTAATTTTTGGAAAAACAAAAGAACAGAGCAAATGGCGTTTATGTCATCTTATAGAGGGCATTGAGCACTATTCTCATCAAACGTTTAAAGAAAAAAAATTGAAGCGGTTTTCGAGAAAAAACTTGTTTATGTAATTTTTTAAATTGCGTAAACAGCTACGAATTGCACGAAAACAACTACTATTTTCAAGAAAAAAGTACATTAATGTAAAAGAATACATTAAAAGTACTCAATGAAAGAACAAATTATGTACAACAAATTTCATTTGAAGGAAAAATCTTTAATTTTGGGGCTGAAGGAAGACCCGCAAAATATTCTACTAGTGAAATTTTCGAAAATACATATTAATCAGTGAAAATATTACTTATGCCACCTTTATAAGTGTATTTTACTATATTCTTAGAAGAAATGTAATGGAAAAATTTGGAGCCATTTCTAGAACATTTTGAAAATGTCCCAGGGCTTTCATGTAAATTTCCCCCACAACTAATTTATGATACAAAAATGAAATAATGAGCTTCAGCTCAGGCCAAATGGTCAGGTGTTTCTTCAATTTGGAAAAAATCCGACGCATGGTTTAGGTGCTAGGTGTTCACATACACCAAAGAAACAGGGGAACAGGCGGACGGACGTAAGTAAAAACTATTAGGTTGATAATTGCGGAACATTGTGTAAGGATATTATCAAGTTCTAGAAAATAGGTTTTTGTCAATATATACTTTTTAAAATGGAGATTTTTAAGTAAAGCGCGCGAGTTAAGGAGCTTGAGAAAAGCATCCTTTTTATTTGTTATTTATTTAATAGGTAATTATTACGACAAATTAGCTTACTTGATCTCTATGTGGCTAGGCGAAGCCTTTAAGCCATTACAATACCTACATCCTTACGCGTTCTAATCTTTCGAATTCGGGTATTCCCCAATGGTCCTTCCACTCGGCATCGCAAAGCCGCGGAAAAGAGACCATAAGGTACGGCTCAGGAAAAACCCTGAAAGGGGAAAACCTGCCGTCAGAAGCCGAGTACATTCTAATCTATTATGACGTTTTATTTTTGCTATTTTATTTTCTGGCGCGGGCGTCCCGCCGTCTCCTTCCCGTGCTTGCCTCCTCAGCACCTGAATCAAACAGCGCCACATAAGATCGTCCTCACCAACGCCTCTGTCTATATTTCGATCCCCCCTTACCTTCCTCTCCCCCTAATGTGCTTATTACTATACCAGTTTTTATTTTATTTATTTTATTAACGTTTTCTTACCAATTAACTATGACTTATGACTTATTTTCTTAACTGTTTACTAACTTAACGTAAATTATTGATTAACTATTAACATATTGACATATTGTTAGCTTATTGACTTATTTATTTCTCTCTAGTCTAGGCTCCGCTCAAGCTAACCGGTGCTGTTTTCCACTCCTAATTTCAGTTTCCCTAATGGTCGACCTTTCCTAAAAATGTTCCTAATTCTTTCATGAATTTAGACCTTTATCACCTAACTATGTTTTGGGCGAGCGTTACGTTCATGTTTAGAAAAGTAGTAATTTCCCATTCCATCCATTTTTTCTCCATGATTCGGTTGCACAACATCCCTTTTTCCATTGCACGTGGAATGGGCCCGTTCGAAGACCCACCTGGAGGAAAGGCTTGCTCGGGGAGCCCCCGCCTGCGCTGGCCACCCCTGCGCCGAGATGGCGAGGGGTCCGCCGGAGACGCATTCTTCGGGGGGGGGGGGGGGGGCGATTGGTTTTTCTTGCTTTGATCGGCGGGGCCGCCCCGCCCCGCCCGCCCCCGCTGGCTCTTTTGTGCGGCGGCGCGGCCGGGTGCGTGGCGCGAGGGCAGGCGAGGGCGGGCGCGCGGCCCTGGAATCCTCCGTCTTTTGTTGCGCTCGCTGCCCAGGTTCGCCTCCCGGCCAGGCGTCCTCGCCACGCGCAGTTGCCACAAATCTCCCAGAGAGCGTTGCGCCGCGTAGCCAACGTTTGTTCAACCTCGCGCTCATTGTTAAAGGCAAGTTACTACCCAAGTGACAGCTCTTGCCTGCCTACTGTTGGCAATCAAAGTCACTGACATCAGTTGGCGCTCCTTAGTTCCTTCATCGTCCAATGATGGTGCGCCAGAACAAATCATTGAAATTGTCGTACTGTGTCGTATTGTGCACCTTTCAAAGTTCTTTATTTATAAACTTTATGATACACAATATTTGTTTAAGTATTATGGATAAAATAACATAAACGTTTTACGAACATGCGAGCCTGTAAAGTTTCGCAGAGAAATTTTGAAAATAAATTAAATTAGGATGTGTCAAATGAAAGAATCTTTAATTATCACACCACTAATTACTTCGCATGTCAGAACATATCGACTCCACTTTTGAGAGAAAACATACTATAGCCATTTTTCTAGATGTTGCCCGAGTGGACCTGGCTCATGACATAAACCCACTAACTCAAAGAAATAGGCCCACGTCCTACAAGATCAACCTTCTCGGGCACGGTCAGTAACCACCGATCAACTTCAAATTGCAAAAGCTGCATTACCACAAGGGCGCCCCTTGCGCCAACGTTATTCAGTCTGTTCATGGCAGACTTACCAAACTCAACTCAATAAGAATTGAACAGTTTGCGGTTGACACTGCAATCTATACATTCGGCCATTCACTAGAACAGACTAAAACCTAACTTCAGTTAATCTTAATCTTCTAGACAGCTGGGTCTCCAAAATAAAAAACAAATTAAATCCACACAAAACTACTGTACAAATGTTCACCATGACAGTATATAACTCTTCTCCTCCACTTATAACAAATCAGGAAGTAATTAACTGGCACCTGCGTAACAAACCGATCACATATCTAGGATTATTAATTTATACACAACTAAACTGGAAAGAGCGTATAAATAAGAAAATATTACTGGCTAAAGCAAAACTACACCAATAAAGTGCAATGTAAAACAGGGAAAACAAACTTCCACATAACACAGCCCTAACTATTTAAAATCATAATTATACCACTCTTATTATGTACTTGTGCTGTTTGCATAAGTGCCGCGAGATTGAACAGAACGAAACTATAGGTCGTTCAAAACCAGTTCCTCCGTACAATTACAAATGCACCATGGTTTATGTCTAACCAACAGCGGCACAATGAATTCCAACTCGAAACTATAGTATACCACATCAATTATCCCACCACACAGTTTTACCATAAATTAGTTCAAATCACGAGAATAGTAGAAATCCTTCTCCGGTTAGGCAGAAACCCCACTCATGATTTCCCTTCTATACCTTCCTTACAATGTTTTCCGATACGAAACTTTCCTGAGGCGTCCCCCTAAAGGATTCCTATCCCAAAATATTTAATTTTTAGAATTAAGTTATTAGCATTATTTTTATATTAAGCTAACAATATAAATGTAGAGTGTAAAGTAAACTTTATAAAACCTGAAAATGTTTATAATAAGAACTGAAAGTCGAGATGGAATATTGCATAATCGAGATGATTCTGATCAATTCTCGATTATTGTGTAATCGAGCTGAAATAGCAATTGTTACATAAGTTACTGTCTTCCATAATCTCTGTACATAAAAAATTGTTATTTTCAGTAGCAGTATTTAAATAAAAATAGTTTAACTCCACCGAGATGAGCTCAACTTTGTCCAAATTTGACAAACGATATGAATTATATGTATTTCTTTAATTTATTATTCTCGCTCGACCCTTGTGTCTTTCGAGGATTTTAAAGTACATTAAGATGTGATCGTTTGGATTGGTTTTCTTCGCTGCGTTTTGACGAGTTCAGAGCTCAGCAAGAAGGTGGTAGGGATATATCAAGATATAATTTTTTAATCGGTCTTTAAAGAGTCTTGATTTAAATGCGGAGTCTGCTGTTGTTTCTACCCACGTTGACATTGCAGTGGCAGCTCTCGAATATCAGTTTACTGGCAGCTTCCCGGTCCTGATGGCCGTGTTCACACTGGAACAAATGAACACAGTTAAAGAGATTCTTAAACTGCTAGTAGGGTCTGGGATTCGTCTTCTCGAATTAGAAATGTAAATAAAGATTCAAGTACCAGATCACTTTTAAAGGGAGAATGTATTCTTTCTCATAAGAAAAGAGGAAATGTTTATTACAATCACTGGTTTTCAACTGACATAAAATTTAAATGAAACAAGCCGAACCCGGCAGACGTTGTCCTGCCCTTCAACTCCCTATTTCTCCTTCCGTCTTCCTTTCTTTTTCTGGGTCTCTCTTTCTCACCGCCTCCATCTCTCTCCGTCTGTCTCTGTCCCTGTTTCAGTCTGTCTGACTCTGTCGCTGTGTCTTTCTCTGTCTGTCGCTGTCTTTGCCTCCCTCTGTCCCTATCCCTTCATTTGTCCGTCTCTCCGCGTGTCTCTGGGTTTCTCTGAGCCCTGCGTCACTCGGCAACACTCAGCGACAATGGAGCCCATCAGTTTGGATGGAAATCATTGTGATAAAAAGAAGCGCAATTTCGTTCTACAAGGCCATCTAGTGAAGTTACACCAAAATATAGAGCACATAAACCGTCTGGGCGAAAAACACGCAGATAGGACTGTGGTTTCGCGGCGAAGGACCGCGGTTTTCGCTATTGGCCGCGGATGCGCCCTTTGGGTCGCATGAAGGGTTTTCTTCCATTTCACAAAAACAGCGAGAGCAACGAAATCATTGTTGGGGTAGCTTAATAGAATAATATTCGGTTTTGGTGTTGGCAAACGTCAGTGCATATTGTTTGTTAGTTTAGTTTTTATGAGAAATTGTGTCGCCAAAAGTGTTTTTTGACAGTAGTGCAATATATTATAATTTTTTAAGAGAATATTAAATGTTGAAAAATGCAAAACAATATTGTTGTTTAGTGTATTTATTTGTGGTAATTTCTGTGTCAAGAAAATCTAGATTGGTCTTTAATTATTTTCTAAGTGTCGTATTCTTACTTGCTACTATTCCGCCTGCCAGGTATTTGCATACGTGTTTGTTTTTTTTTATTTTCGAAAAAGGGTAAGAGCAAGACAGTTAATGTTTATATGTTTGTAAAGTAAATAAATAGTGCAATATTTTGTATATAATGAAAATATTGTTGGTCAATTGCCTTTGCCAGCTTAACATTAAGTCAGCATAGCCACCAATTTTTAGATAAAGCGTTGAAGCAAAAAAAAAATATTGGATTTTGGAATTGTGGTTTTTAAAAATGGCATTGCCAACTTAACAGACGTGCATGCAGGCACGTATATGCCCTAGCACGTCCGCTGAACGTTTTCTTTCGTTCAATGTCGTCGAAATGAATCCAATATTGCTTCGGTTGGATGACGTAAGAACACAGAATTGTAGTAATTGGCGAAATGAGAAAGCTGTAAGAAAATACACGCTGTATTAGTTTCTTATTTTACTCGTTTAAGTTTAGTGCTCTTAATATATATGTCTCATCAATAATATAGAATCAAATCAAATGTTCATTCTTACTAAATTCAGATACACATTATCCCCTATTCTTTTATTTAAAGTCGGTATCGTCGTGAAATCTCCTTATTGCATAAGCTCAATCACCGCTTCCAGAGCTTGTTCCACGCATCTGCAACGCTCATGGGTAACACTATTCTTCTTTCCGTGGACCATTTGTCTCTTGGAGTTCGTTGCCAAAATGGTGGAGTGTTTCAGTTTGTTGTTAAATTCGCCTCTCGTTGCGCCGAGCAATTCGTTGGTGGGCTGAGCTGGCCTAGCGCGCAAGCTAAAGTCATCGGTGCCTTCGCAGAGTTCTCCGCTATTGAAGTAGGTCAGTACGTCGGTGTGTAGCGGCAGGATTTTAAACGTTTTGGAGCAACAACATGTAATCTCTAATAGCGAGCGGTTATAGTAGAGCAGGGAGAGTTTGCTAAATTGTTGAAAAAGTTGTTGTTGTACAGTCTCTTTGAAGTCTTATTAAAACAACTCTCACAGCCCTCCTCACAGCCCTCCTCACAGCCCTCCTCACAGCCCTCCTCCAAGCCCTCCTCACAGCCCTCCTCACAGCCCTCCTCACAGCCCTCCCCACAGCCCTCCTCACAGTCCTCCTCACAGTCCTCGTTATGTGGTGTTTGCGCAAGTCCGCTGCCCCGAGGAGCGCACATCCCGTGAGGGAGCAGCACCGCCTCCGTTCGCAGAATCCCGCGCGTCTCATTGTTCCCTTCCACTGCGCACTTTTCCCCGCTTATGATTCTCTTTCCCTTTTCAGGGGTACCGGTACCTCCTGTTATATGCGGCAACTCCTTTTTCTCCTTCTGGGAACGGGAGTTAAATATTCAGTGGGGAGAGAAAGGGAACTGTTCATCGGTTTCCCTCAGGCGAAAGGGCACGAGGTCGCCATGGAAACGAAATCTTAACAGTTTTGGCTGCGCGACCTGGTCGGTTGTGCGTATTTATACTTCTACTTGCCAGTACATATTTCGCAATGATGTATCTGGAGGAAGGGCCAAAAACAGTTCGGTCAATTAGCTTTTTGCCGAATGTCGCCTGGAAAGGCAGGAGTTCACCAAGAAAACTCTCAGTTGACGAGCCTCAAGTTCTCCTTCGCCGCGAACCGCGCGCCTCCGCAGTCACTTGCCCTCGCATCTGTTTTGCCGCTCTTGCGAATAACAATGGAAAGTCGTAATGCGCATCGCGAGCATTCGACCTTTTTGCCACATCTCACTACATTATTTTTCCGAAGCTCGTTTGTTTGGAGGGTTGTAAAAGGGACTGTTCGTCTCGTTTTCAATGTGATACGCACACCCGTGAGTGTCCGAGGGGTTTTTGTCATTTGACCGAGCGGGCGGTACCCCTGCATCAAGGCCAGGTCACTCGCTAGCTGGATCTCTCGCGTTGAAAATAAAAAGTGGCTTCTGCTTTGTATTGTGCGTGCTGTAGTGAAAGTGCTGTTGTGATTCCGTATCAGGTCACGAAGCAGCACACAATACTCATTTGAATGTGGACAAAGCTGCGCAAAGTGTTAAAATCATTTGTTTAACTCACAGTTTAGCATACTTATAGGAAAATATGGAAATGAAGTACTCTACTCACACGTCCATCTTCACGTTTTGCTGTAATTCTGTATTGTTTTAGCTTATTAATTCATTTTTTTCACCAAACGCTTTAATTTCTTTTTCACGAATATTAAATAATTAAATGTTCTTATCACGTAAATCAAATCGTATCGATACGTCTCCTAAAATACCTCAATCCTTTCATTTAATTAAAGTCTTATTGTAAGATAAAAAGGTGGTATTACTTCTCCCCTTTATCTTTAATTTCTTAAACTAAATAATTGGTTTTCCTTCTCTCCCCTATCTTTAATATTCTAGTTGTTGGGAGGCACCGAAAAAAATTTTAACTCCTAAAAACAAAATTTAATGACAATGATGGTGCAATTTTTTGAGAATTTTCGACAATGTTTTGAAATGTGATTGAACGGGTTATCATTTTTTGGTTTAATACTCAAACACCTTGATATACATTTTTAGACGATCTCTAAGATTTTTAGGGGGGTGATAGGAACATTCGTCAGATCGAGTATCTGCTCTGTGAGAACTATTATAGTGTTTACAAATAAGGGAATTTTCTTTTTTGTGAGCAATTTGCAGAGTAGCGATCTTTTGCGCAATAAATGCATGCCGTATTATAGTGGCAGATATTTCTAGTTGGCCCGAAACCTACACATCAGTGGCATTGGGTGGGACTTTTGGTTTTGCGCCTTTTTTCTAGCTTCATGGTCAGGTTTCATATTGGTTTATTTGTGGTGCACTGTGTACGTTTTGTCTTCAGTCCTTTAGCTCAGTTGCACTAATTAGAAATAAACACTTTCCTTGAGATCTTCATACATTGCTTTCTGAGTTATTGATGACGATACTTTAAAAAGATAGAAAATGTTGACTGGCTTTTTATATGTGTGCAATTTCTTTTTAGCGCTCATTAGATATTTTATTGCCTGTCTAAAGTCTGAAATAACTCAAAAGCACTTTAATTTTGTTATTGACAATCGGGTTAGTTATTTTAGACTTCATTTCCGTATTAAAATCTACATTTTGAATGTGAACTACAAAGATGAATGGTATTTTAACAGTATGGTTTATGCGGTCATTAGTTTGTTTATTTAGGGATAGAAATCTATTGACCTCGCATCTTCAGACTTTTTCACCCGAGCTCAGCGAGTCTGTTCTGCACAGTTACGTCATATGTGTTTCTCCGGGGGGGGGCATTTAGTACTCGGATTGCCACTGGGCCACTTCAATTCCTCAGGTTTCCGTATCACTTTTCATGACTGACCTTAGTCCTCTTTAGAGACTGAGGAGGCGCTGGTGGACGCGACGACGCGTCGGCGACGCGTGCTTCTAGCTGACATGAGGGCGGGAAGATAATGAATTTAATTAATTGAGGCCTTATTTTACGTGGCGAGACTCAGTCCGTGAGGCCTGCTCTTCCGTCTGTCCACACAAATTTCGCTACGTTCCTTTCACCAAGTAGCAGAGAAAGGTGGTATTTCTTAGGCGAGAAACGGGCGATTTCAATTTAGCTCAGAGGCGTCATTTAGGCTTGAGGCTCTTTTACATGCAAGTAAATCTACTAACGTAGGACAGCCGGCTTTACTTCCTCTCCAAAGGAAGGCGTACGAAGGAATTTTTTCGCCCTTAAAACTACCGTCCGGAACGCTAACCGTCACACCATCGCCGCGCGCGACGATGCTGGCTTGACTAGTCGAGGCTAGCGTTGCTGGCTGGCATGGCTTGAGCATGGCCTCGCCGCTTGCTGGAATCGGCGATACTTGAGGAATGTCACCGTTATTATACGGTGAATTATACGGTTATTATACGGTTATTATTAGGGGAGGTAGCCTGGTGCGATATGGTCCGCGATAAGCAGAGAAAACTGCACTGTGCCGCAGGCGAGGAGAGAATGCTGGCCAGGTGGCGCCAACACAGCAGCCAGGAGACCCTTAGGATCCTTCTCAGCCTGGTTTGGAAGGAGTCTGCATCCAACACTCGACCAACGGTGTTGACGGCTTCCGAGAGCACGAGATTTTCGCCTCTCGCTAGATTCAATCGCGTTCGGACTTCAGTGCCCATGTCCAGTGCTTTGTCCGTCCAGCTTCTGTGAAGTGTTGATAGCAACCAAGACATTGAAAGGACGAGGAGTGATCTTAGTCAGTGCACCAGAGTTAAAATAAATCAGTGGTGCAATGCCTCCATCGAAGGCTGCGAAGTTCGTTTCCCCCATCCACGAACGACGTAAACAATGCCACCGCATCAGCATTAATCAGCGGCCATGGCCTCATGTCGAGGTGACGTAGCGCCACGGTGAGCCATCTACATGGCATCGTCCACTGCCGCGCGATTCGGCCACCTCCTTCCCGCACCGTCACCTCCGCGGTCCCGCCACCAAACAACCATCAACCAATCGATGGAGACTGGCGCTGCAATGCAAGGTTGCACCCATCACAATGGAAACTCAACCTGACAAACCACCCGAACAAAAGGAAATTCCACGAATATTCGTCACAAACAATCATGCTGAACTCATTTGGGAAGTTAAATATAAAATTTCCAAAAACTTTACTTCAGAATTCAAGACTAACAAAATTAAAATTATTTTCCGATACACATAAGATTTCCGCAGTTTTGTAAAATATTTTATTCATTCTAACAAATAATTTCATACCATCAGTGATCCGTTATACAAAAAATATATTAGTGATAAAAATATACACTCATCAATCACACAAGAAGAAACACTGGCGAACATAAAATACCTGTTTCAGTAAGACATCAAAGTATCTAGACTAATTAAAGACAATATCCCCATTCCGATGGTAGCAGTGAGTTTCGTAAAGACAAAATAGAAACAAATAAATAATGAGTGCATCCTAAATACTTTAAACCTGAAAACTGAAGAAAATAAAAGGTCCAATTCATGCTTGAGATGTCTAGATTTCAGTCATATCCATAACCATTGTAACTACATCTTGTACGCATATTGGGCTGAAGACCATTTTAATGCACAATGCCCCACCAAAACTAATAATCCAAAATGTAAAACTGCAATGTAGTTCATAGGGGAAACCTTCAATGAAATGAATGCCCATTTTATAAAAAAAACCTAACGGACAGAAAACAAAATACAACAAACATCACCTCCTTGATTTAATCCCATAAACTTTTCTTCACTACCACAAGTAACGGAAAACCCCGTTCTTCCTCGTCCTCGTCCTCGCCCTAAACACGCCGGAGGCCCAGTCGGAAGGTTAGGGCTGGACGGTGCCCTTCTGGGGGAGATACCTGGAGAGGGACGTGCAGTTCGGCGCCGATCTCAACACCTCCACCTCCCTGGATTGTACTTATGGATCTAATGACCTAAGTCGTTGACGTGCCCGGACACGATAAATTAGTAAATCATGGGGAAACACAATGGGGAATAGTTCCCTCGCCCCAAGGATACGGCAGCGCGAAACAGTGTGCCGGCGAGTGCGGAAGTGCGGCCGCTGGTCGGGGCGGCGCGCGGGCGCGAGGCAGGGCGCTTCCCCCACGACATCCGGGACGTTCTCAAATGGAAAACAATGCTAAGGAGATGCGGATACTTCCATGAGATTATTGATAAATGATATTACAGAATGTGCAGATGACCCTAATTGTTGTTATTTCTTTAAATTGAAAATATCAATATTCTCCTGTGATGCATCATTCAAATAAACTGCTCCCGAGCGAGCAGCGCTCTGCAACTGAAGGTGTCTAAGGAGGGGGAGGGGGAGGGGGAGGAAGGAGAAATCGGGCCGTGACCGATTTCGTAGGGAGCTTCCCCGGTATTCGTCCTGTGAGTAGAGGTCACCTCGCGCTGAAGCTCCAACACACGAACTGGCTATGGGCGAAATTCTACCCTCCCAACCGTCTCGACCCCTGCGATCCGGGGGCGGGGCGCGCTCACCAATCGCTGCCGTCAGAACCTTAGCGCCTTGCTATTAACATGTGGCTAACATTGCAATTTCTGAGCGACAAAATCAAATAAACTACTCAGGAATCTGTGGTGAACACTTGTATCTCGTCAAGAATATTTGAAGCAAGTACCATTAAAATTATATTAACATCAATGAAATCTGCTAAAAATGCATTAAAAATGACGGAAAGCCTAAAAAATGACTCTGTCAAAATCCACGGAAAATGCAAAAACCATGCATGGGTAATTTCCTTTTCTCATAACAGAAAATTAATGTATATACTAAACGGCATTGTTCTAAAGTGAAAAGAAGAAATGACATTTCATTAAAATCCACCCCCTAGTAATAAGATATCTTACAATATACATGAAGTAAATAATCATTTGACAACCATTAATTTTAGTCTATGTGTACGATAGCAGCAATCGTGTGGTATTATTAAGACAAACAGGATCTTAAACGATTTTTATAATTTGAACTTTGCCACACTGACTTGATTATTTCGTGGAAAGAGATTTAGGTCTTCTGCTCTGGATTCAGAAACTGCAGCGGGGGCGCCCTGGCAGTTGGGCACATGGCTTCGTCGTGGCAGACGGTCTTCACTCCGGGTTTAGCGCAGGCACGTGCTTCCGGTGCGTTGGCGATTCGGCCCCGGGCCCGGCCCCGGCCTGGAAAGTGGGTAGCTCTTGAGCTCGCAACGCGACCCGACCTAGGCCTTGGGTGGTAAGGTTACCGAGAGGGTTAACAGCGTTCATACCAACCTGTCGAGGCAGTTGTGCGTCGGCGGAGGATGTGGATAGAGGCTGTCGCCTAGGTGCTCACCCTGGCTGAATTTCCCCTCGTATAAGACAAGTGCGAGGTAGGACCCGACAAACACATTCTCTACCCTGGTTGAATTCAGACACGGTCGGGAGTAGAA
The DNA here is from genome assembly GCA_017312745.1 of Gryllus bimaculatus. Classification (NCBI taxonomy): domain Eukaryota; kingdom Metazoa; phylum Arthropoda; class Insecta; order Orthoptera; family Gryllidae; genus Gryllus; species Gryllus bimaculatus. The sequence goes on along the minus strand of BOPP01000301.1, from coordinate 380,021 downwards.
TTCTAGCAGACGGCGTCTTCGGTCCCCCTACAAGAACTGGCGGGTGAAATTCTTCCCAACCACGTATGAGCCGGAAATACCATATTTCATCCCTGTCGCGTAGGCCACTGCGAAACAATATTTCTGAGCGGGGTTTTCCGTCCACAATTACTCTCAGTAGACCAGAAAATATTTAGCAGTTTTGCAACAATTAGACTGTCTTTTAGCAATCAACATGTAACTCTGTTAAACTGTTATATTAAAATGTTCATCTCAGACAATTTGGGGATCCTTTTCAGCCCTTCAAGCGCATATTTCGAATTTATGCAACTGTAAATTATTGCAAAATTCTTAATTCGCGATTATCGGCTCTGGGACATCAGGGAACTCTCCCCTCTTTAGATCTGTGAAAGTTAAACATTATTTATAAATTTGCAAATTCTGTAAATTTTTTATTGCCTCCTCTAAATCCCATTTAAACGCAAAACAAAATTCCGCAATCCCATCGGTGGGGCTGGTGGGGGCCGAGGGCGCCCCCGGCAACGCGGGGCCCAGCATCGACTCCCCTCCTGAAGCTAACGAGTGCCCGTGAAACGCAGGTCCGAGTGGCCGTGAAGAAGCCTCCGCCAGAAGCCGTGTGCCTGCGCCCCCCCCCTTGCGGGAACAACAATGGCAGCCGGCTCCCGGGCTCCGGGGGGGGGGGGGCGAAGATACAAATGGTTGTTTCGCCTCACGGCTTCCATGGGGTTCGAACCCGCAAACTCCGGACCACCCGGGCTTTGAGGGTAGAACAGATTAACGACGCCTGGCGTTTTAAAGATAGTAAGTGAAATTGTCTTATCGGGTGTGCTTTTACGCGAAAGAACTTCATTTGAATTTTCCTTCCTTTGCAAATGGATTCTGACATTTGTCCGAAAGAAGTCATGAATATTCACGTCACACCAATTTTCCCTCGGAAGACGAAGCTGAGGAAAGGCGATAATAGTGTACCGGTTTTTTTAAAAGCATAATTCATATTAATTCTGGTTGTGGGAGATTTTAAAAGAACTGTGAATTTTCTTTTACAAACATGGTAATAATTTTAACTCACGCGATGTAATGTTCATTATATGCGTACTAATCTAAAATATAAAAATGAATCGCAAAATGTGTTGGTAAGCGCATAACTCAACAACGTGGAATTTGGCCATTCTTTTTAAATGTTGTTTGAAGTTCAAGGATGGTTTTTAGGTCGAGAAAAATTCGAATAATTGGGTAAAAAATAAAAACAGCCCTTTTCTTTTCCCATAAAAGTTTTCTAACTAAAAGTAGAGTCAATTTGAGTTTAAAGCTATTGTATAAAACATCGTTGTTTAAACAATTCACTCTATTACCGTTTATACAATCTGTTTATACCGTCAATTTTCACTTTACCTGTTTACAAGTTCAAATTCAATCATATCTATAAAACAGTGTGCGTTGGAGTACAGAATCATCATTGGAGGATTTAATGTCGCGTTCCGAAACTATTAATATGGATATGCCTGCTATTAGAGCGAAGCAATTTAGGTAGAAGAACCCGAAATGCTACAACAAGCTAATTACCGATCTAATCATGCTGACAAAAACGTGACGACCGAAATGAACATGAAGAATTCGGATATCACGAACGCGTGAAGAGCGAGCGCTACATTACACTAATATCGCGCAAGTTTGAATCGAATGCTTTTCAGTTACGATGTGTCAATTGACTACGTAACTACCATAGTGTTGTTATTGGTTCTATGAACTCGGTTTGCTCATATTGTAGGCATTGAAATTTAAAAACGAAGCTAATGGATTGTGTTGCGCAAATGGTAAAGTGAAATTGATACCATTGGAAACACACCAGAGCCATTGTACTCATTGGTTTAGGAATAAGGAACAAATTCCATACACTTTTAACAAATATCCAACAAATAAAAATTGCATTCAAATGCACAAAAACGAGGATTGCTACATGCAACATTTTGATTTCGTTGGTTGAAAAGATAAGGCCAAAATGAAGTGATGCAGTGATATCAGCTGAAATCTAATGTACAAGTAGATCCTGAATTGCATGTGGTACTTATCAAAATATGATACATGGTCTGTGGAACTCTTAATTCGATTTCACATGATATGATGGATTGTAAATGTTCAAAACGATATCCACGGAACATTAGTATTGAAACATTACTGATAACGGCGGTTATCACTGTATCGTCGACGATCGACGAGCAAGGAAGATCAACAATTGCCAAATTAAATCAACACGATATTGAAATAGATTATCGTTGGATTGTTCCATATTCACGCCATTTTATCAAATACCTTCAAAGCCACACATAAGTTATCTTGCCCTTCAATTGTAATCTATTATAACATTTGCAAATATGTAACCAAAGGGAGTGATATGGCTGTCATTGGGATTGGTGCAGAAAATTCATTGATTGATGTTACCCAATACCAAATGGGACACTATGTTAGGAGTAATGAAGCAGTAAGGCGAATATTTTCTTTTCCTATTCATGAGAGACACCCTTCTACTTTTCACTTAGCTCTCATTTAGAAAATGGACAAAGAGTGCATTTTACAGCACAGAGCAGTACAAAGAGCCCACATCTACTACAATTAACAGTTTTTTTTGAGACATGCCAAATTATGATTTTGCACAAACATTGCTAATATTCTGAAATGCCAAAATATTATACTTGGATCAATCCTGTAGGAGATATATACGACGAAACAAGGAAAACAAGTTCCAGGATACCAGATGTGTATTCCACCGAATGCATTGGTCGAATTTATTTAGTACATCCAAGCAATGATGAATGTTTGTATTTACGACTGCTATAGTAGTCAATGTCGTGGCCCACATCATTCCAACATTTACGAACTGTTGATGGTGAATTGTGTGATCTTACAGAGAAGCCTGTCAACATTTGCAATTGCTGAAATGACGCTCAATGGATCAAACTCTCCAATGATGCTGTAATATCATCAAAACTCTTCATCAATGAACATTGTTTTCTATAATATATTACATGTTTCCATAAACAATTTCATTTGTGGATAAAGTAGACAAGATCATTTTGTGGACAAAGATTTATGTGTGATGATATTTTTGTTCAATAGAATAGAGATGGGAATCCAATATACAATAGTGGAAGAAATTTCAACGAACATTGATTGGATTAAGGGCTGTCTTGATGATGTCAAACAACTAATTAATTCAATTAGACTGGTCACGCCAATCGTTTAATGCATGATTGCTTTTACAAGAATTGAATGAGAAACTGTATGATTCAATTTGAAGAAATAATTCAAACAATTCTTCCACTGTTGAATGATCATAAACAGATGGTATTTGAATACTTTATGAAAGTGACAAATGAATGAAATGGAGGGATTTTACTTTTAGTGCACATGGTGGTAAAGGAAAAACTTTTTTGATTTCATTAATATTAGCAACAATTCGCTCACAAAATAAATTGAATTTTTATTATCTTGCTTGTCGGAATCGCAAAGAATTTGCTGAAGGGAACGAACAGCTATTAGCATTAAATGCATTAATTGCAAAGCAATAAAACTCCGGACTGCACATTTCGAGAACTTGCACTGGCAAGGTTTGAATAAGGGTTATATTTATTTGATAAGATGGCAAACATAAAAAATCTTTGAGGTTTTAGCCCAGAGAACCTTAAAGATCTACGGAGCATCATAAATTTGGTGTTCAATGATTTTAATTAGCAGATTTTGTCAACATTGTCAGTGATTCCACAATCAAACCCAGTGATGAACTCAATGCATGTCTAGGTCTCCAATTTGGGAATGTAAAAGTACTTCATTTAAGCAAGAATAGTGGTTGTGAGTTTGGAAAATACCAATCTGGAACATTCTCTTACAACTCCTTGACATTGTAATGCAATTTCTTATAGGCAGTGATGGCTTGCATTAATTTTCAAGAGTATTTTGTCCAGTTGACTCGATCAAAGATGAATTATTCAGAAGGTGTTTCCAGATGGTTTCAAAAATGTACGAAACATGATTGGTTAAGCTGAAGAGCTATATTGGGATGGCAAAAACCATAATGTAAATGAATTAAATTTAAAAATTCAAGAACAAATTACAGGCGAAGAGATATATAATCGAGTTGCTTTGGGCTACTAACCAGATGATGTAGTGAACTATTCCACACAAATTTTAAAAGCTGCTGGATTTGCAGGATTGACACATCCAATCTTCATTAAAATGGTTGGATCGGTAGGTGTATGTTGCGAAATATACCAACCACGTTTTTGAAACGGACACGGTTAGCGATAAAAATTACTAACAACATGATAGAGAGCAACTATACTGAAAGGAAAGTTAAAGGAGAAGACGTCTCATACGCGAATCCTAATTATACAAGACTGGATGTGACGTTTGACTTTAAACGACTACAGTTTTCAGTTCGGCTTGTTTTGCTATGAATAACAAGCCCAGGGCAAATCATATCGTGTTTGTGTAATTTAATCTGGAAACCCATTTTCTCACATGGTCAATTTGTAATGTTGCCTTTCCCCCGTGTTGAAAAACCATCCGATTTGTGTGTCCTACGCGCCAGATAAACGAAAACATCGTATATCACAAAGCACTCAATGGTAAAATAAACTGATTATTGTTAATAATTTGACTTCACATGATTAACAATAAAGTGATACTCTAATTTTAAATGATATAATATTTTAATTTAATTATATTTTCTTATTCACAAGCTATCATCACAGGGTGACGGTTCTTTCAGGATAATTTTTTTGCCAGACTATAAATATGTCACTGTACTTAAAATCTTTTTGACAGGACGAAGTCTGTCGGGTCCGCTAGTTGTTAATAAAAATGTTATTATAAAAAAATTCAAAACTATTGTTGTATTTACGCCGCATTCTATTGTGCTTCTATTGTTTCCTACACTAATACGGAAATTGTGCAACAGAGACAAGTTAATGTAGGCCCTAACATTAACAACCAGCTAACTAACAAGTTGGACCCACCCGAAATGGCTTCATACTGGCAAATATACTTACAGACATTCTGGCAAAGAGTTTCAAAAAGAGTCATTTTGTACATTTCGGCAAAACATAAAACTGGCGTCACGAAAAAAGGCTTTTAAGAACTTAAGGCGCATCGTTTCTGAGCTACGCCCGACAATAACATGGCTGTTGCGATTTGCATGTGTCTTTTTTTGTTTCTTTCGTATCATAATTTACGAAATTCTAAATTTTTCGTCTTAAATTTGTTTGATACCCCTGGGGGTAGCAGTAGTTATGGTAAGAGCCATGGGAGTCTAAAAAACAAAATAACAAAACCTTTTGAAGTGATATAAATGTGGAGCTACACTAAATGTGGAGAGATCCTCCGACCAGCGGGGTTCGAGTCCCGTCGGGGGCAGAGGCTGCTGGCTGTTCTTTCGACGTTGGGGCGCATCCGAGTTTAGCAGCAGAGAAAGATATTTCCAAGTTCCCTCCCAAGCGCCTCTCTCATGGCTGGAGGCTGCGCAGCTCCTATCAATTCGTGCGTGCGTTGCCAATTGCAGTAAACGATGAAAAAGAAAAATGAGAAACAAGTACGTGGTAACGGATGAGTTAAGATACATAGCTGCTGGAATTGTAAAAAACTACACACATGGTCATATTAGAAGGTAGTGCACTATGCAGCGCTTAAAGAACAAAACTACAAAATATTGGATATTAGTGAAATCACCAGTTTTATCTGAGTTAAGTACAAAATGTTTAGAGCATATTTTCCTCATAGAAAGCACACTTGTGTACATAATGAACATCCGCCCCTGCTGATGCCGGCCGATCCTGTTTGTGAGGGCGCGGGGGGAGGGGGCGGCACTCTATTCTAAATTGGGTACTCCATTTCTAAGGTTGCACGTATTTCAGCTGCAACTGGACATTCATGAACAATTTCTCCTTGCCCACACTACTAATTTTAAGACCTTTGTAATGGCGCAAACAAACCTTACACATGATGAGTGTACTACGCTAGAGCTCAAAAGCTTGTAATCTAAGTTATCCGTGACTCACACATACCCATTGATACATCCATTGATTCCGATATCACAGTAAACAATTTTTTTTTTCTGGGACCGTCAAAATGAATTTTACCAACAATATGCTGACTTCGAATTTTCTACAGAATTCAATATCATTTCTCTATATTGCTCCTAGTGGAAAAGTAAAGAGCATCAATAAAATAATTGGACATTGGTTGAAAGTCACAAAGATCATATCATCTGTAGCATCAGCAATATACTACTGGAAACGTTGAATACCAATAGTTCGGTGACTAACAACTCCACGTCAATGAAAATAATATTTTTTTCATTTGTGGAGCAGTCATTTCATTTTCTAGATTTCAATTTTTCAACTTTCAAGGATAGTGAATGTTATACTTAAAAAAACGTTTGAAAACATTTTTAAAACTGTAATAGAACCAAAAATATTCTAATATACCACTGGATTTCCAGGAACTCACATTCTATTATAAAGGAATCTTATCTCGAATAGTGGGGAAGTTCATCTGTCTTTTCAAGGATACATCAATGGAAAATGTATTGAAGCAGATAATACATTCCATGCGAGAGTAAAAATTCAAGCAGAGCCTTCGTATCGGCACCGAGAAATCCAGCGGAGGAAAAAATAAACAAAACACCATCAAAGCGAGCCAGGCGTCAGCAGAAATGATCTGGAGGGAACTTTGATACTGCGACAGACGTTCGGGAGCTGAACAAAGAAGGGAGCGATAGACTTCCTCAGAAGCGTTTCAGGAGCAAAGGGCGCCTAATTTTAATGCCTCTTGGCGAACAAAGAACATGCCACTGATTGCGTCTTCGGAGAAAAGAAAACAGAAATTGAACTTGAACAACTACCTCGAAGAAACTGAGCGGTGCTGTGGAATAGTATATTACACCATCACAAACATTTCTGTACTTCAAATGACCATGTTCGTGCAGATTGAAGAGACGAAAATTGAGGAATAAGACAAAGGCAACGAGGAAAATTAAATGAAGTAAGAAGTTTAATGGGTAATATCACACCGAAGCACAAAAGAAGCTGAAAAGTCTATTAAGAACTCACCGAAATAAAGAAAACAACCTGAACTAACAAATAACATTTGCGGATTCGAACAGTTCAAACTAATGCAAAATTTAAGTGTGGAATAACGAAAACATACAAATTGTTCATGGTACTTCTAATAACGTTTTAGGCATTTTATCGACGATTAACACAACAATTAATTCCATGTACAATTTGTTGCCTTCAGTATTTCATTCAAGATAAATATTTCTTTGTTTTCGTGTGCATTGTTTTCAAATTGTAAAAGATCATATTGCTTCACTGTTTCCTCAAAGGAGTTGTAAACATAACGTAGAAACAATCTGCTACATATTAACATTTTGTACTTCCCCATACTCTGTTGTGTATTAAAGATCACAAAAAATCAACTAATAATTATTTTTCTATCGGCTACTTTAGGCTTTTGCAGCTAAACAACTTGTTTTTAATGAATGGAACATTATTTAAGTAATTGCAAGTGTTCGAGCACGTGAAAGCCTGTTGTAACAACCAAAAAAGTGCACAAAATGCACCAGAAGGTGTTTTACTACTACAAACAGAAGTTTGAAATATAAAAGCAGAGAATTCTGACAGTGAAACCGATGTCTCAGCATAACCATAGAATGAAGGGAATTATTTATTTGAAAGGTATGCTACTTAATCTTGTGTAAATCTGAGCTAAATGGATTCTGAGCTTTGAAGAATTCGAAAAAGCAGGCGCTGGCGGGATGACGGGAGTGCAATGAATCAGACAAAAGAAACAAAAAAACGACGACGGCCTCTAATCTGAGAACAGCACAAGCAGTTGGATTCCGAGTAACCCGCTTCGAACGTCGCTGCCGCCGCCGCCGTAACGTCACCACTTGCACCCCCACCCGTCCGCACTACCATCGCCTCCTTCGTCATGATCCCAAGTGCATGCACTACCTCCAGCACCTCTTCTACTGGAACTGTTGCTTTCGCCATCACATTTCTCCTTTTCCTTGTATCCCCACCAGCTGCCCCGACGCACCCAGCGCCGCAACCACGCCACGCCCCCCACCCACACCCCTGGCTGCACGTCTGCCCCGCGGCCACGCGCAGCCCCCGTCCGTCTCCCCTGCGCCCCCCACCACACCGCATGTCCTCGCAGCACTCCTCCCCACCGGCCCGCCACGCCCACGTCTTCTAATCTGCCACTGGAGTATTCGAAAGATCTGCGTTCAAGAGTCCGTCCGTCCCTCATGCTGCGATCGCTGCCCGCCCACTGACCCAGACAGGGGTCTTCGCGCCGATTTGTTCTCAGATGCAAGCAGAAAAGTTTAAGACATTTTCTAAAAAAGCTCTTTTTGCATTTTCTACAGCTACCCAGCGGTGGTTGCGCAAACCGCGTGCTCCACACGAAGCGTGATGACAGACAATTGTGGGGCCAACGAAGCCGACGGCATCCAGCGTGCGGTGGTAGCAGGCGTTCGCCCGCCTGTTTCCCTCGGCAGCCATTCACATGAGGACTGCTCCCTCGCTTCCCACCATCACCTCTATCGCCACAACCACCACTATCACCCCCGCCTCTGCCATTACTAGTTGCTAGTGCGCGTACTTCTCTCCCATCTACTCCCCAGTGCAGCCGGAGCTTTCCCGCCTGGGCAGGTGCTCTGTCCCTCCCCCTGGCTGCGATGGTCGCTCTGCGCAGCCAAGTCTCGAGCGCAGGCGCTTTCGACGGGCCGTGCGGCGTTGCTTCGCGGAAGAAAATTAAATTGCAGAATGGACCTACTTCCGACTATCCTCTGAAGAGTAAAATTCGCTGGAATTCATGCTGCAATGTTCACATGGATCAATCATTCATATTAGCAGATTTCGAAACCGTATATTTTCACAGTTAGAGACGCTTCATGTTCATGAATTGCGCTACTGTGTATTTAACAATTAAAACAGACACCTCCTAAATTGTCAATGTTACCGCCATACTCTTAGGGAAATAATGTGGGTCATATGTTTCGTAAATGATGAAAAACTTCCCTTTTAAGAAATCATAATGAAGTACCAAGGAACATGTTATATAATCTATCGTTAATAATCCGTTCTTAGTGATCCATCGTCAGTGATACAAGAATTGAAGATCCATTAATGATAAAAAATCCATTCATCTACCACACATTTCAATTGCTTTCAAACACTCCAGACAACATCCTAGATAGGTGGATATGATATTGTGCTTTGTTCTAACACTAGCCAAGTTTCGCATAAGTTCTTCCAACTAAACCTCATAATCGGATTATCTAGATTTTTTAAACGTTCCAGAACAACGAAGCAAGTTATCATCTTAAAATATACATTTTAAAATACTACTACTACTACTACTACTACTACTACTACTGCTACTGCTATTACTACTACTGCTATTACTACTACTGCTACTACTACTGCTACTACTACTGCTACTACTACTGCTACTACTACTACTACTACTACTAACTACTACCACCACTACTACCACCACTACTACTACCACTACTACTACTATTAATAATAATAGTAATAATAATAATGATAGTAATAATAATAATAATTATTATTATTATATTTTCCTATCATTGTTTTCAGATAACTATATCTTAAACAATGTTTGGAGCCAAATAAATGTAAACTTTATATGAAAAATATAATTTATTTTATTTTAGGATCTATTTTCCATATATAGGGATGTATAGCAGTGTTTGATGTTCAACGTATTTTATTGAAAGTGTATGTAATCTTAAGTTCATGAAACTTCTGCCCTTTTTTAAAATGAAATTAGAACATCATGCCCTGGTCTCTCCTGAGATTGAAGCCTAGTCGCACAGTTTTACATTGGTAACAAAAATTGCTCAGAATTAGTTCGACTCTAATCACTATTTAGAAATTGTAAACCTTTTCATATTGTAATTCAGTCGACACTCAGCCAATCCATTCGCGCTTCTGCAAAGAACGAAGAACAATTTGTTGCAGCATTCAGCAATTGGAAAGGGTGAGCAGGAAAGCAGCTCGCAACGCAATTAGCGATGAGGGCGGACCGCTCCTCTACGCAGTGGAGCAGATGACTTCACTCGATATTGTCAATTATATACCTTTGTACTAGGAGTAATGCAGTTTGACTTGCTGAGAAGTTGAAGGAAAAACATTTTGCTAGTCTGAAGATTTGCTTGCGTGTGGATGAGACGTCGTCGTATCCATTCGCAAAACAAAATGGACTCTCATGCACCCGCGTTGCGTTAGGACACACTTCGACTTCAGGAAAGAGAGTTAAATGGAATTACAACTATTATTTAGTACAAATACATACACTACATTTACATTGTCTTTAAACTTTTAAGAAGGAAAAACATACCAACAAAAATGATATTTTTTAGTAGAAATTCCAAATTACAACTATTATGTGAGATTATTGTTCCTATATTTGACACAAAAATTAATATGATGGGATTAGGTGTTTAAGGAGACTATTTCACTCGAGAAATTAAAACCAATAGTGTTTAACTCTACGTACAAAATATTCCTATCAGGGTGGTGTATCTCAAAAAGTTTATCGCTTTTTCTATCCGATTTCTCTTACCGCTTCTAACTAATGGCCAATCATAAACTGTGACTCATTTTTTTAGGATCTACTCATCTATCGATCGCTATGTCGATGTCCAATAAACAGCGTAAGTATTATTACATAACCTCTGATTTTAACACGCGCTTTCAGTTATTTTCAATATTGGGAGCATTTTGGAAATCTGTTGGCGTAACTTCACCCGTGGAATAGGCCTATTAAAGACCCCTCGCGCTTTGGAAAGTCTCAGATAAATCCCTTCCTCGCGAAATTCCAAAGCGCTCGTGGAATTACCTATGATAAACCACATCAGCCAGAGCAAGTCTCATCATCTGCGCAAAGCAGTCTTTCTCGTCATTTCCGTACCCCATAAATGTGAACATGACACAAATTAACAATATAAGGCACGCTTTCACCAAAATTTAGATATTACCATTTATGAATCGCGACAGTTTCTATGGCTACTGCAGCTTATTTTGTGAAGCTTGTCCCCAGCCCTTCGCATATTCCTCCCACTTTTCTTCCTTTACTTAATGCTGTTAGTTTTAGTGATGTTTGAAAAACACCAGTTAATGAAATAAATATTACTTAAGGTAAGCATAGTTGTGAAATTGAATGAAAAACTAATGCTAATTTAAATACTGTCATGTATGCGCTAAAACTAGAAATATTAAATTGCTTCTCTATAATAGGCTATGTAATTAAGATTAGGCAAATATTCACTTGCTAAGAGACAAAATTTCGGCATTTTATTGATCCTTCGTCAGTGATTTTATTTATACACCTACGACTTTTGAATACATTGAAGAAGACTGGATGAAGGGCAGAAATATCTTATAAAATGAGAACTTATTCATGGCTGTCTCAAGCTCAAAAAATATTCTAATAAAAAAATGCAAAAAGAGGTAGAAAGGAATTAATATTCATCATCCATTTATTTTTTTCACAATTTACTTGCAACATGTTCATTTGGAAACAAGTTGGCCAACGTCAGTAATTATACTCCGTGTCTTGGTGTGTGCGTTTGTGTGTCGCATCTCCGAGTCCTGGCACTTCACCGATCCAACACACGCGGCGAGGTTCCCTCTGAGGGTGCGCGGCGTGCACTGTGACGCGAACACAGCTCGCGGCGGAGCGGGGGACGGGGGTCCTCGCAGCGAAGCAATTACCGACTTCGGGAGACACAACCCCCCCGCCCCGCCCCGGCCCCTGGCCCCCGCCTCTGCCCCAGCGGCTCCGGCGGCGCCGCCGCCGCCACAATGGCGCCGCCCCAGCAGGCCTCTCCCCGCCCCGCGACCAGCGGACCAACTGAACGGGCATTGACTCCGGGGGCGGCAACTACCGATTCATAACTCCCGTAAGGGTAGTGCATATTATACCCCCAGGAGGAGGTTCTATTCGTCTGCGGCTGAACTGCGAGATCCGGCTTCGTCATGTGCGGCGGCTTGCGGGGCTTCCCGCCCCCAGATATCGCCCCCGACTGAGCCACAGAGAGATGCGCTCTTAACAGTTAACGTTTCGTAACTGTTACGCGAAATGACAGTTATTTCGTTTGCCCTGTTGTCGGCTGTTATCGGTTGAAATTAATAGTCAGTACATTCATTAGTTCATTCATTGGACTAAACTCGAACTACTACTAGATTTCGTGGCAACCATTTTGAATGATAATAAACATACAATATTTGATATTCAACAGTAATTACCACTTTAGCTGTAGGTTACACAGTTACTCCTTGTCATTATTTTTGGCACACGTCACTTCGCCGTGCCACAACTGATTTAGCTCTTAGCAGTTCACCATGTTAGGTTGCTGATCGTGGACCTGTTATTGCGATAACAATTATTGAAGAAAAGTTGTCAAGTTCATATCTACCGACACAGCTGCGACGAGGTCTGAAATCGAGTTGTCCCGCCTCCACATTAACGAATTTAATTTTTTTAATGTTTAATAATTTACGAAATCTTTGAAGTGTGTGTTGGGGGAGGGTAATTTTAATCATTTCTTACAATGCAACCCCTAATCAAAAGTCCCCCTGATTTCCCCCAAAAGTCCCCCAAAAGTCCCCAACTGTCCCTCAAATGTCCCCAGGAGCCTAAATTTTGATCGCATTTTCTCCCGTCTTCTTATTGAAGAAAATCTGAGTAACACTGTTGGGAAATTTTCGCTGACGCAACATTAACACTTAATACAAAGTTATGTGATAATATGGAGCCTTTCTCATTGAGAAAATACCTACTAGGCTCTCCCGAGATAGAGTATGCGATAAGACAAAATGATAAAAAAAGATTGTTCTTCGTAATATCACTGATTATTTTACGCTTCCGACAGACCCATAAATGCAAGAGAAAATAAAATACAGGTCTATAAAAAAATTGTGTTTATTTTATTTGTGTTGTGTATTACAATTTATGTTTATTAAAGTCGAAATTAGTTGTCGAAGCTGAGTGACCTAACAATAAGATTGGGGGCACATTTCGAGTGAAGGAAGGACGCGCAGGCAAAAGAAATTCTACTCGCACTCACAAGCCGCGCACTCGCCGCCGTCTTGGATGGCGGATGTCAATTTAATTGTATTCTACAAAATACTACAGATCAGTTTCGAATATTTTCTACATAATCGTAAGATTCAATACAAAATTGATGAAAAAATATTTCCATTTATTGTTACTTCTAATAACTGTAAATTGTTTATTTTAAAACAATTTAACCCCTATACAGTATTCGAGTAAAACTCTTGAGTGTGAGTTTGGGCAGATGTGCGGATGTGTGTGATTCCCTTGCTGCTAGACCACTTAGCGAGCACCAGTCGAGACGTAAGAGATGCTATTCGACGTTTCTTGGTCTCCTGATGGGGAACTGGTGATTTCTTTTGGGATCCGATTAGAAGATTCAAATACATTTTCAAAAACATGTGTTTTCGTGTTTTGGTGACGTAATCTTAGTGATAAACCAACGCTTGGAATTAAACCAACGCCTACTAAATCTATGTATTGATTAAATACCAGTACACCCAAACGTTTTTTCCCCAAATACGGCATAATTTTCTTTCACGAGGTTGGCAACATTTCGTGACATCTTCAAGTGAACAGTTTAGTTACCAAGCAAATCGCGTTGCAGGTTCATTTCAATTTAGATTCGAATCTACGTATTTTTGAAAAACATTGCGGAAACCCATGAACAGTGTTTTCTCGGAACTTAGTAAGCTTGAAGAATTTCAAGTGATTTCGGAAAAATCAAAACTGCTAGTAATGCTAGAAAATGAATAAACGTTATATTCAACTTCTCAAGTTTTCCTTCTTACATAAATGTGCAAATACCGATTTTCAAATGAATTGACCCATAACTTATTAAACTTAACTAAAACCTTGTTCACATAATCATAGTAAACAGTCACCTTTTACTGTTAGATTTGCATGCAACGCTACATTCGCATACAATACTATTAATAGAGCAATTCCAGAAGTAGAAGTGAACACAATGTAGACTGAATTTGTGAAGTTCCAATCTTTTCAAAAATTAGGGGAGAAAAATATGGAAGTGTTAAAGAAATCCGGGGAAGAATCAAATGTAGTTGTTAAAGACGTGACAGAATTTTCGGAACTAATTGGGGATGATCTGTATTTTTGCATTTAGCATTTGCGAAAATGCAAATGTGCTACGTACTTTTTTGTGCAAATTAGCAAAATAGCGAAAAAATGTAACTGAACTAAAATTTAACTATTAGCATCATCAATACCAAGAAGTAATTATTGCGTGGTTATAATTTTGAAATTTCAAGAAGACCAATTCATATCCTGCATGAAGGTATACAGAACAGCATACAAGACCATTTGTGTTGGGAAATTTTGAACGGGAGTAAACGTTATCAGCTACTACGATTCATTTATAAGTTCAATACCAGATACTGAAAGAATATATTTGAACAAATCTGGGCATGAAAGAAATGAAGTATGAAAGAAATTTTCAACGCATAATTTTTTTTAAAACAGTGTACAGCGTCGGCGACGCCACATTTTACTAGTAGTACTTAAATGATTTAGTATAAAACTCAAAAAAGGAAATATTTCAATCAATGTTAAAAATGTAAGTAAATATCATTGTTACGTATCATCAATCGAATACCCAGCATTACGTAATTCATGAACGACCCGAAACGGAAAAGTTAATTAAAATAATATGTATCAATAAACATACTTGTACACGATAATTTGAAATTTATTTGTAATAAAAATTATGGTCGCATTTCTAAATGTATTATTTATAAAATTGAATAAATGGATTGTTTTGGGAATTAATGTAATCCACAAGTTTCAGATACGCAACATTTTAAAAAAAAATAGACAGGAATGGTATTGTACCATGAACTTTTTAATATTTGTACTTGCGTAATACTTACTTTAAAGAATCTTATTTACTAATACATTACAAAAAGATTTTAAACTATAATGAAAAGGCCTTCATCAAACTTAAATGTATGTATTGTAATTATGTATGTTTTGGAAAATGAATAGAAGTCCGTATGATTTTTATAAAGAAACTAGTGATGCTGAAACAGAGTGAACTTTCTCCCTATATTTCACGCAAAAAGTACTCAAATTTTCAAAAAAAAATTGTACATGGCCTTATTTCTAAAACGATAAAGAAAAGATTTCATTAAGAGAAAAAATCTCTACCTTTAATGTTTTAGTTGTAGGAAGACACAACAAAAAATTGAAATTTCACAATTTACGAACAATTGGATTTTTAACAAAAGTGAGACCTGTTCCATTCTCTTAAACATCTTCACATTATCCAACAATAATATTTAATCAACAACGATGTGCCGTGATAGTGTGGCACAAAACAACAAGGGGTGCAAGCCCCCTCCATGAAGAACACGACCACACAATAACACCATTTGGGACGTGGCCGATACTTTGTGTCCCTGGATTGGGAAGAAGCGGATGAGCAGGTCAGCGGCGGACCTCACCATCCAGCAAGGGAAGGACACCACCATCTTCAGAGATACAATCATGCACCACATTTATGGGATCATATCAGCGGCCGCGGCCGCAAGCATGAAATAATCAAATTTCTTACGTACTATGTTGCATAGTTGCCGAAGAATTACGATTCGCTTTTCGCCTAATGCGGCGACGAGTGTCCAGGCGCCCCCGGGCGCGCGGTGCGAGTGGCGCGACGTCATGGCAGGCACACGACAATCTGCTCTGCACAAAACTCCCTTCACAGAACAAACTGAGCACTGCTCCTGGCACAGTGTGAACGATTCGCAGACACAGGGTTGCATTGCAGTTACTGCACGTTTGGCATTGGACGTTGAGAAAATTTAATGATGGCATGTTCATTTTCAACATTTTAAGGAATGTTTATTTCATATCGAATTCGTGCATTCCGATTGCCGGAAAATGGTTATGAAATTCATTGATTACAGGATGCTATGGTTACGGATGGTAAAAGGCACCCTAATACACTTAGGGCTGGAATCGACACAACATAAATGTATGATATTAACATTAGGCTACTGCTGATAATCAGTGATTATGAATGTATTAGTACAATTTACTAATTAAGTTAAAAAAACAATTAATTGGCCTCACTTTGCTCACGATAAAAAAACACCCTTTTGATCAAATGCTGTTTAAAATAATAAAATAAAATAAAGATATATGATGGTGCAATGTGATTAATTTGTTCAGTTAAACGTCTCACGAAAAATGTTTCCTTTAATTTTCCTGGTAATGTATTCAATATAAAATGTATTCTCTCTACTTTAGGGACAGCGTTGCGACAGTTTTTACATCTCTTTCGTGGAAGATACAAGCCGTTCGTCTCCAGTGACTCGATTGTATTCGTCCTTGTGCTCCAGGAAATGGATAATGTCTTAAATATATACAGATGTGCATGAAGCAGAGATTAGTAACGGAAGTTAAACGTTGCCTTTTACTTCCAGTTCCCACAAAACTTTGTACCTGGGGCCTTTCTTGGTATTCGTATGTTGCTGTTATCTTTGGTAGCATACACATTATCATACTTCTCCGAATCCATTGAACCGGTATGTTTGCCTGCGTTTCAATTAAGGAAAATATTGTATTAGGTGACTTTGCAGAAACAGAGCATTAGTTCCTCAAAGGCTGAAAATTTTGCGTGCATTAATAATGTGGTTGTACGAATACAATGGATAATGGACTAGGAATGGATAATGGAAATTAATGACAATACGATATTTTAACAATAATGTCTTGTCACATACTTAAAATATGATCCAAATATTTCCATTTTGGAAAACGAAATTAAGAAGCAAAAGGAAGTTTTCTCCCAATATAGTAGCTCTAAAAGCTAGATTATACCTTAGAGAAGTACTTTATTGTTATTTCGCATAAAAACCTGACTAGGCAGATACACTCCACTACCACACGCCGGGAGCTTAGAGCTTGGCCCGGCTGGGGCGCTACCCAGGTGGTGGGAGATACCTGGCTGGGGGAACACCATGCAAGCCGACGGGTACGTCGCCGCCGAATCTCGCCAACCAGCGGCGAAAGCAGGAACTACGCTGACAGACAAATTATCTTAGCAGTTGACGCGCGCGAAATTACTGATCAATCACACCAACCGGAAGGCGCTGAGGCTGCATTTTATCTGATTGCATACAGCACAAACATCTTGGATGGCTCATGTGCAGCGCACTTGCTCTCTCTGGTGTGGTCCAGGGTTCGATTTCCGGTCGCCGCAAAATAGAGTTGCGGTATTTTTTTAAATTCGTCCCAGTTTCTGTAGCTAGTTGAAGAAGAAAATGTCATGCAAGCGGAGTTTGCTAGATAGTACAACATATTGTTTTATAACACGAACTCTATTTCTTTCTCTTGTAATTCATGTGAAACGATTGTGTCAAACAATTTTTACATTATTAATCAATTTATGCTCAGGGGTCGTTTTCGACCCAAATTATTTTTTGCATAAATAATCAAATTGTTGACCAATACATGTCCTCTCCTCACTCACTTCGAGAAAAATGAGCCGACCTCGAACACAGCTGAGTTCTCTGATGTAAACTGCTTTTGCAACAGCGACTAAGCCGGAAGATCCTGGTTTCGAGTACCGGCGTCGCGGATATTCGGCACCAGCGATATCGCCCGGTCGGCCGCTGTGTGAAGCAAATTCCAGCTACCGTTGCTCTAATAGGTAGTTTTCAATTTGACTGATTATTCCTGCCGTTTCTGCTAATGTCGTTAATTCCGTAAGTATAGTGCATGACTTTAGCGCGGGACGTCCCGGCTGGCTGGGAGGATCCGGCGTAGACCTACATCCCCCAGGCGGGACACGCTCCACGTTCCGGGCTCGCTCGACATGTGGTAGTAGAGTGCATGTAAGTGTGGTGTAAGTCAGGGCTGAGCAGACGACAAGGAGCAAGAAGGAAATACTATTTGCGGTTAGGGTACTGGCTCCGTCATTTGTGTGGTGCTGAGCGGAGATATCGGAAACCGAGGGTCCAGATCAGCCGGCCGCTAACGTTCTCCTCCAGAATTCCTGAATTCGGACGAGCTATCCAACCAAGGTCGAAACTCCTGCCACACTAGTTGTTTCTTCACACGCGCACCCTTTCACTGCCACGCATGTCGGTGGTC
Source organism: Gryllus bimaculatus (assembly GCA_017312745.1). Taxonomy (NCBI): domain Eukaryota; kingdom Metazoa; phylum Arthropoda; class Insecta; order Orthoptera; family Gryllidae; genus Gryllus; species Gryllus bimaculatus. The sequence goes on along the minus strand of BOPP01000301.1, from coordinate 361,763 downwards.
CAGTCGGGATCCGTGTCCCTCAGCAGCTGACGGCGCTGATCTGGCAGTGCGCGTGCAGGGACGTCCGCTCCTTCTCGGAAGCGCCGCGGCTGCACAGCCCTTTTTGCGCCGCCGCCTTAGCGCGCGCTGGCGGTCGCTCCGCCGAGGCGGTTGCGGTGCGGCTGGGCCGCAGGACACGAGGAGGTGAAGGCGGCGGCGTTGCGGGGCCGCCAACGTCTCTCTGAGAGGTTATGGTGTGGCGTAGCAAGATGCAATTGCGCAGAAAGAAAATGTGCCTCGAGAATTCTTGTTAGCTGAATCTAGAACTGCCAGCGGACCCTTTTTCAAAAGACGCCATGTTTTCATTTTACTCAGTGCTCTCAGCATGCCTTAGTACCATGCAGGAATTAGTATAAAATTATTGAATAAAAAGAATGTATCCTTAGATGATGTCAAAGCATTTTATCTATTTTTTAATTTGCAAGAATTTATTAGCAGACCGAAAAATTAAGATTTTTTAAAATTGTTTTTTGGGTGGCGATAGATGTCAGTTGGCAAGAGCATGTGGTGAGTTGGTAAAGCTAGACAAGACCAAAGGAAATAAAAACGAATACGGAAAGTCTGTGCTTTTCTGTAGCATCACTTGTTTGTTATCGGGGTGATAACAAACAAGTGATGATATTTTTCTGCCGAGAATCCACCCTTTTTTCGTGCAGCATCACATAACACTTTTCCTACACTCCTGTATTACTCAGTATATGCGTATGTATACGGGAAAGTAAAAATTTGCTATTCCAGAAGACGAAGCCGTTCTATATTTGCTACAAGTATTGCGTAGCAAATATTTAATGGCAGGCAGAGCCTTCCTGTCGCGTCACATAAGCAGTGATAAACAAAGTGTGAGAATTAGAGATGGGCCTATCAGTTTTCTTCAATTTCTTTTATCGCAAAAAATTTCGAGTCGTAAAAACAGTTATTGATGACAGTTGAAAAATAACAAGTCCACGAACAGCAGCCTAACATGGCCAACTGCTAAGAGTTAAATCAGTTGTGGCAACCGCTAAGAAATCAACCATGCAAAACGAATAACGTTGGTAGCACTGTAAAGCTTGTGCAGTTACCTCACGATGCTAGCTTCCCTACTTCCCCATGGACAGAGAAAGAGCTACATGAACGAGAGCGGATTTGCGGCCAAGCAAGATTAGTTATTGACATGATGAGTAGCAAATGTGTATAGAATGTTACTACAATGACAGTGATTCGTAGTTCAGGTTCACATTGCAAATATTCTTCCGATTTTGCAAGTTGTGCATAGTGAAGTGACGTGTGCCAAAAACAATGACAAGGAGAGAAACTGTGCATTTGCTTACCCACAGCTAAAGTGGCAATGGCTGATGAATATCAAATATTATAACGCGTTTTATTTCACTGTAACTCATTTTATTTTATCGGACTAAGGGAAATATTTGTGGATCTCACCTCGTCAGAAATGGGACAAAAAAGTTAACAAAAATTTTGGATGGATTTAATTTAAAGGACAAACTTATTTTCGTAGTTTATGCAATAAAACATACATATATTGTGGCACATGTTCTGTAATGATGACAAATTGTTTATTAATGAATCTATAATTTGAACACTTGCTAATCACGATTCATTAGCTGCAGTGAATTTGTTATCGTACAAAATTACTTGTTGTAGCTTGTAGTAGCTCATGTTTGTCCGAAATAGATTGCAACACATACTATAAATTTCAACCGATAACACCAATAATACTATAAACGAAAAAACTGTTATTTCGCGTAACAGTCACAACAAATTAACTGTTAAGAAATAACAGTTTAACTGTTAAATATCCCTACTAAGAAATAGAATATTGTATCGGTACGCTCAGTAGGAGAATAGGCGTATTAAACAATCAAATATTTGCATTTTTCGTCACAATCCAAACAGTTTCACTGTTTATTTGGCTTAACGGATGTTCCTGAGTAGTTACCAAAAACTGGTTGAAGGCGGGATAGTTTTCTCTCAATTTCTATGCGCATTTAAAACTAATAATGTGTACTCTATTTTTTTATGCAATACATTCGTCAATATTAGATATTTAAGTCTCAATATGTACAAGTTTGTAGTTTTCACGTAGTTGTTTTTTATATCATGACAATGTGTCACAATCATCGTAACAGCATATAGCTTGAACGGAAAGACGAAGTGACGTAAGAACGCGAAACTAAACGACGGAAAGCGGATGATGTATTAATGAATAATATCACAGGAAGAAACGTTTTGTATGAAGGAAAGTCTTTGCCGTATTAAGATGACGGGAGTTTGGCAAAGAGGAAATGAAGACCTACGTACGGTGGTCTGATTAAAACTCTCCCAAAGCTCATCCTCACTGTGGTTTACTATGAACTGCCTAATTCTAGCCAAACTTAGCTTATAAATTTAATATAGAATTTGATTCAGGTGCTTATTGAAGATTATAATTAAAAGTCCTTTTGGTAAATTGTAAGTTTATCATAAAATGGCACAAATTAGATACCAATTTGGGCCATTTTTTAGATGGTTAATTTTAAAACATTTCCCTAGCATTATTTAAAACTGTCTAATCGTCCTCTCTCCCCCTATTGTTTGCGTCTCACTGACGTCGAGGAGCTCTGGAAATTCTTAAATGAAACTATCCCGGGCGTATTCGCTCCGACACGTTCGACACGTCAACTGCGAAGTGTCCGCTTGCATTGGATCTCGAGGGATCAGCGAGGAACATGTTGGTCTTCCCCACAAGCCCATCGGCGGCTTCTGATTTCGAGTGCGCGGCCGGGCGAGAACAGCAGGCCTCCGCGCGTGCGCGGACTTAACCGCTCTCCGCTCTGCGACGCTCCCCCGAGCATTAACGTCAAGGTTGAGCAGCGCACGAGATTAGCGCGCAAGGGCTTCCAGGAAGCGATCGCGGCGGGCGGCGCGGAATGCAAACATAATCAAAGCCCTCGGGTCAGAAAATAGCCCAGCGCAAGCAAGTGCCGGAGCGAGCGAGTGACCGGCACAGGGCGCGGCGCAGGGGCTCCCAGGAAGGGGACAATCTCGCCATTGGTTTGTGCAATTTCCCGCGCGGCGACGCGGCCAGGCCGGGGCGGTGCCAGGGGCCGGGGCGGGGGCCGGGGCGGGGGCGCTCAGGGCGTTGCGTCAGGGCGGTACTCCGATGATCGGCATAGGCCAAACTCCCAACATCCGAGAGCCGTGTGGATTGTTTTCCTTTTTTTGCTTCGTAACGTGTTTGCGTAATGAAACGAATTCGAAGGGAATGTCGGTGTTTTGGAGCCTTCAAAAAGGGAAAAAAACTTTTTTGCTTCAGTAATCACTGACCGTCCATCTGTCCCTCCGTCCAACAATTCGTTCGGCCGGCCGTCGCCAGTCCAACCGCCCCTCAGGTATCCGACCACCCGTCGACCATCAATCCATAATAGTTCGTACGTAAATGCACGTAAAATGATATATTTTTACACTGACGTGATATTAAACATAACATTCTCTGCTTCCTTTCTCTATACCCCGCGTTAGTGTTGTGCATAAGATGCCTCTGCTAAGAGTGATAACACACGTTGTGTCGGCTACCTGTTGGATAATAATAATAAAAATAATAATAATAATAATAATAATAATAATAATAATAATAATAATAATAATAATAATAATACTTAATTGCATAGTAGACATAGTTCCTTACGCTGAATAATATTAAAGATATTTATAATACACATCCCAACATTACGGAAACAAATTTTTTACATTTGCTCAGGCTCCGAGGAAAGAGATCGAAGATTGCCACAGGCAAACCATTCCAGTTTCTAATAGTTCGATTCGCGAATGAATATTTTACAACGTCCGTTTTCTGAACTCTGGTCTGAATTTTGTGCACGTGACCCGCTCTGCCGAAATATGTAGGTTTCCCTAATCGACTTTGAATTTCTTTCCACTCTCGAAGGCCTGTGTACGCTTTATACATTGCATAGTGACGTGACTTGAATCTTCTCCTTTCGAGTGACTCCCATACCCCTTTATTCTTAGTACCCTTGAATGTAAATTTTGATGCTCTACGCTGGACCTTTTCCAGATTTCTTTGCTGCAAAATTCTGTATGGGTCGCTCTAACGGCATATATGCTAATTCTTTGGTTCTCACTGTGCCACTTTTCAGAATCTTAACAAAATGTCAAGATTTCCAGGCTTTCCCTACATTGAAATTGATTTGATTTTCCCAACTCAATGTACTGTCTAGCTGTTCCTAAATATTTGCAAGATGTGACTCGAGGTATAACGTTATTGTTCAATCTGTACGCAGATTCATTGTAACTGCCATCGCTGCCAAACGTGATGGACATTCTCTTTGAACAGTTTCATCATTCTTTTTGCCCATGGGGCTACGGGGCTGTTTACTTTGCTTGGCTGTCGGCCATTGGTGCTTTTGACTGGCCCCAAAATTATCTGAGATATCAGAGATCCAGTTGAATACACGATGTGATAGATTTCAGTAACATCAAGAACTCAAACACTGACGCCTATTTTAAGGCAGCAGTTGCAGTTTATCGCTTCCGTACTCCTGGAAGTTGACGACCTCGTTCTGTCTCGTGTCGAAGGAGATTTCGCCTCGTGTCCTGAATGATGTCAGAATCATTATGTTTCATTGGAAAGAAATGAACCTTCAACAGGACATTCATTTTCAAGTTCTACATGTTCGTCATGTGGGTAGTTCAATCGAAGAATATACTCCGCATTTCTCTTAAAGTCAACAAGATTTTTTGCTATGAATTTTCCACTGGTGAGTGTATATCGTAGTTGACTGGCATGCTTCTTTGAATCTAGAGTAGGCCTCACATCTGGGGTCTGCTCTCTCCATAACTTGAAAACATCTATTTCAGAGGCCCCATTTTTCACTATGCCTAGAAAAAGCACTGCATCACCGCCTTCAATATATCCCGTGTCCATCTCAGAAGGTGGCTTTGAGCTA
>BOPP01000301.1:345475-355912 GCA_017312745.1 Gryllus bimaculatus | reverse complement strand
TCTTCTTCTTCTTCTTCGAAGATGCCGTTAAGGCTCTCCTATGGTGCACTTCTTCGTCTGATCCCTCACCTTCAACCTATTCAGCAAGAAAAGCCCCGGCATTAGCTAGGCTACAGCTGACATGAGGCGGTGAATAGTCCATGGGGAGGGGCCAACGCCCCACCCAAAGTGAAGTATAATTGAACTCAATTTACTGAAAAGAATTCGCATCATATTCTCAAAGAGTTAACTCCTAGATTAACCCCATCCAGAGGTCAAACAAGTGCAGAATTTACAGGCTTTTTTGAATAGGAATACTATTTCAGTGCGAAAATGGAGAAACTCTCTTATCTTATATATTTTGTTTCGATATGTGTGTAATTCATGGTTTTAGTTCATTCACAATGTCTTCGAACAAAAACATAATGCGAGGATCATGTAAAATCTTGTAAAAAGACATGAAAAAATACACTATGTGATCAAAAGTATCCGGACACGTGGCTGAAAATGACTTACCAGCTCGTGGCGCCCTCCATCGGTAATGCTAGAATTCAATAGGGTATTGGTCCACCATTAGTCTTGATGACAGCTTGCACTCTTTCAATCAGGTGTTGCAAGGTTTCTTGGGGAATGGCAGCCCATTCTTCACGGAGTGCTGCACTGACAGAGGCATCGATTTTGGTCGGTGAGGCGTGGCACGAAGTCGGAGTTCCAAAATATCCCAAAGGTATTTGATAAGATTCAAGTGGGGACTCTGTGCAGGCTAGTCCATTACAGGGATGTTATGTCGTGTAACTAATCTGGCACAGGCGGTGTAAGTGTTCGATCGTGTTGAAAGATGCAATCGCCATCCCTAAATTGCTCTTCAACACTGGGAAGCAAGAAGGTGTTTAAAATGTCAACGTAGGTGTGTGCCGTGATAGTGTTACACAAAACAACAAGAGGTGCAAGTCCCCTCCATGAAGAACACATCTACACTATAACACCACTTTAGACGTGTCCGGATACTTTTGATCATATAGTGTATGTGCTATTTACATGTTAATACATTCCCTTTTCATCACTGTTTAATGCATTACCAATGTTTCGTTTTATGGCTTCATGGAAAACACCAGTCCTGCTGAGTCCGTGAAATATAAATCTCTTTTAAATAAATCATGGAAATACTCCCACATTGCATTACACATGACCGCAGTGCCAGCGTGACGGCACAACTCGTGTCTGCTGCAATAGTCGTGCATTAGGGTCGACGAGGCAGGACCCGGAACGCAACACGCCTCCCAGTGTGGCACCATGGCGTTCCTCAGAAGTCCACCTTTAAGGCCTGGGACGATGCGTTATCGTGAGTGCAACCTGGCGACACTGCGTTGCCATGGCAAATAGCTCTTGCAGGCTGTATCTCCTCACGCAGGGAGGGACACAAAGAAAGCGGAAGAGGTGAGGAGGATGGAAATTTTGTAATTAAATTGCAATACGCTTGGCGAGGAGAGTGCATTACATTGTTTAGAAATCTTTTTAAGTATGATTATCTCTCATTAGTGCACGTTTGCAATATTATGAAGTTTGTATTATATTTTACACACGTAATTATTAAAAGACCAATAAACAATTACATTATGTGTGTGGAATACTGTGTGTGGTGAATGGAAGAGAACGTGTTCGTTGGGGTGACGATGTTTGCATCACATGACTTTGAACTCGCAGCTGCATTAGACACGGCGGGAGGGCACTTTACCCGTGAACGCGGAGTGAGGAGAGCGGGGAGACTTAAGTCTTATTTAGATTGTCCATGGGTTTGCCGCTTCAGCCGAGAACTCGCTAGGGTTGACAGAATGACGAAGAACCGACCGGTGGCGCCGGAGGCGGCGTCAGAGGGGCGGCGATGAGATTGGAAGAGTAGGGCGATGGTCATAACTGCTAAAGGGCGAATAGTGAATGTGCTAGATTTTAAAAGTATGCTTTCACTGTAATGGTTATTTAAAGAGCGGAAATATTTTGAAGGTATCGAAAATGCAACTAAAAAATTTAGTCATATTGATGGTCTTATTTTCATGTCATTCTTATTTTTAGGTCATAAATGCTTGTATATTTCGAGCATTTGCAGATCGTAAAATCCGGGCCCTATTCATTAGTAACATTTTGGCACAAACTTTGATGGAAGCTTGTTTTAGTAGCAGAAAGTAATAGTGTTTGTGGGATAGGCAATTATTTGTTTCGTATAATAAAAAATTAAGAATTTTAATTACAGTGTTCAGTCAAATTTACAGGGACGCAGTTATATATTTTTGAGCATTGTATTTTACTATTCTTCATTTTCAAGAGTATCAGATAAATGTAATGAAATATGCACAACTGTTTATGTCATTACCCCATTTAACATTGCTCATTGGTTCTCTTTGTTTTATTTATTTATTTGTTGATCTGATTAGCGGCTATATGATGACTGTAAGTCGTAATGTTCGGTGTGATCTCTCTTGTTTTCTTATACCACTAGGCCACAAAAGCGCAGCATGGTTCAAACTCGAACAAATATAAAACGGTGAACGCCCGATTCATTAAAAAAAATCTTCAAAAATCAAAATATCCGTTAGAAACTTCCAAAGCCTCCAGTCCTTTAAGATCAATCAGGGAATATCAGCTGAAATGTTAAGACGCTAGCATTGTCCAACGACGGACAAATGGACATTTCCCGTCAATCGATTTTTAGATATCACGAACCAACATAACATAAATTATGGCTACACCCCGACTTAGAGGATTTCCCCCTACATTTAGCAACACGTTTTATCATCTTTTTCGTTGTCAGAACCCGGCAATAAGAATTATTCTGGCGAAATTTCCGCGTTTTCTGGCGCATGATTACATAACTTTATCTTCTTATGAAGAATTCGTAAGGCGAGAAAGTAATCATTTTTTCATAATTTCGAATCCGTTTGGGATATCTAAGTTGGTCACATGGTTAGTGTTGATAATGTACTTAAATTTCATGTTGATAGATTCATTAGTTTACCTAAACGTGTTACGTGTTATTAATCGCAAAAGAAAGTTGAAAAAATGTTTAAAAGTTACGAATTGCGAAAGCACGTACAGACTCGTCCGGTTTACTTGCATATGTATTCGTTGCATTTGTGAGTAGTAACGCTACCAATGATTTTCAATAAAGTTTCTCGAATCTCTAATAGTTTTCTACAACAAAATTTTCGTTAAATTAAAATCCCTGGCTGGGACTCGTACCGGCGACGTTTTGTTTTCAAGTGATCAACCCGAATTCGTCATTTATCAACAGACTTCCATATTACTCAAGACAAAATTGTTTCGTTTGTAGCCTCACGGAACTGAGTAATTGTAAAAAAAAATGTTTTTCGGACGGCGAAAGGGAAGAGAGAAAAGCCAACCAAATGGCTCCAGACTACAGACTAGAGAAATGAGAAAACTAATTATTGCGAGAAGGTCTCTGCGATTCTACGGTACCTCTAATTTTATTTATATATGTATGTATTTGTTTATGAATTTATTTATTTATTTTTCATACGCAGTTACTTACGAGGAAAAACAGTAATGAATATATTTCGTGCGGGTTTTCAGACAATATTTTTAGAAACAGCATATTCAGTCGCTAATTAAGAAAAATGCACTAATTTTTTCAAAAAATTGTACACGAAATTTTTAAAGATATGAATTTTTTCAACAGACTTTGTTTCAAGCAAAAATCTATATCTCCAATTTTGTAGTTTTTTTTAGTATAGACTAGCACCAAATTTTTTACCATTCCTTAATACGTATGTGGAGAAAATGTAAAGGACGAATTTGGAACGGTTTTTGAGAAAATAATTCATACATTTTAAGCGCAAATTTCGGAAAAACAACTCTTTTATAACAAAAACTTTTACATCACATTTTTAAAGAGCTTATTTTGTACAACAGACTTTGTCTGAGGCAATAATCTTTATCTACAAATATGTAGATTAAAAAACTATTTTCCAATTTTTAGAATAACAGAGCAATACCCACAAATGCGACTAGCATCATATTTTTTACCGTCCTTTATTACAAAAATGCAGAAAATTTAAACAAAAAATGGAAGCTGTTTTGCGATATCCAATTGGGATAACTACAAGGGCAAAATACTCAAATATTACCTATTTTCTCAAAAACGTACCTATTTTTGTACAACATTCTAGACTAAAGACCTAATTTTGTACAACATTCTTTGTTTGAGGCAAAAATTTCTATCTTCATTTTTGTAGTTTAATTCAATTTTTTGATTCCAATTTTTAAAAAATCAGGGGGCAATATAAATGAGATCAGCACCATTCTCTTAAACGTCCTTCTAAACATTTATTAACAAAATTGAATCAAAAATGGTGCCTTTTTGAAAAAATATTGAAAATGATTTTGGCGTTTCATGTGAAGTACTTTCAACAATCAAAAATATTGAGAATACCAAGAAAAAGTTTGAAAATACCAAAGCAACGAGTTCATTCAGATCGATTTGGGAATATCGGTTTTGAAGAAAATCGGTTAACGGTTTAGGCGGTTTAGCCTACGGACCTTTTGCTGTAAATCGATTTTTCGGTATCACAAAACAGGGGGTCTGGCTACATCACGAGTTAGAAGATTCTTTTCTAAATGTAGGAACAGGATTTATCCATTTTTGCGTTACCAGAACTAGGCAATCAGTTTTTTCCTGTCGAAATGATGGAGCTTCCCGGCGCACGAATAAGTAACTTTCTCTTCGTACAAAAATTCGTAAGGCGATAAAGTAAAAATGCATTAAAAGTTTGCCTTCGGTCAATTTGGCGTCTTTTTCTTCTGAAATGTCATGATGAGGACTTCTGAAGCCATGCAATTTTTATTGGTGCATTCTACACGTAGCTGAGTTGTAAACGTTACTTCTGCTAGGGAGCGGATTGACCAAGAAATGCAATTTGAAGGCGGGCGGCCTCCCCCTCCAAAGGAAGCGCCTGCCGGGGCAGCGCGGCCCGCACCGCTTTCCACTCGGGGCTTGCCCCACGCTGGGCGCCATCACCTCCGATGCCCCTATCACTTCCTATCATTTCTCCCAATTCACCTCGAGTGCTCGACTGCTAGCTGCACCGGATGCGGTTCGCTGAGACCTGCGATGGCGCTGACTCTGCAGACGTTCGCATCCTCTCCTAGGGTTCGAGTCCCGCGGAGGGAATTCTACCCGCCGACTGCTCGGATCGGTGGTTTCCCGCGCTTTCTCCGATCCATTCTAGGCGGACGCACGATCACTACCCTAACTAGACCAAGAAAGTTGACCAAATGCCTCTTTGTTATCCTTACTATTATATTCCTTTTAACACTAGGAATCACCTAATTGTACTTTGGAGCTGTTTTAGTTCATTTTCAGTTTGCTTCTATGCTTATTTTTGCTCTCAATACTTATTTTTGACATTTTCTCTATTTGTTTGCCTTTAACGTCAATTACAATTACTATTATTATTACAAATATCTTTTTTTTGCAATAATGCCTTTTATATGTCATTTTTTATTGTTTACTTTCCTATTTGCACTTCTACTTCAGACAGAATAATAGCGTTTCAATACCTATTTTAGTAACAATTAACGCCTATTTGATAAAATAAATACCTAAACCTCCGGGTAGTAACCATAACAAACGGGTCACCATCTTTCCATTACCTTCCTACCCGTTCCCCTTACACATGCACTTACACGCACCAGCGGTCGGGAGTGGAGAGCTTCGTGGACTTCCCTCTTAGGCCACGTGGAGACGGCGCCGGATCTCACCACCCACGGGCCTCACCCCCCCTCCCGGGCCACGCCAACAGACAAATGACCATAGCAGTTGACGCGACTCCTTCTGCCCAAGAGGACTTGCGAGGCGCTCGCACGCGCGATTAGGGAGCTCGCCCGGCCACGGAACAGCCCTCGCGACGGCTCCTCGCGCGTGCGAGTGCTCGTAAAATTGTCCGCGCTCCATTGACGATTCCGAGAAGCGCGCACCGCATGATTGTCGCAGCCTCTCAAATGCTCCGTGTTCTCATTACACATAAGCGCTCGCAGATTGGCGGGAACATGCAGTTGCGCCCATTAAAGTTTTTTTACGTGTGCATGAAATCGGTTCCGCTCTGTACCCACCATGACGGCAAGTCTAGCAAAGGTTCACCGACCTCAATTTGGCCGTCGAGGTGAAGCAAGAAGAATTTTAGATCCATATTCTCAACAGATGAAAGGCGAAATTGCAGCTGTTGCTTCCAAAGCAGATTATGTAATCCCAACCAGCTATCAAGGGCGAATTACAGAATTCTCTTTAGATTCCGGAGAAAATCTATGAGCCCGACAAACAGGAGTAGTCGAGCGAGTCAAAATACAGAATCTGCTTCTTTAACGACATCCGCATGCGATGCTGTCAAGCTTCAACGGACTGCGTGCTCATAACGAAGCTCTATCCACTCGTCGCCGGTGTCCGTTGTGCCAGGTAAAGATGCCCATCTAAACTGCAGGTGCGCCGATCGTCTATTGTTATGGTAATCCGGAACTGAAGCCGAGTTTGGAAGTCACGGCCCAGCGAATTGCCTCAGGTGCCAAAGGCGATGAATTCGTCCTCTGGCGGATAAGATCACGAGATCTCCCAGACGACTGTGCAAGGTTTAGGGCACGGCGTTCAGAGATGCTCTACCTCATGCAAAGAAGGCAATCGATTAATTAATTATTACAAAACCACTTCTAGATAGGAAATTGCAACAAAAGATTTAGGATACAGTGATCACGATGCACAAATTGTTTACAATTTCAAGAAACGTAAAATCTGACACAATAAATATTACACATTAGTAGATTATTTAGTAAAAGTAAAATGCAATTATTCATTGTTTAGTTGCTGCAGGAGTACGCATACTGAAGAAAAAACGGAATTTAATTCTGCTGCAAGAAAAGATTCAAATCTGGCGTTTTACAGTTGCATTTGTAATAAGGGCCATAAATATTGTATTGTTTATTGCTCATAATTTTGGCGCGGGTGGATTTCTATCCTGCTCGTCTGATATCTCGAATTTCGTCAAAAACTCTTGACGGATGCGGCCCAATGGTCATTTTTAAAAAATGCGCAAAAATAACTAAAATTGACATATTCAATAGAGAGGCAACCAGTCGAAGGTGCAAGTGTAGAAGTTGGAAGGGTTAATTATTTCTAAAAATCCAAGGAACTGTGCTGTTAGCAGACCTGTGAAGAGTAAATAAATAAGCAAAGAACATTTAGGAAAGATATACGCAGTCACTCGAACTCTAGGTTATTATAGAATCTGTTATCGGTTATCAAGTCGTACACACAAACAAACAGTTGTGACGGGACGTGATTTTGCGGGTCTTCTTAAAAAAACAAAAACGAAAACGCTAACGGAAAGTTCAAAGATAATTTTTATAAAATGCACCTCAATAGCTGATATTTCAGTGTCTTAAATGCAAAATTTACATTTTGGTTTTACACATAGTACATATTAGCTTATTGGTGTAGGAATGTTTACCAATTAGATACAATATTAAATCGTGTTCGAATTTTTTTTTGGGGGGGGGGGTTCGTGTTTGAACAGCAGTTTGAGATTGCAAAGAACGTTTATGAGATAAACCAATTAAGCGGAATAATTGTATCCTTTTTTCAGCATATCCACGACATCTCGATCCATCGCTCATGTGCGTAGTAGCCCTGGGGGTAAATGGCATAGAGTTTCTAATATGAATTCCTGAGTGCGATAAGAAATGCATCGAGAGCGGCGTGACGGGCGGGGGGGGGGGCGACCGCTTCATAACGTATGCATGAAACGCTCTGCCCCGGGCGGCGTGCAGCGCCGCGCCGCAGCGGTGCAGGAGCTCCATGTTGATTCTCGCCGCGGGGCGGGGTAGGGGCAGCTCACGAACTTCTACGCTCGCCTCCACCTCACGGACGAGAAGGATGGAAGGAAAACGAAAAATACTCGCAATGGAAGCGATCCTGCAGAAAATGATTCTCTATTGGGCTACGCACAGTATGTTGCACTTCACAGCGAAGGAAATTGGATTCAGAACATAATAATCTTATTTTTCATTGCACGGTGTTGGCGACGTCTGTTCCGACTTCACACATAGGTTTTCAGCATATCTCGTTCGTCTCGGTTTGTAATCTTTAATTCTCTTTGGCAATAGGCGCTCCGCCAATCGGCTATTTTCATTTTCTCCTGCATTCTCTTTCTCCCATAATGTTTGTACATGTTCTGCTCTCATGTCCTAATTTCTTATTTCGTGTGATACGTAACAATCTTGAACTCTTTGGAGTCTCAAACTTTTTGAGACTCTTCATTACTTCCAATCAATTAATACTATGTGGTGCCTGCAATTCGTAGTTGGGAAATACTTCAAATTACTGATATGTTAGGGGCTCCTTCACATGTCCAAACGACCGAGCAATTTTCTCTTGCTGCTCTTCTCTTCTAAATTACACGTTAGTTTTGAATATACGATTAGCACAATTTAATGGTGAATTACAGTTTTGAATGTGGGATGATCAAAATTTGCAGTTGTCGACACCTTATTGTGACAAAAAAGGTCAATATCCTTGCTCAAGTCAAGATGCGAATTCACAATCTTATACCAATATCACTCATGTGAATCTTTTATTAATATTTCGAAATTAAAAGAAAATTTTGCAGCCGACCTTTTGAGAGATGTAAATGCTTTTCTTTATATAACCGAAACTACGAGGAAATACAATCACAATGAAACAGTTCGGTGTTGTCTGAAAATACAAATATTTGATTGTGTTATGTCGGTAATTCTAATAATGCGAGTTCTTCCGACATTGTCTCATTTAGTGTATCACTGCTTACGACGCAGTGACGTCATGTGACATGAAGTTTCTCAGGAAGACGCCGCCTGGTACTCAATATTTGCTCTTCACATGTTGCGTCAAGGAACCGCAACTCTTGATTTTCTTGGGGTGTAAAGAACTTTCGTACTTTGTACCCCTATATTAGAGAACTCGGGAAGCGCAGTTTTGCAGGCCACTTGTTTTCCAATGAAATGTATTCCAAGAGGAGCTACAGGCGCTGCAGGTTCCGGAATTTTCCACTAGAATTATTGCACGTTGCTGCAGCGGCCCCCGTGAGGAAGTATGAGACGAGGACGCGTCTGCAGCGAGGGCCGCATCCGTGCATATAACTTTTTCGTGTCGGGCGCGCTAGATCCGGCCCGGAGTTTTGCCACGGACGTTACTCACTTCCTTTTCAGAGCACATTGTAATGTCAAGTATATGATAACTTCAAAGGAGTCCACAGTCAGTTAGTCCCTAATGTTGCTTAACTTAAGAAAAATTGGTCCTTTCTAATCATTCTTGGAAATTGTTTCTATGTTTTTCTTATGTATCATTGTTGTCAGCTTCCTAATTTTTTCGAAATAATTAATGTTTTTTGTCAGAATTTCTTCCAGAATTTTGCTCCACATTGTGAGAAAATAGTTTCTTGGAAAAAATACCAGATAAGTCTACAATACAAATGCATAGTTTTGAGATGAAAGAGAAAAAATAGCTAGTCAGCCAAAGAAAATAGAAAATATTAGAGAACTGTGTTGTGCAATTGCTGTAGGGCACCACAGTTTTTGGTCCTTGTCACCATAAACCGCATAAGAAGGAAAATTACGTCATTATATTTACTAATTTACTTCTGACCACGAATACATGTTTTTGTATAGTAGTTCGAGATGTAAATATTACTGATTCGAAGGTAAATGTTCTGGGCTAGTAGGACCGTGGTCAGAGTTTGGCATTCAGTTAAAGCAGCAATATTAGCATGGATATTAATGAAACAAAACACGTGCTGATTGATGATGAAAGGAAAGGATAACTATAACATTAAGGAATCCTGACGTATTCACAATCGTTACGAACTGGTAATTATAGTTCTGCAGAGAAAATGTTGAACAGCAGGTAATTCTGTACGAGGTTTTAGACTTGATTGTGATCGGATGCCGGTGATTGGGTGTTTTATTTGGAAGGGAAGGAAAATTTTGAGAGGGAAAGTTAGGTTTTGATACTAATTTCAAAAGATAATATTTTATAATAAACTTATATCATTTCTGTGATTTTATTTCACTAATAAAAGTGTACGAAAAAGCAGTAATGTAATTAACAATTCGTTTTCAATAATCAATCTATTATCTACATATTGTATATTGATAGGCATATTAATTTATAAATACAAATATGTTGAATATAATAACATTCCTAGTGTGTGTGTGTGTGTGTTGTGTGTGTGTTGAGGAGATGCAGGGGAAGGGGGCAGGGTCGTGGGGAGGCCGCGTTACCAGCTTCCGCTGGCGGAGGGAAAGCGCCGAATTTCGGGGTCTGCGTCGATGCGCAGCGCAGCGGGCCCGCCCTGACGCGCCGCCCACCGCCGCGCCGCCGCGCCACGCAATCTGGCATCCCGCACACAGCCTTTGAGGAAATAA
>BOPP01000301.1:328159-338389 GCA_017312745.1 Gryllus bimaculatus | reverse complement strand
GGGGGGGTTTGCAAGGAGGCTTTCTTGCGTTCTCTTCTCCAGCGGCGCTCCGGCGAATTGGGAAGAAGGGGGGTCCTTAGGAACCGGGCTTTGAGGTGAGGGCGAAGGCGTTGCTGAGAAGCGTGGAGGCGATGGAACGAGGGTGGGAGGGTAGGGGCGAGGAGCGTAGGGGGGCGGCAAGGTGCGTGTGGCATGAGGGTGGTGGAGAGAGGGACGGGAGAGGGGCGATGAGACGAGGGGCGAGGGGCGGGAGGCGAGAGGCGGGGGTAATGGCGAGGGCTAGGGATGGGGCGAGGGCGAGGGGCGGGGGCGAGGGCGAGGGGTGAATGCGAGGCCTAGGGGCGAGTGGCGAGGCCTAGGGGAGGGTCTGGGGCGAGGTTGGAGGGCTAGGGGCGATGGGCTTAGGGGCGTGTGGGGCGAGGTGAATGGAGAGGCTAGGGGCGTGGCGAGGGACGTGGGGCGAGGGCGTGGGGGGATTTTTGCGTGGGGCGAAGGGGCGCAGGATTGGGGCGAATGGCGTGGGGTGAGGAGCGAGGGGCGAGGGGCGGGGGGCGGGGGGAGAGGGGGGGGCGAGGGGCGTGGGGCGAGGGGAAAAAGACGAAGAACTCACGGAAGAGGGGGAGTGAGGGGCGGAGTAGCCCCCAGGGCTGGTTCCACCATCAAAGCACTGGGCCTTCACTTTCCGAGGCGACAGCACCAAACGCTCCCTGGTGTCAAAGAACTGAACGTTGAGGGCTTCGGATGGTTCTCACGGTATTGGAAAAAATCACGTAAAATGTTTGGGACATGATACGTATTGAAAAACAGTCTGTACAGCAGTATCCTTTATACTTTGTCACGTTTAAATGCGATTTAAACATTATACATAGAAAATTCAACTAAAGATTAAGAATACCTTCAAATTCTACTAAAAAAATTTCAGAGGCAGAAAGACATGCTCAACTAGGATTCAAAAATTGTTTTAAGATTTTGAATTCAAGTGCATGAAGTGCCCGTCTTGAAAATCAACAAATGGGGTACTTAATTTAGAATTATTTAAAATGTCACTCTAATGTATTTCCAAAAAAATACTTTGTATAAATATACAATGAATTTTTTGAATAATGCCATGTAATAATCACACTTCTGTATTACAAATCAATGCATAAATCATTTTATAAATTTATCTTATTGTGAGTATTGTGCCAAATTATAAAATGTTTATTATATGGCACAATATAAAATTAAATTATAAATTCATAACGAAAAATGAATATTTTAGTGACGACATAATTTGTAAACGTTTTGTTAAGATAAATGAAAGTTTGTCGAACAATCAAATACCTTTTCGGCTCTTGTGTTCAATGAAATATGTCTGACTTTTGCTTCAGTATCAATTCTTTGGAGGTTCAGGTCCTTCGTGACCTGAGCGTACTTCCTGCGGTACTTCTTAATGCAGCAGATGCGGCCACCAGCCACTGAGGAGTCGCCCTTCGCCCCACCATCACTCATTATGTTGGACACGGGTCCACATCCAGAAAAAATGTCTGTAGGATGTAGGCGTAATTCGACCGGCCAAAAGTAATATCAATAATGGTGCCCACCGCTAAAGGGTTCCCCAATATATTTGCATTTAAAAATAACGCGCTTTCGGACCAATAAAAATAACTAAAAGGTAATTAGTAAGTATAGAAGTAATCTTGCATATGGAGGTGTAATTATTATTGTAAGTGTGCCGCAGGGGGTCCGATTTCCCAAAGTTGACGTTGAAATGTAATGTTTTGCAATTATAGTTTGGGGAGGACGAGGTACTTCGAATTAATACTATTTTATTCCGTCGCGAGATGACATGACAGACTAGTCATCTGCGGCAGTAAAATGAGTTTTCCGCCAAGAAACACGCGCGCTGTTCAGGAACATCGAATAAAATTCTATCGTAAAACAATGTAATAAATTAAATATATTAACAAAAATGGTCTTCACTGACCCTGCAATAACATAGTATAGTATTAATGTATTGTACATTTCGATACGTTCGTAAAAGCTTGCAACATGTTGATCTCCGTTGAAAAACAAGTAAAAAACCTATGTATACATATGACTTAAACTCATTAGTTTCACAGTATAAAACCATGAATGGTAAAATTTCAAATGCATTTATAGTCTGAAATTAAAAAGACGCTAGTTTTCATACAGTCTACAGTCTTACGAATTCTTCGTAAGAAAAGAAAGTTATGTAATTGAGCACCAGAAAACACCGAAATTTCGTCAGAAAAAACCTTATTTTAGTATATATAAATAGCCTGTAAATAGATGTCAAAATCTGTGGATTCCACTGTACTGAAATGTTCTGTATGTCCCTAGTTTCAATTTCCCATTTCACAAGCAAATTGAAAATGTAAGTAGGTTGTGTCAATGTCTGAAAGGGAAGATTCGAAGATGCTAAAGGGCATTTTAGCGTTATTTTCTTGTGCGAAGCTATTGGACATCGAAAGTGTACTACCAAAGGGCTTTTTTCTTTCTTGTTAGTGCAATAGCTAGTATAATGAATCCATTTGGTACTTTTACCTTCAGAATTTGTTTGTATTTTAATTGTTTAGCGTAATAATTAATTAGTTAATTCGGTTCATTTATTTTAATGTGGCAGAAAACGAAGGCGCTGAGGATAATAATGGCAGATCCCGGCCGACCTCGCGTTGTCACTTAGAAGTAAGGCGGCAAAGTCCTGCCGTACACCTATGGCATGGCAAAATTCTCAAATTTTACCTTCAAAACTTTGGTTGCAATGAAAGTGAACGTGAAAGAAAATAGATAAAGTCTTTTTTCTCTAAACGAACTTCGCTTGGGATCTGCCGCTATCATTTTGAAGACCATCATTGTATTAAAACTTTGATTTCTCTGTAGTGATGCCCTGTGAATGTACAGGACGTTCGCATTTGTTCATACGGAGCGCATTTTCTTCGACGAAATCAACGTCACAACTGCGTTTACGCGAATTTGGAACTCGCTGCGACCTAACTCCTTGTCATCCTGGGAATAAGGTCTATTCGACACTCAGGCAACGACTTGCAGTAATCTCAGGGCGCGGGAGAAGTAGTTATTTTGTAGTTTCTTCCTCGTCTCGTGATTTGCCAGTAAACATTGCCGTCATTCCTATTTTGCCTAAATGTTGAAAGAAGAAGCCACAGAAGTTGGCCACCACGTGCGAGACAGAGCACAACACTCCTTTGCTCGCGATTCCTTGCGTGGGTGGCTCTGGTGAAGTTAATCACTTCTCTGCCTGCAAGCCTGTGGTTTTTATTGTATCGACATTTTCCTAAATAAAATGCTACCTATTTAATTTTTCTATTGACTTGGTAGCAACTCTGGTAAGAGTTTAAAAAACAAAAAAAACAATGAGGGTTGAAATGTTAAAAAGTTAATAAATTATTTTAAAAAATATTATAATGTCTGTTTTTAAAAAGAAGATATTACTTTTACTAGTTAAAGACCTTAAAGACATTTACCCATTCCTTAATTTTAGTAAGATAATTCGTTAAAAATATGTTACTATTATATTAAGATATTTAATGTAATATATGTCGTATAATATATATATATATATATATATATATTGTTATTGATTCTCTTAATATTATTAATACAATATTAAGAGAATCTGCAGTACAGACTCTTTCGAGAAATATTTTAAAATTCTTGATATTCACTTTTCCCATGTTGCAGATACGTTTGGGCAGAATGCAGCATATGATGATCTTTCTTCCAAACGAATTAAAGTATGTATTCTAAAAATAATAGTACTGCATGTGGGTAATCATATACCTTAATGTGCTGATTACAAATGTGTGTCGAGAACGTATGTTAAACTCTAAATGTCACTCAACTATCCATGTAAGCATCTATAACATAATTTTCGGCATCACTGAGATTCTATAATTACGTTTGAACAAATGAAGAGAGAGAAACACCGTACGTTTAACAGTCAATGATTCTTGGCCCATTGTCGTATGTTTCGTGTTTCTTGAGTTTGCGTCCAATAAAAAAAATCAAAAATGTTATATTACCGACGTTTTGGCCATTTATTTGCCCATTATCAGGGCTACAGATCTAGATTTTTTTTAAATAGGAGTATGTATAGTAAACATCTTCATTATAGCTAAAATTGCATTTTTTTTCAACACTTAAGTTGTCATGTACGTCGATTTTCTATAGGTGCCTGTTGTGTATCTAGTTCCACCTCACATAAATCGTATTTGAATTAGACTCTGTGATTCACATTCTAGTAGTTATGTGCATCTTCCTCTGCTAGCGTGAGGTAAGGTTATGATGCTGTTGCCAACTTGTCAAAACATGAACATAGGAAATTTGTATGTTCAACATGTACAACACACTACAGCAAACACTGAAAATACATTTTGCATACAGAAAAACAAAAACAAAAAAAACAAACAAATACTTTAACAATAATGTATTAAAGAATTGTTTATTTCAAGTCCATTGATTTGATAATAGAAAGTTGTTATTCATGATCTGGATTAGAATGGTAATAAATAGTCCAATAGTTGCTAACCATGTATTCATTTTGAATATTACTATGTGTCTAATCAAAATACACCTAAATTATCAAAATAAATTAAATTAAATGATCGTTGAACCATTTCCATACTATTCATCTCATGAATAAAAACTTTCTATTATCAAATTCGATTAAAAATTCTTTGTTGCAATTCATTATATAACTTTGTCTAAGACGTATTACTCCGCATATGCGTAGGGAGAGGTGGGGCAGAGTGGAATTTACTTTTAAAATTCACAGATTTGGGTCCTTTCGGTTGTAGAACAAGTACTTTGTTGGGTAGTGTGTTGGCGCGACTGTGCGAAACGGCCATTTCTGATTGTCCTCTGTGCCGTACGGGACTGCGCCCCCCCCCTGCGCGAGAGGGTCTGCGCCAGAGGCGGCGCCCGGGAGCACGGGAGACAGCCCACAGCCAGCAATCGCCGCCCGGCCCGTGCAGCCCGAGCGCTGCTCGAGTGGCCAGCGCCACGGCCGGCGGGGGACGGCGCGAGGGCGGGCGTCGAGGGGCGGGCAGCCCCCCCCCCCAATCAGAGCGAGCGAGAGTTTATTTGATGGGCACAACACCTTACAACTTCCGCAGGCGATGTGTTCTTCCTCTTGCTTGTGCTATCCGCACGTCTTTCTTATACACGCACTAACATGTACTACATTGCCAAAAGCGCCGAGAGAGGTCGGAAGCTTAGATCTGGTCCCGGCTGGGGCAGTGGGGGGAGGTACCTGGATGGGGGAAACCCCGCTAGCCGGCGGTAGGTCGTCACCGGATCTCGCCATACACCGAGAGGAAGATCACTGTCACCTCCGGAGCAACAACACGCACTACACTTACGGAACAAATGACCTTGGCAGTTGACGTTGAGGTACCTCATTCTCCCTTCCCGATCATGCCTCCACACTCGAGTGCTGCATCTCCCAAATCAAACATTTTAAAATAAATGTTCCAAACATATTATGTGTTTAACCAGATTGACACGCGTTTAAAGTTCTCACTAAGCTTCGTTTAAAAGCATTTCTTCTGGATTCCCAACTTTCGTCGCATGCCACCACGCCCGGATTCGATCTCTTCCTAACAATTCGAATCGCGTGCTCGTACTCTGTTGTCTTCAAAAATGCATTTGTTCTTCGTGATTTTCACGCCACATTATACTTGTTTTATGAATCACTTTTATGTACTCGATTTCCTAATGTTTAAAGAGAGTTATTAACCGGTACTGTGCACTTTACAAATTAATTTATGCATTATCACATAACATGACCGTAGAAATGGCGTAAATTGACAAACAAAATTTAAACAAAATTCGAAACAAAAATGTTTTGCTTACTTAATTCTATGATTAAAAAAATATGTGACTTGTATCATTAATATTGGTGTTGTGGTGCGTTTTCGTTGGCATTTACAATGAAATAATTCCATGCGTCGTCATTGCCAAGAATATTATTTATTACAATAGCAGCTGTCGATGGCTTAGCCATCATCATAGTCGTGGTAATCGTTTTTGAGGTTTCCATGCAGCAGAAAACTGATGAAGATGGCTAAGCCATTGAAAGCTGCTGTTGTAATAAATGATATTCTTGGCAATGACGACTCATGTAATTATTTCATTGTATAATTAATTTAAATAAATTCAGCGAAAGTCAGGAAGTAACATTATTTCACGATCTAGCCAATGAAATTGACGCTCGCCTGACAGCAGACGCGATAGTCAGAGCTTTTGCCGACGCGTTCGTTGTCGCTCCCCACGATCGGCTGAACAGAAATTAATGAGTTCAGGCATCGATCTCAGGGTAGGGGCGCGGGTTAGCGAGACAGAAAAAACAAAGTCCGAATTGGCCACGAGTTTTCTACCGGGGCAAGCGTTACGTCGGGAATATCGCAGGGTAGTGTTATTGGACCTCTTCTATTCCTAGCGTTCGTCAATGATCTGCCAACGCATTTAATCTCAAATGTTCGGCTATTTGCAGACGATTGCATAATATATCGTAGTATGAATTCCAAAGATGAAGAAATGCTGCAACGGGATCTTGATGCGTTATATTACTGGGCGAAAAATAATGGAATGACCATAAATACGAGAAATCCATCAAATTTGGCAGGGGTCTTAATTACAGAGAAACTAATTACTGTTTAAATAATCGCTGTGTCGATCGATCTTCGATAGTAATAAGACACATAGATTTTGTTTTACGGAAAGCCTGGATATCTTTTCAGTTTGTACTGCGCATCTTAAAAAAGACAACAGCAAACGCGACGGGAATTGCTTATTTATCGATTGTTCGTCCCATAATGGAATATACAACAATTTGTTGGGATCCGCACAAAATTATGCAGTGTAAAAGTTTGGACAGAATTCAACGTAGGGGAGCTAAATTTACTTTTAGGGACAAGAAAATGGCAGTATGGAATTCACATGAAAACAGGCGATCAGTAGCAAGACTCTACGCTTTGTATAAAGCCTATAGTGGTAATCAAGCTTGGAAAGAAATTAATCGGCGGTTAAGTATTCCTACATACATCAGTAAGGGGGATCAAAGACACAAAATTAATTTAAGACCACAGAGAACGGATATCGGGAAATGTTCTTTCACAAATCGAACGATAAAAGAATCGGATAGATTGCCTGCAAAAACCTTTCAACAATTTCCTCGAAAGTTTCAACTGTTTAGAAAATTAATTTAGGGTATTACCAAGTAAATAAACTGAAGTGAGAATAGTAGGTTAAAGAGCGAAGCGAAAGTAATATATTGTGAAGTGAGGTGTCGTGCAGTGTACAACAGAGAAATAATGAAGGAAGTGATTGAAGAGTCATAGTGAAGTGAAGTGAAGTGCAGTGGAACAAAAATTCAGTGCGGAGTTAGATTATAGATGTTTCTTTTTTTTAAGTTAATGTAATGTTTTATGAATTAGACATTTTTATATCATTATTTTTGATTATAAATGTTTTTTATTATTATTGTTATTATTATCGTTGTTTTATCAGATTTTTTATTGTTTCAATGATTTTTGTACCATTATTATTATTATTATTATTATTACATAATTTGCATGTTAGCTATATTATATTATTTATGTAATTAGCTGGCACCGGGTCAACTCATTTGCAGTTCAAATACATGTATGTAATTTATCTAAATTGTTTTAAATTATCTCTAGCATACCCTTACACAACAGAAACACAACATTAAAATGTTAGGCAACATTATTGATGTCCAAATTCTCCCTTTCGTAAATGGATACTTTATTCTTCTAAATTTCATAAGCTGTTGGACACATTCATTCGAAATTGGAAAACAACGTACACCTGTACATAATTTATGCACTGGGGAGTACAGCAAGTCCCTTCGGCAGTAATGATCCAACTGAATACATTGCGAGTATTGTTTGCGGGAGCAACATGAACATTTCTGTTTACCGAACCTACTCCCCTGGGAAGAGGCATTTTGTACCCATAGACAAGCACGCCGAATATAAATATTGATAAGAGATGTATAGAAATTCATGTAGCTTTGATTTCAATTTTTAAACAAAAGGACGGTCAAAGTACCTACCCTTGCTTTTGTTGACTGAAAAAACAATAAAAAACGTTTGTCCAAAATGTCAAATTCGGTAATTTGTGATAATTTAAAAACAAAATTGAAAATAATAACTCATGTTAATGAAAATTTTAATTCTCGACGATAGTATTGCTGTAGAACTACGCGATGAGACGTTACAAACCGAAGTTAGTCGCAAAACGTAAGGCAAATGTTTTTCGAAAGTTCGTTGGCAAATTATTCAAAAGCATTTGGGAGAGATAAAAATAGAACAAACGCAATTATGACAGCTTTCAATTTCAAAATACCAATTTTATCGAAGTCCATTATCAAATCCACCTTGTAGAAAAGGGGTTTGCAGAAAACTGTAAAGATTAAAAACAATTCCTCTATATTGGTATGTACCTTTGAAGTGGTTGTAAAGATTGCAAGATCACCATTTTAATTATAAGATTGCAAGATCAATTGCGGCTAAAATTGTGGAAACTACATGCAGAAAAATTTAGGAGCAGTAATGAAGAAGAAATGTATTGTCAAACCAAGAGAATTTCCCCAATTGTCTTGATTGATTCGTGATTCTGGGAACGTCACTTCTAAGGTCATTTCTCCTGTAAGTGTAGTGCGTGTTTTCCTCAAGAGGTATTCCCCCGCTGGAGGGGCAGATCCGGCACCGACCCGCCGTCGGCTAACGGGTTTCCCTCGACCAGGTATCTCCCACCTCCGCGCCCGGGGAAGCTCTACGTCCCCGGTCGGTCCCCCGAAGGGTGCGGTGTGGCAGGGAAGATCGCTCGCAGCACGTGGCCCGTTTGGCACGTTACTGCTTCTGCATTCAGCTGGTGGTGACCGGAGAAACCACGGAAAACTACCGATCAGAATAGCCAGCCGTTAGAGGTCTCCTCCACACAGCGACTGAGTTCGATCAATGTCGAAAATCCTGCCACAGTCGGCACTCGAACCTCAAGAGTGGTGGATTAGAGCCGCTCCTGGGACATCAATTGATTCCCGAGCCACCTCTCCCAGTTCAATGTTCTTGTTTGATGCTGTTGATGGGCAGCATGTACGAATTATAAAAACGAGAAAAGGCACAGCCTTGTTTTGCAACTACAAACACCTGCTCGTCAGCCACCTTTCTTCGCACTCAGGGTCGCACACTACTTGCTTTTTGGAAATGCCGATAAAACGAGCACGAAACGTCTAATTATCGCTATCTGATTTGCGAAGCGGCGCTAGAAGCCATCTCAGTTCAAGATGGATAACTGCGAAGATATGTACTTTTTTTTATTTTAATTTATTTCTACCTCCTCGACATTTCTGCCTTTCAGGAGTGTTCATTATACAATATTCTACGCATTAACTTTTAGGGGTGGACATCCGCATGCGTTACATCCTCTCTCAGGGGTCTGATAAAACGTTATTCTTTGAGAAGAAACTGTGGATAACAGTTTTTGGAGTCAACCGCCGCCGCGCAACCAATGTCCCTCTCGTACCCTCCAAACATTTAGCCCTCGCGGATTTCCATCCCCTTCCCAAAAGCAATAACCCCGTTTGGTCACCGTTCAATCTTTGCAACCCAAATGTGCCAAACTGCATGTATCCAATCTTTAATAACCACAATAGGTATTCACAAGTAATCGTCAGCTATATCCCGGCAAAATTCAAAGAATATTATACAGTTCAGTGCTAATAGAAAATTTCCATTAAATGCAAATTAAAATCACCTTTAATGAATTGGAATGCAAACGGAATTAAAAATACAACAATCACAAAAAAATATTAAATTTTCTTCACGAACAACAAAAAAATGCGGAATTTATTGCGCATAGACCCGAAACCCACTTGGTTTCGTAAATGAAAAAATTCAAAATTTCTGGTTATAAAAATTATAAGAAGTGACAAGAATTTTCCAAATGGCTTTTTTGGCAGCGGGGGGTTGTTTTGATTGCTCTGTCAAACCCGAATCAAACATCAACTGTCAACTAGCCCAAACACTTCTAACTGGAAAACGTGTCAGTTCACCGAACCATAGAGAATAAAGATTACACAATAAATAACAGCTTAAAAACCTGCGAATAAACCATTCCAGTAAAAGAATACAAGAAAATATTTAATACACCAACGTTATTCTACTAGGAGACCTAAATCTTCTC
>BOPP01000301.1:295460-326536 GCA_017312745.1 Gryllus bimaculatus | reverse complement strand
TTGCTCTGACCCTGACCTGCGTTCATTTAGATGGTTTGAACGTGCTTGCTGAGTTTCTTTGAAAATGAGACAGCCTTTGTACTTGGCCGTGTGCTCCTCGCAACAGTATACGCAATTTGGTTTGTCACGTTTTGATTTTGTGCAATGAGAATAGTGGTGTGAGTCTTTACATCTAAAGCACCCCGGAGTGAGCCGGCAGTTTGCTTGCGAGTGTCCATACATTTGACAACGTTTACATTGTATTGGGTAGTTTCGATTTGTTCTAGGTTGAACTTATATGACGCAATGCATCATGCGGTTTAAAGTTAAAATTGAATTCCCCTCTTTATTGTCTTTTATTTCTAGAGCACAAATTTCGATTGGATTTTTCTTTTTGTCAAATTATCTAGTCACTTTGGTAACAGGTTATTTGAGTTCAAGTTCTTTTAAAATGCCAGCTTCCGAGTTACACGTGGGGATGCCCTTCAACACAGTATGAAAGGTTTTAATAGAAGGGTCGCGGAAAGAATAGAATTGTTTGTTCTTTTCTACACAGTCATGTCTAAAATTACGGTAATCTTCTATTAAAGTAAGCATGATTTTTAGTTGATCACCGGCTGTCTTGGTTGTGGAATCACATTTGACGACTGATTTAATGTCGGAAATCATTTGGTTGTAGTCACGTACGTTGTGAATAATTATGGGCGGAATGTTTAATGTCTGTTCTGGAGTACTTAGATCACTGTCTTTAAGATTTTGAAGCACTTCGAAACGCGATGAAGTTTGAACATTGTATAATGGCATTGAGTTTTCATCATCATTTCTCTTTCATTTACTTACGTTTGAAAGCGTTTTGTTGAAAGTTGTTGCGTGCATCTCCTCGTTTTGGTGTTCTTGAGGCAGGGTAGTTTGGGGCGGTTGCTGCTGCATTAACGGTTGCCCTTGCTGCGCTGTAGGTTGATTCTGTTGAAGCAGCAGTAGTTGCTGCTGTTGTTGCTGATGAAGGATTTGCAGATGTTGCTGCTGTTGTTGTAAAAGTTGAAATTGTGCTGTTGGGAGAATGCACTGATCGCTGTTGCTTGCATATAAGGTATCCATAGCGTTCACAAACACTTCTGATGTGCTGTGTAGCCCCTACCTTGTACGTTAATTTCGCCACTCGAGGTCACGGGTTGGTTTTCACTCACTTGTGGTAAATATTTATAATACTAGCTGCAAAATTAAACTGTTTTTGATGTAAAAATGTATAATATTTAAAATAGACACTGATAAAATAGACACAATAGATTGCTGTGCAAGCGAAAATAGTGTGACACTCAATCTAAACATACTACGCAGTGAGAGAGCTGTGGCGTACGATGTTCACGGCACGGCTGCTCGGTGCGAAGTGAAGATATGTACTGAAGTTGTCCATGCCTCATAAAATCGCTAAGGTTATATCTGTAAACATTGAAAGGGCTATATAAAAACACATGGATGGAAGAGCTAACGCATCACGTCATGAAAAAAATAATTAATATTTGTTTCTTCGTGTTGTATTGTGTACGAAGTAAAAAAAATATTAAATTAGATTAAAAAAATTGAAGATGAACGTATCATTGGCAGCCAATCAGAGGTAAACAGAGACGGCTGGGACAATTAAAAAGAATAGAAGTGGCCCGTAAAAAGGGAAGAAGTAACTTTACTAGGAACGAGTTTGTGCAACCGCGTCGATTCCTTTAATTTTTTGCTGCTTTTTTAAGGAAAGTAAAAAGTCCGATAAAGTAGAAGAAGGGATTAATGTGAGTTAGGACGCGGTAAGATTGTGTGGGTCTATATATGACGTTTCGAAAATTAAATGTGGGAGCAAGAATTCGTCTTTGAAATGTGACGGTGGCATCTGCTAACAGGAAAGTAATGCACTTTATTTTTACGTAAGAGGACCATTATTTTAAAAGAAAATAACAAATTTAAAAGGAATTTAAAAGTTATGGCCATTCAATATACTGAATTGGCACCATACATTATTGGTATGAATTAACAACAGCAATGAATGTTTTATATTTTATGTTTCAAAGGATGTTTCATTGTCTCTGTTTATTTAGTCATTGTATACTGTGACCGCCAGCCTAGGGTGGGCTGGTGTGCATCACATTTTCGGCAGACAGAGCAACACTGAATGCCCGCAGTCTAGCGGTGCAGAGGCGAGAGGTATACCGGCCACAGAGCCTACTGGAGCAGCGGAAAAGATGGGAAAGTGGGGAAAGTGGGGTTGTGGAGGCACTTGGCAGCCAGGTCAGCCCATTTCGTTCTGCTAGTTGGACCGAAGGAGGTTCTGTTATAGGCCGGGAGCCAGCCAGAACAACCCCGTATGATAAGCTCAACGCCAAACCGATTGCCATACCGATTGAAGGTCTCGAACATGAGAAATTAGCCTCTAAAGTTGTAAAGGTTTTACAAATGAGATGTCTAACTGATGCAAGTGCCACTCTTGTGTGTTTTAGTCATGTTTTATGTCTGTCTAGTCTTCAATGTCTGAAATACCGATATAGGAGTATATTACCACACCGATATCATGTCTCTAAGGTGAGGAATAAACCTTACATATTTTTAAGTAAGAAATATAATAATGTTGTTGTAATTATTATGATTTTGTATATGTTCGAAATAATATTAATATTTGGAAAAGAAATGAACTGCGGGAGTTCTAAGAAATCAGTATTTTTACAAGCAAGTACCCTTTTTACTTCCTCGGACTTACTAACCTAAGAAACTTATGTCACGTCAAATCAGTTGTTGAGTTTCCGTGCATCTGTATGAATCGATTTAAGTAAACTAATGAATCAATCGACATGAAATTTAAATACATTATGAGCACTAGCCGTGGCTCCTGGATTTTGAAACCGATATTTTGATTTTGGGGAATACTTTAATGAAGACCCCCGGACATTGTCAATTTTTTAAAGAGATGGCTACAAATTTTATGTGAAAATGTTGTTGTTGAATAGTGGGAAGGACTATTAAGAGAGTGGTGCAGATCTCATTTTCGTTAATATCCCTCATTTTTCGAAAATTGCAAAAATAATTTTTAAAGGTACAAAATTAAAGAAAGAGATTTTTGGTACAAACAAACACTGTTGTACAAACTTACTTCTCTAGAAAACGTCATGTACATTTTTTGGAAAAAATTAGTAGTTGATGCGTAATTTGTTCTATCACTTTTTTCTAAAATCTTTTCTTAAATAAGGATTAGAACGAAATATAAATACATTTTTAGAAGAAAGACAGATCAATTTTAAGATGCGTAACATTGACTACTCAGCTAAAACACGCCTTGAGGTTGTGTGCTGATGGCGCCTTCCAAAAGGTACAATGCCGAAATTCACCTTATCACAACTGTGTTGACAGGACTGCATTCGCTATTGGGTTCCCGCTTGAAGTTATTATTACTTTGAAAACAATTATTTAAAAAGTGTGGAAAATTGGCACGGATTGAGCTAATTTCATGGAATATATTTGAAGATAACAATAAAAAGGGAGAACCTTGATGAAATTTAGTTTGAGTACTGTTTTTAACGTTCTGCATTATGCTTATATACCAAATTCAAACAGAATCCTGGCCGATTTGTGAGAATTTGAGGTTTGTGGAATTTGAGGAATGTGAGGTTTTGAATGCGCCCAGTTGGATGAATCGGCGGCGCTGAATGCGAATGCACACGTGCGGAAAGGAGAAAACCAGATGGCTGGTGTGCTCCTTACACACAAAAATGGGAAAGAAACAAACGAAAAAAACAATTGGGCTGACATCTTGCGAAAGACAATCCCCTTTCTAAACACACAAAACGACCGTTTATATAGGCACCTCAGAAGCTTCTGTCAAAACTACTCATATTTGAAAAAAATTATGTACATGCTATTATTTAAAGATCTAATATTAAGAAGTGGGTTATATAAAGAAAGAAATATCTAGCTTCATGAAGTTGAGGAGGAGTTTCAAGTTTGTCACAATATACTGTAACATGTCTCGAAACTACTAATATGTTGAAAATTCGTACATAATATGATTTAAAATAAGACTACATTAAGAAAGAAAGGTTAAAAGTGTAGGAGAGGTTAAAAAAATTGAAATTTTGCAATTTACGTAATTTCGGAGGACTTATTGAAAATAGTATCTGTGCCATTCTTAAAAGCGTATTTTTCTCTATTCGAGCAAAAAAAGAGAATAAAAAAATAAACTACGTGCATGGGCTATTATATATATTATGTGTGTGTGCGTGTGTGTGTGTAACTTTCTCTCTACTACCTAGAAGTGTTAGAAAAAGTAATAAACAACATTAACGTTTTTGTTGACAAATTATGCTTTAAAAATATTCTGGCATTCTTGAACGAATTAATAAAATCATTAACAAACCATAAAGTAATTAAAATTCAAACTAATTGAGGACCTCCGCCCCGACCGCGTGGCTGCTCTGCCCGTTGGCATCGCTGGCCACGGCACCCGCTCGCGAGCGATAACCGGTCGCAGATCGATGTCGCTCAGGGCTGGCACCGCTGTTATCCGCGAGTATTGGATCGAGAGCAATGGCGTCGAATCAGAGCGAAATGCGGTGGTTGTTCCGGGAACGCCCACCCACGCGCTTCAATTCCGCGCCAGTTTCACGCAAAAGCTACCCCGAAACGCACACAAAGGCCTAGGTTTTTCGCGCAAGCGAAATCGAGAGAGCCTGAAAATTAAACGCAAGGGTTCACATGCACTGACTGAAATTAATGTTTAATTTAGGCAGAGTTTCATAATATTTGAAAGCGAATCTCCTAGAATTGATAAAAATAGTGTGAATTCTAGTAATAATCGCAACATATGTCCATATTTCTGAATATTAAATGCGGTTGCAGCATTTGTATTGAAATTTCTTCCAATCATGTTGGAATGTTCGTAGAAGGGAAATCAATGACTGGAACTATATTAATTGATTTCAATACTTTACTTGATATTATATGTAATTCAGTCAATGAACTATTATATTTTAAATCTATTGATATTGTAAATCAAAGTATTACATTTTAAATCTTTCATGTTTGTGAAGAACAGTATTTACTGTAAACATTTGATTACATGTAACATTTTACCAATAGGTAGGAGACAGGAAAGCCTGTGAAAAGTTATCCTCACGCACTCCACAGCCCCTCAGGCTGATTGATAGTGACAATTGCAGCTCCTTTGCGAGGAAGAAGGAAACGCAGACACCTGCGCGCAATGAGAGCAAAGCCAAGGTGCTCTGGGGTTCACTCGGCCCGTGAAGCCTAATTTCTTCTGGGGTCACTGGACATTTCCGTTTGGTGAGTTGCTTCAGCTCTGCCTGAATGTTGTCCGTTCTCCCCGATCCGCTCTGGTGTCCGCGAGGACGGCCGTGGCCCACCCCTGCTTCTCTCCAATGACTTGATTCGACGCGTCACTCGTATGAGGGTTTCCTGAAATCCCGGTATTCGTTTTGGGGTCATCCTCCCACTTGTCTCGGTTGTGCACCGCCCAGATTTTGAAAGCTACTCTTGAAGTTATCCCCTCTTATTGGGGGGGGGGGTCTCACAGACCTTTCAATAATCTACAGTACACAAAAATTCAGGATATATCTGAGGCTTTGCCACTACAGGGATTTATCAGAGATAATAAAATGAGTTCTACTTTCAGTGAATGTGTTACACTCCAATTCTCACCATTCCCATGACATGTGAGGCAGAACGTTGTTTCTCCAGCCTAAATTAAATTAAAACTTTTCTGCACATTACAATGGCAGAAAATTGATTAACAGCTCTTGCAATGCTTTCCATGAAGCATGACTTTATCAGCAAAATAGAAGGCTTTAACGAAAGATTTATCATAAAACTTACTACGAGCAAAGAAAGGCGTGCCTACTTCTTTTACAAATAGGTAAGCACAAGTGTTCTTTATTTTAATTTTGAACAACGATAACTGATATAGAAATGGGAATGTTTCGACGAAAAAGGAAATGTAAAGTACGGTGCTTTCATTGGATACCAGTCTTAGCGTCAGTTCCCCCCCCTCTTATCCCCCCCTCACTATTCTGTAAACCACTAACATCAGATTAATTCAACTCAAACCAATACTAAATAGAAATGCCAAACTTTCATTAACATATTGGCCGTAAGAGTCGTAATGCTATACGAATGTCCCATCTGCACAAATGCCGCACCATCCAACGTCAACAAAGTGGTCCAAAACAAATTCCTCGAATAGTCACTATCGCCTCGTTTCAAATCAACAACTTCATAGCGAATTAAACATGAACTCAATCACTTACCAAATAGCTCGCTTATCCAACAACTTCTACTCCAATATAAAGTCAATAGATCAACTAAAATTATAGAATTTAGCCTCAATGTACAACACACAAACTAGAATAACATTAGATACCCGCTCTATTCTTACCTAAAAAACTCTCAAACAATTGCTAATAGTAGGTACTCTAATGAGGAATGTACACCAATTGTAATAGCAATAATAGAACTAGGTTAAGAATAGTTTTGAAGTTAGTAGTTAGTCAACAATACACATGAAAGAGTGTAAACTGATCTGTGTACAACCTATCAAGCAATAAATGAAAACAACACTAACTTTTGAGGCACGAGCCGCCACTGATAAAGCTTGTTGTGATACTTATCTCATATTCGTAAAATTTTGACGTAGACAACCAAACTGGGTAAAAAATATTAAATAGGCTAGGTGCATGATACGAGGCAACAAGTCCCATTCATTCGGTTTTATTTTCATGGTCGGATACTTAACTTAGGAACCGAAAGGAAGGAAATGAAAGACAAAACGGGCAAATGGATAAATCCGAGACTATGATTGTCACCCCTGACAATGAGTATTGATGAGGAGGCGAAAATAGTACTCATTTCCTTCTCTCCTGCCAGATTGATGATTTCCTTTCCCCATTCAAGAAGAGCAGAGGTGTTGTATGCATGGCTGTTGAATTTGCAATAAGATCAAAGAGCTCAGTACCATTCATTTATCTCAGCTCCCCTAACGAGAGGGCGTGGCATTCACTCTTCCTCTGATTCTTTTTAGACAAGAGTGATCCTGAAATGGGGCCCAAAGGATTCCGAGAAATCATTAGCGTCGTACAGAAATTCTTTTGTAAAAATACAGAAAGAAAGAGAAAACTGAAAATGTATCATCCCATTGTGGCAAACTACACATTTAGAGCTCATTTTATTCCCTATTTACAGATACGCCTCGAGGCTATACTTTCCGGCACAAATGTAAGATCAAATAAATATTTACACGGAATGCTATTTGATTGTTATTAGTTGGTATATTGCGAATTTAGTTGAAAGCGTGACTCTTTGATATTCGATGATTGTATTTTGACATTCATCATCAACGTGCTAGGCCCCGCTTTTAATGGCTGAATTAATGAATTTATTTCAATATTTTCACATGCATGTCGACTTGTTTTGTTTCAATTCTTATAATATCAATGTCTTAGCTTCATTTAATGGCTATAGCAGAATGAACTAAATTATACGTGAAAATTTTCCCTAACCTCCCACCGAACTGACATTTCTGAGGCTTTATCATTCCTCCTATGCCTTAGCTGGCGCAACTCATCTGACAGCCGGAAGAAATTTCATGGAACGATGCGGTTTTCGGCGACGATCAATTGTTTCACAAGCTGTTGACATTACCGTCTGCTGGCCCAAACCGAGTGTAAAAACGAAGAAATGCGAGTGGCTCTGAAAGGGTTATCAACACAAACAAATTACAATAACATGTAATATTCACGCAGACATAAATTCAAACATTCGTCCGGACAGTTCGTTGGCTGGAATATTAAAAAAGATCGAGAAAAACAACAACGAAATACTAAAGTGAGGAATGGACAGGAGTTTTGAAGAAATAATTGGAACTGTGACTATATTAAGAGATCTGACGAAAACCCAAACGTGGTAACTTGGTGTGAGTCTGAACACAACAGCTGCAGAAAACAGCATCCCTGGCTCCTTTCAATCTTGCATAGTTTTTTCTTGAATATACCTACTTTGAGGTAACCATTTAAAAAGTTTCTTAGTTCATTGTCTTTCAGTCATCTATTGGATATAACCGTATCATCTCAATATTTTAGCATCAATCACATCCATTATATGTGTCAATATAAATTTAATATCAACATTAGGTACTTTATCCAATGTAGTGCCAGAACGGTGTCTCCAATAGTTCATTTCCATTGATTTTAATTTTGCTCTTCATTCTGTCTTAGAATCCAAACGTCTGAACCATATGTTGTTATGCTTTCAACCAGCGATTTATTTATATTTATTTTAATAAATTTATTAAATAAAAAATATAAATGGACAATTAAATCATCAATTCACATAATGAAATTAACAAATACAACCGATTCGTTGGAGCATTTACAGGATGGCCGATGGTTTGGAGACCTTTCCAAAACGGCCCCATGAATGAATTCCCCAAAACATTGTCTCAAAAAGGGGAAAATCAGGAGTTGATCATACTTACAAATAAAATATATTATTGCGTAGGGCTACGGACCCGTTGATTGACCTGAAATTGTCATTGAAACCCCATCCCTCCCCCGTCCGCATTCCTATGGTAAAGATTGTTGCACTTTTTCTTGATGCGTGTGAGCACACGCCAGATCAGCGGGGCTAGTCATTTCCGTAGTTTACGTGTAAGGACTGTGTCGAGCAGGCTCGGCCACGCTAAATGTAAAAATATTGCGAATTGAGGATGCGATCTTTAGTGGGCCATGACCACCGCAAAAGGCAATGAACGCGAGGGGCCAATACTTACGAGGATTCAGGGACCCTACAAAAACATTTGATTTAATTGTGGTATTAGAACGGTTTTGTTACCACTGTCATTGGTGCCGGGGTAGAAAAATGGAAAGAATGGGAAAATAATATCGGATGCGGTCGGTATAGGATTCGTCTGGAATTGATCAGAAGACCGCTGAAAAGATTATTAGTGCAGACGGCCTTTGAATTCAATTCAGGCACGGGACACGACTCCCTGATTTACATATATGAGCCCAATTTCCGACACCATTCTGGGTTCGAACCCACGACATCCCAATCATCAGTGCGGTCGTCCGTACGCAGTCAGTTCCCTATACGTGTGTTAAAAAAATCGTTTCTCGTAAAAGTCCTTCCCAAAGTAATAATGTTATTATTCAAAATTATTCTGTATCTCACTTTTACAATAGTGTAATTTCTCTGAAACTGTCAAGTAAAGCCAGGTAGGAGCCTAATCCAAACGAGTAAACAACATAACAAGAGCTGAGAAATGTATAATAATAATAATAATAATAATAATAATAATAATAATAATAATATCCTACAAACAAAAACTTTCGTTCTTCCAGCAACAGGCATCATTCCGAAGACCTCGCTAGAAACACATGGAATTAAGAAGAATGTCGCCGTCTGCATCTGTTTTATTCAATAGTTACTCATTAGTAATAAAGTTTCAGGAAAGTAATGGAAGTTTTTAAGTTTTACAATAATCAAAGTCATTGTTTTTTAATTGTACACATAAATATGCATCTGTTTGTAATCTCTAAAACAACTTCTAATTTTCTTCATTGATTTTCAATTTAATTTATAATATGCATTAAGAATTTGTAAGTCACTATTTGATAGAGGATATCTGTATGACGCCCGTCTCAGCACCAGTGAACTGTGCACGATTAAAATAATAATAAAAGAATTTGATGAAAACTGTAGATGTGGCTGTGCAATGCGATCAAAACGTCGGAACCAAGGAGGCACAGAAACGTCTTAACTACAAGAGTTTGGAAATCGAGATCAGCCGCATGTGGGGCGTAAAAGTACAGAAAGTACATAGTCATCGAAGTTCTGGAATTTGTTCCGCAAAATTTGTGTAGGAACTTAGCCTAACTCCCAGATCATTTAAAAGGCCGGGAAGTGCAAGAAATTGCTTTATTTGGAACAGCTCACATTTTGCGCGAAGTATTGTACAGGCACCAGCAGTCCTTGATCTGTTCCTTAGGTAGCTGGTTGCAACAAAGAGTAGATTTTATATTCAGCCGACTCATTACATCGCGATCAGTCGCGATGTAGAGGAAAAATAATAACAATAACATCTGCACTCTATACTAGGTGGTGGAGATTCAGTACCCCCGAGAGCCCATAAGCAATGACGGTGGTAGCCTAGCTGCAGATAGGGCCTCCCTGGGTATGTTGGTGAGAGGTCAGGCGAAGAAATACTGTAGAGGAGGCCCTCAACGACATCTTAGAAGAAGAACGGCACCTCGAACACTACCGTAGCGTGGTCCGCAGCAGGTGGCTACAGCGACTGCAAACCATAGCGGGATGTAGAGAGGGAGCGGTCATTGTACTTCCTGTTATTGGCCCATGGAGGGAGCAGGGGAGAAGCTGGGTTGGCCCACCAGGTCACCGATTAGAGTGGAGAACTGAACCTTGCACTAGCCAGTGACGGCGCCTTCAGCAGTCAGTGATAATCCCGTAGGGTTTAGTTTTGCCGACGGGCGATCGGAAGGAGCCCTTGCTGGGCCCTGTGGCTCCGAGATGTTTGAGATTCGCAGGAATAGATGACAGGAAATAACCCATGGGTTAAGTGTGA
Organism: Gryllus bimaculatus; assembly: GCA_017312745.1. Lineage (NCBI taxonomy): Eukaryota > Metazoa > Arthropoda > Insecta > Orthoptera > Gryllidae > Gryllus > Gryllus bimaculatus. Next base: position 315,933 of record BOPP01000301.1, on the reverse strand, counting down.
CCTGAGATCTCAAACAAACGTCTCTTAAAAACAATGTCCAAAATTAATAGATCAATATGTATGTAGATAAATATAATGAATCTTTACGTGCTTTGTTCTATCAGTGACCTGTATCTGCTCGGAAAAGGAGCTAATGGCACCTTGACGTCTAGACATCCCGCGAATGTAAGACCCAGGGACCCAGAGCCGACAGTAGCTCCACGTCGTCCTCAGAGGGTACGTGATAAATTGTAGGAAGTGAAGTGGTATTTTTACCAAGTAAAAGTGAAAAATGGGAGTTCAGAAATTGAAGTTTTAAAGATATGGAGAGATCAGAACCTTGATAAAAGCCCAACCCCAAATTCAAAAATGCTTGCCAGTCAACGATGATACATAGTCAGCAGTGGATAATTCACAGCAGAAAAACTTTCTGACATTTAGGGAAATGTGGAGTACGTTCTTCGATAGAACTATCTATGTGCCGAACATTTAGAAAGATCGAATATCCCTGAAATGGTCCTGTTGAAGGTTTATCTCTACCCAAATGAATCTTCCGTCAGGGTCAAATTCCATAACCAAAATCCATCTGGCTATGAATACACGATATAGACGTGATTCAAAATCTCATTCGACGCGAGATAGAATGAGTTCGTCTACTTCCATGCGAATCTCATGCACTGTTGAAGATAATATACGAAACGCTAAGGCTAAGAGAGAAACAGCTAATTCTTTTTCAAACGCGGAGATACAGATCCAGGTGGAGATGTAGATATCTAGATATTGCTGAAATCAATCACGTCGTATATGAAACTGGATCTCTGGTATCTCAGAATTTTGGTCCAGCCAAGACCACCATCGGCCGACTCCAGACAGGGTAAACAGCTCCTAACCTCCATGGACTAAACGGATTATGCAACGGAACTCGGCGTGAAATGTCAGTCTTCGCCGACGTAACTTCTCAACAAACACAGCCTTCTGACGTTCATCGAAAAATACTCTTTGTTGAAAAGAAATACCAAATTCAAAATGATACAACAAGCATAATGATACCTGAGAAGGTAAGAGAAAATCCAGGCATAGGTTCAACGCTCTAGTCGTTACAAACGTAGATTACCGCGTGTAGAATCTGTTCTTTGAAACAGAAACGAAGAAATCCTATTGCTTTCTGTCTCGAATCTCGAAGGGCAATGCCGTCCCTCCTGTAAATAATGACGTTGATACTTTTTGAGCAGGAATCTCCAAAGATCTTACAACAAAGACGCATCTTGACTGCAATCTGAAGTTGATACTGCCAATAAACTTGTGGAAACAGTGGAACGTGTTCACGAATTCTCGAAAGAGGACCTCTTCCACGCAATTAAAAAAATGGAAAACTGGAAATCTCTTAGGATCGATAAACTTCAGAACTATTGTATTAACAAATTTACAGTATTACACGCCCAGTAAAGGATGTTAATCAAATTTTAGAAAACCCAGAGGAACTCCCGGAGTGGCTTACACACGACATCACGTACCTTCCTCCCAAAGCGTTCAGTTCTTTGGCAGAAAACTATCGGCCAATCACTTGTCCCAGTAATGTACAAAGTTATAACTGTGTACATAGAAACCATAAATAGTATAAGATAGAGGAAACTACTCCCAAGCGTGACGTCGCAAAGATGGTCCCTATCAACAAGGATTGAAATCGAGGTAGCGTTGGTAGTATTGATAAGTGCGGAACCAGCAAATGTTTGATAGAATGTCCAAGAATATATCATATCCTGTAGATTACGGTGTGAGGAACGTTTTTTGAGGCCTCTGATCACAAAAGTTTAATTTTTTATCGCCCTAGAACGATTTGTTTAGGAGTTATTTAACGACATTGCTCACTGAATGCTGCGGGTTGCATTTGTCATGAATATTTAGATGCGTTTTTTTTAACAAATCCTTCAAATTTTTAAAGTCAATGTGGTATTCGTCACGTTTCCGTGAAATTCTGGTTGTTTAGAGACCTTATTTATAAATATCAGTGGCGTATGAGGAATGTATACTTTTGAAATAATGTAGAATAATATAAGTGTGTGTCTCTGTATGTTTGTGTGTCTTTTTCATCATTTCGTAGGCATCATCATTTCACCCTATTGAATGCTGATTCCCTAATAGATAAGTAGCGATAATCGTGACTGAGCCCCAGTGATCGCCGATTCGAAACAAAAGAAATATTAATGATAATATTAATAATAATAATAGTAATAATTATAATAATAATAATAATAATAATAATAATAATAATAATAATAATAATAATAATAATATGCTCAATTCAAGCTCTACATGTGTTTACCAATTTCTCAAGACTCCCCTTGCAGATCGAAAATGGAATTTCACTGGGACAGAATAGTCAATGGATTTACTTTTCAGATGAAGTCATGCCACTTAGACTGACCCTGTGAGGATTTTCCTGTAAGGGCTCCCGTTAACAGGAAGCTACGAACATTTTTTGAAGAAAAATGAACGTTTTAAGTATGAAAAAGTAGGTTTTTAGTAACACAGAAAAGTCCTAGTTCCGATCACTCAAACTCGAATAAATTGTAACTATACATTGTTGTATTTGTAAGTTCAAGTGGTTCAACTGATTTATTTTGAGGTTTCACGAAAACTCAAAAATTCTTTCTGAAAATTTTGTCAGAATTTCTGTTTTTGAATCGCTCAAACGACATTTTCTCAAACCCTTTTCAAATTTTTGAAAGAAAAAGTGCATACAAGGATATATTTGAATTGAGAAAATGTAAAAAAAAAATTAAAAGAGGCATCGGTAGCAACTGGGATGAGTGTAAGGCAACACCGAAAAGCTAGCCAAAGAGATTAGAAAACTAACTAGTGCGAGAAAGTTTGTGGTATTTGTAGAAGGATTAGTTTTAAAATCGTACTCATTGTGGTTGATATGTTCAATATTTAAATACCTTAAGGGGCCCCGTACTTTGGACGAACAGTTGTACTTTGGTCGTGCTATGGTCCCTGAAGACGCGAATTATCCTTCGATTTTTCGGTAGGGACTGATGACGTCATTGTTACACCTGCCTTATGAAATGAACCTTTTACACAGTGGTAGCTCATTTCTGATCCCCGTTGAGTGGAACGTTTGCGAATTAGTTGAAAGTGTTCGTTGAATAAGGCAGGAGGTGTAAAGTCATCGTCCGCTACAGAAAATCGCCGCGTAATTCCGCCCCGCGGACGTCGCCGCTGCCCATTGAACTGCTGCGCGCCACATGGCCGCCCGCGCGCGTTCTGGCAACGCCGCCACCGCCCACGACCACAGGGCAGCGGTTCGCCTTGACCCCGCCTCTGCCGGGCAGAGTTGGCCACGGCATCGCTAGCCGCCAGCGACGCGCGCCTCTCCGCCAGCGACATTGCACACTAAGGCTCCGTCCCACGAACCTTTTCAGGGAACCGGAAGCGTTTGACCCGCGCAGGTGGCTCTGCGCGGGAGGGGCTTCGCCACGCGCACGTGAGGGCGCTGCACCCGCGTCGATTTCAGCGCCAGCGCTCGCGCGGCCTTTCTCCCGGGCCAAATCCTACTAGTTTAACTTTGTCCGAAATAGAAATGTCTGGACACTTTGACTTACCATTTTTCATAGATTTTACTGTATTACATAGAGCGTTTACTTCAATATTAAACTGATTTGTAATTGAAGACCCTTGAATTCTTGGATGGTTCGTATTGCTTTTGAAAACGGAACTGAAATACTAATTAAACGCATTAGCTTTCGCTCGATCGTTAGTAGTGAGAGTATTTCCATTTTCACGAACAACTGGGGTATCCTCTTTATTTCCCTTCTTCTATGAACATATTTATACAATCCGGTTCAGTTATTTTCCTTACCATCTAGAATATTCTTTAAATATGCCTCATGAGCAATTTTTTTTCTCGCTCCAATTCTTTTGAACGATTGAATATTAACCATATTCTCGCTACTGCGTTTTCTGTTATTAAATGTCGTTCTCGTCATCCTCTTCACTCGTTTAATTTTTGCAGTGTAGTATTCTGGATCTAGATTTTTTTTTTTTAAATTTTGTACGAAGCAAACTTTTGCAAAGCTTCGTATACAATATCTTTGAACGCGCATCTTCCATACCTCCCTCGTTTCTCAGAAAACGATTGTATTGTTAGAGCGTCGGCTTCCGCGGCAGGACTTGGCTGTCGGGGTGACTCCGCGTCTATGGCAAATGTGCCGACGTTTCGGTCACCATTCTGCGACCTCCGTCGCCCGGACAGCCAATTAGAGAAAAGATTGTGTTGTTCCCTAAAAGACTTGAAGCCCGTCTTCACTAGCTTTCCTGTAATGCCGTACACTTATTGCTGTTGTGGCCGTACACAAGAGCGTACGTTCGCATACTCACTGGACGTCGTCAGCGCTAGCGCATCGCCATCGCTCAGGAGACCGGCGAATGAGTCGACGCGGCCGTGGTCCGGGACAGAGTAATAAAAGCTCATTAGAGCTTCAGGCCTCATCCCTTTATCACTCCGGAAGCACTGCAAGATTCGTCCGACCGAAGCGATCGTTGGTAACACTCGGAGACGGGAGAGGGGGCGGGGCCGACTGAGAGGTGCTTAACGGTCGCAAGGTCACACCTCGACGGCGGAAGATGGAACATTCTTTCATCTATGCTTATATGGAATACGAGATTAGCTTCTCAGGCTCACAGGGATAACTAATACATCAGATTAATTTGTGGTAGGTTCCAAAAGAGAGAAAGAGCAGGTACTTCACGAGTAGTTACTTAAACGACCATGGTTATTAGGAAAGAAAACCTAAACATTATCTTACCTTACGCTCATTGTAACAGTGCACTGCGCGGCGGGAATAGATTGTATGACCAGGATTATTGATAGAGTTTTGCCTACCAATAATTGCATAATTTCATAATGGATATAGGAATTGCTAACTAAAGAATGTTATTTATTAAAACTAGTATAACAATATTTAAAATATTTCTCAAACAAATTGAACACGTGTTGTTGTTTTTCATTTGAGAGTTCTCCTCTCATAATTAAATTAAACAGTGTCTGTGAGAAGATTTTGTTTTGTTTTGGGTTTAAAGTCAATCTATATTGCATTTTTGGCGTGTGTATTATTATGTAATTTTTTTTTTATTTATACTGATTTATTGTATAGAGTGTTTTCCGTTTCTGTTAATCGTAGTCTACTAAAAGCCCCGTTCCCATTTGTAATTTTTTTGGCAACCCTGAGTAACCAGTGGATCTTTTCTTTGAATACAAAATTATGTGAGATCCAGATACAGGTTTCACTATCATGATGTTTTTTTTAAATATCTTCGCCCAAGCCAAGAAGTACCGCTTTGTGATCGCTAATACCCTCAATGACTTCATAAAATATGAAAAATTCTATCAGCCTAATTAAATAGACATCCAAAATCGTATCCTGTCGCGTCCTGCTCCGAACTAATCTGTTCACAAGTGCTTGGTTTTTCGCCTCTCTCACGCCCCCCCCTTGCGCTAGGAATATTTCAGTCACCTCCAAGAACAATGGGATGGCTATTCCTGTTATGAATGATGTCATCTAAAATATTTGAACCGTCGCTCGGAGGCCTATAGCATGCAATGATTTCTAATGTTCCTGAAGTAGTAATTTCTATTCCCTCATAACAGACTCTGCACTGACCCAATGCAATCGAATATCCATGTGCGCTAGATGCAAATAAATACTCCGCCCTCTCTATCATTTCCATCCCTCCCGAAGATCTTGTAATGAGATTGAAAAATTTCAGAGGGCCCTACTTCCTCAGTTAGCCGCGAATCAGACCCAATCACTATGTCGGGATCGCAGGCATCAATTAAATTCCAAACCTCTACTTCCTTATTGATTATACTGCGACTATTATACTATTATAACACAAACATTGTAATTTCGATTAACTTAACGCATCAAGTATCTTAAAGCTCACTTACGGAAAACGAAATTCCATTCGTATCACTTTACCTATTATTTAGTATTGCTCGGGTGTGTAATTTTTTTTTGGTTTGTAATTTAAATATGAAGTGTGACAAATAACAAATGACAAATAAAACCAAACATTTAAAAAAATCAATACCAAATCTAGCTCTCCAGAACATTCCCACCTTCTGTGGGGTGTTTAACAACCAAGAAGTCTGGATCATTCTTAAAAACTGATTACCTGATTATGCACAGAAAGGAGGAATGTTCAATATTTACAGAAGAAATTGTACCAGACCATTCTATTTTCATGCAAAGTATAAAATGCGTACGTAGCATGCAATGGGGAGTCCTGGCGCACAGGACGGGGAGTCGCAGGGGGCGCACGCGGGGGGAGGGGACGTCCCTTCCAACCACATTCTTTTCCTTTTTGTAATTTAACTGAGTTTAATACAATGGTCGTATATTGGTAGCATTATATCCCAAAGGAATGTTCTCTTTAATTCAGAAAGGACTGCAACCCCTGAATTGGTTCCCATATCTGATTCCCGCCTGAGGGATGGGTCTCCGGCGTCGACAAGTAGCGCGACAGACCAGTGGGCGGCGATGATCTGAATGGAATACGCCATGACGAGATGCAAATGGGGTGAATCAAAAATGAATAAGGACGTGGTTGCAATTACTTCTCCTTCGCAATCAACCACTCACACTTTCATTCCGTTTCACAATTCACGACACAAGTCCAGATATCATAGAAGTGCAGTGTTACTTGATACATGACTTTCTTTTATAGGAAGACTATTCTAAGAAAATACTCTGGGAATTCTTATCTGAGATGTTGCGTTTCGATACGTAAATATCTAAAGAAATATATGTAGGAAGTATTTTAGAAATGCATAAACTTCTTCCTTTCACGGTTTTGTCCAGAACGTCTGTTCGAGCTTCAATCTATCTTTGTCTTGGTCGAACAGCATCTCTGCAGTTGAACGATAATGGAAGGCCACTTTGTGGGCCTATCGTCTTCAAACCTTTGTGGGCGTTGTGTCCACGCTGAACGTTTATTCTTTGTTTTGTGTAATATGGAACAATGTTGATGAAATGTTGATATGTCTATTCCGATGCGTTCATTTCTGAACTGGTCTAGGAGATTACGGCCGTTTTCTGTTCTTAGAAATCTCATTTCGGAAACTTGTATATTACTACTTTTTTTTGCAGAACATGTAAAACAAATGTACCAATCTCAGCTGTAGAAGTATTCTATCATATTTCCAACACTAAGCATTTATTTTATTTTATTCTGTTGCTTTCCTATTTTTTAACGCTTTTATGGCTTCTGTTACCTCCTCCATTGAGATGTTGTCCAAACCATGTGTACCAATATGGAATGGTACTTCTTCTGAATATTCCTTATACCACACGTTTTTGTAGTGATCTGTACATACTTCGTTGCTAATGCCATCTAACTTCACTAGGTCTCTCTTATCGCTACAGAAAGTGTTCAGGGCTTTGCATGCAAAGGTTTGTCGACCGTGTAAGTCGTCTTCAATAGTTGAGATAAATCTATCCCAAGACTCCTGTTGGCATTTCCTCACTAATCTCTTTACAAAATTTCGTCCGTTATATATTTTTATTTTCTTCTGAAGGATTATTAAGATATCTTCTATATGAATATTTTTTTTGTCTTTATTGTAACGTATTAGCCAGCGTGCCTCGTGGCATCTATTTGGGGACGCTTGGTAGAGGATTAGTAAGAGGAAACACCTCGCCATAGGAAGGAGAGAAGGGTTTTTCCTTAAAGCAAGAACGCGGAAACGGAAGACACAAGGCTTTGGGGTCTTCCGGTCTTACTAAACGGAGACCCGAACCCTTATTAATTGTTAGCATTAGAACCGCGGTAGGGGTGGCGTGACGTAGTAGGTCACGTGGGCCTCGACTATATAACGGAATGCACAGAGCCAATGGGTGGGTTCTGGAGACGGGGGAGAACCTCGTGCATTTGCACAAAACTTGGCGCCACGATGGTGCATCTGCGGGCCGGGATCGCGAGGCAAGTCACGAGTTGACGAGCCTGTGGAGGACTTTGTGTCCCTGGATGACTGCCGTCACGTGGGAGCGATGCTGTGTGCGTGCTCCGAGGTGAAGAGTGGTTGAGTGCCACGATTCACACCGATTCTTAATCGGGTAAAATCGCTCCTGCGATCAAGGCAAACCATCAGTTGGTACGCCAGTACGGACTTTGTGTACCAGCGTGACATCCGGCCACGGAAGCTTGGCTTTGTGCGCACTTCAGAAGTAGGAGTGGCGAATGCACAATCGAAACCGATCATCAATCGGGTATGGATCGCTCCCGCGATCAGGGGATAGTAGGTCCATCAGAGCTAGGGTGTAAGAAGGAAATCAATTGTAAATATTTGTTGTGTTTTCTTTGTAAATAAATATATTTGTTATATGAAACCTCTGTGTCTGTGTTCGCTGTGAGTATCCGTGACGTCACAGTATGCACTATTTCCTCTGTCCATATTTCAAGGCCGTTCTCTTTCCTACATTTTTTCTTTTTGTCAAGGGCTTCATAAGATATTTTATTTACAGCTTCTTGTATGTTATCCCATTCCTCGTGTATTCTTTCTTTAGTCTCTCGTTGCACGAGCTCCTCATTTAATCGTTTCTGCTGTAGGTACTGAGTATCTCGATCACGTAATAAATGAACTTTATAAACTGCATCTGCTTGTTCACATTTTCTTCAATAAGAAACTCGCCACTTTTTATACATGTTAATTTTATAAATTATATGAAAATGATTAGAACCAATATCATCACCTCTTTACACTCTATATCTTTGCATATACATCAGTAATCTGATCATCCAAATTCTCATTTGTTATAATCTAATCAATAATTGATATTAGTCCTTTTGAAGACTAAGTAAACAAGTGGATATATTTCTTTCTGAAAAAAGTGTTCTGAATTTTTAATTTATTGAAGCTGACAGAATCTCTTAGAAAATGTCAATTTTCATTGATTGTATATTCACCGTATAAACCGACACAGTTAGCGATCTGCTTATTATCAACTCTCGCATTGTCTCCAGCCACCACCAGCTGGCTGCTTTGACAGTACATTTCCAGTACTTTCCGGAGTTTTATAGAAAACTTTTCAGATTCTTCAACATTACCATCTCTGGGAGCATATACTCCGATTGGTTGCGAAGGCTTCCGCGACTGGAGTTTATGTTGTCTAGACTATCCGGGACGAGCCGAGTCACTGTCATGGTGGCTAACGTTTCGGCTAGCGTCAGCAGTACGCTCTGAAGAAGGCCACAATACGTTGACAACATAAATTCCGATTACTGTAAGATTTCCTTTCTCATGTCTCAGATGTACAGTTATGATCCTGTCGGAGATGTATTCATTACTCTTTATTTACTTTCTGATTTTTTTATTTACTAAAATTGCTACCTTTACTGGCACGTTGTTGTTGCACGCCACTGTAGAACATGATGTAGTCATCCACGTATTTACTTCCTCGAAGTTTTTTCTTCGTCTCATATATGACTGCTATATCTACAAATTATTACTTTTCAACACTCTTGCTACTTCATTTTCTTTACGTGACAAAGATCTAACATTCGACAAACTTAAAATTATTTTTTCCGCGATCCATTTCCTTTGTTTATTTCGAGCCGTGTTGTCATTGAATGCAATTCCGAGGCTATTATGGTTTCTGCCAGTGTTCGAGAAGATGGTTTCCGGAACAGGCAGCCCTGCCTAATCCATGAAATGAAGAAGAAGAAGAAGAAGAAGAAGAAGAAGAAGATTTTAGGACTCAGGAATGATTGAGGCTGGAATATTGGACATTGGACATTTCTAATGTACAGTGAACACAGTCATGATTAGAAACGCGAGTTTGAATGTAAGTCGAAATAGAAATGTTCATCCGGGACATTCAGGAACTAATTTAATGTAGTTTGTGTGGTATTATTACGTTTCGGAAAATCAAGTTCGTTCATTAATAATTTGGTACTATTTGTGGAAATCAATGTTTAGGTTAAACGATAATTATATCCAATATTCACATCAAGATAGAAGAGCAGAAGAGTCACGGAGGACGTCAAAACTCCTCGTGGGAAAACTTCACTTCATCGTAATAGGTCCTAAAAATAATATTGAATGGTATGTTATCAAAGTTGTTGGATAAGGTAAAATTGGTAAAGTAACAAAGTTAATATCATTAACCGATATAAATATGTTATTAGAAAACGAGAGCATATTTATTTATTAGTTATATTCCGCACACCAACCATTTCATTTTTTAACAGAGTAATTTTGCAGAGAATACCCTGTCCATAGGGCATGGTACATCTACCCACGTAAGTATTACACAACCATACAAGGACATTTGATTTGGGTATTCATAAAAAAATATAATAAAAAGTAAAAAGTTTAAAGTTTTAAATATTTTCAAACATAAAGTAAGAAACGTATGGAAAAGGGCTTGCAGAGTATTTTAAATGCTGATATTAAGAGAGGAGCATATTAAATCATTTCAAAATGGTTTTCCCAACGTGGGACAGATTGTATCAATAAAAAAACCACATATATTAAAACGTTTCAGTAAGTATAAAAAGTGTAATCGTGCCTCGAAAGATGGTTAATTTTCTGCAGAATAACTCTTTTTCTTAAGACCATGTTGCTACATTTAGCATATTGTTTCCTCTGAAGTGGTGGTGAAGTCAGAATCCATGTTTTATGTGTTCTTGTTATCGAAAAATCGATTGACAGCAAACGTGTGTCAGTTTCTCTTCCCGTCTGGGGTCAACGCTAGCGCCTAAACCGATCAGCCGATTTCCTCCGAAACTGATATACCCCGAGCCATCTGCATGAACTTCAAGCTTTGAGTTTTTGTTGTTTAGGGTAATTTGAATGCATTTTCTAGTTTCCGCTACACTGGATTTGAAATTTTGAATACTACAATTATGCTATAATATTAACATTCAGCGACATTAATACCTATAAAAAAAACTGTCAATACAATTGGGAAACAAAAGCAACACGTTGTTAAAGATATTAAATAGTTATTTTTCGTGCATCGGACAGCAATTCGATTGGCATTCGTCATTGACATTTTGAGAGGAAAGTGATGATCTAATGGCGACTTGCGTTAGTTACAATTTGAGGTTAAGATTTTTCGACTCTTTCCAAAAATATATGTACTATTGTAATTGCACAGTTCATGTGTTACTGTCATTACTGCGCATTACTGGCATTACTGCGCAGAAATAGTCAATTAATTTGTCTAACATGTGTGATTGAAGGTTTCTATTCATGGAATTGAAGACATTCAATCATTCATAAGCTGTTTAACAATAAACAAGGAAGTGCACAAGTGTTCTGTCAAATCATATGCCACAAAACAGCAGTTCCCTTCCGCCCGAGCTCCACAATTCTAGGATTACGTGCGTCCGCCAAATAACGGAAACGGTTCCATGAAGACAACAATAGACAATACGAAACATAAAAAAGCCACTCCAGTGAAACTTCAAGCGCATTGTCTTCGGCCAAAAGTAGTTTCCTGTTTAGGCAATTGCTTCCTTCTTCGTTGGAATACAAGAAGTGTTCATTGAACCAGAGGTAGGTTAAAAAAACTTAACTGGGACAGGAAAATTTTCTTATCGTAAATGAGGGGAAGAGCTGTTATTTTGTATTGTGATTTTACACATTAAAGATTATTGAAATCTCTCCCTCTCTCTCTCATCTCTCTCAACCTTCAGCGTGCAGACCATGGATGTAAATTGGTGAGCAAAAGGGGAATGCAATAAATTGCTAACTCGCCCAATGTATAATTTTATGAACTTTTCATGCAATGGACTAATGAATACAGAAGTACTAAATTGGTTGCAAATGTTATTAAATAAGTAAATTCAATAGAGTAGTTTATTAGGGCACTGTGATTTTCGGTTCACAATAGTATCTAATATTTTTTACAAAGTTAAAAATTACTGATTCTTGTTATGCCTGTTAATGCCTGATAGAATAATTTCTGATAAATAATTTCAATCAAAAGTTGACTTGCAAATTTGTATGTTAAATTTGGTGGTTTTGTTTCTTAAATAATAGTCAAACCGCGGTCATTTTTATTCAAATTCTTCGACAGTACGAACTGAAATGTCTATCATCAATAAAAGTACCAAACTACACTTTGAAAAGAAAATACAAAATATTTAATAGGAAACAAAATCACAGTTTCATCAGGTTCTTTTTCTTTTATTCAAGAATATCAATCGTTTTAATGAATTGTTCAAACATGTAGTTATTGTTACGAATATTGCGTCACCTGCCGAATTCGCTGCGCGTGGATTGCGTCACCTGCCGGCGCCCCTTCCCTCCCCGCCGAACTAGACGGTTCCGGACTATCCGCGAGCCGCGGGAAACGCCGAGAATTGCCGGGTGGCCTGGAGACAAAGCGCCGGGCAGTTATAAATGCGCCGCGCCGGCGGCCGCGAGTTAGTTAGAAAACGTAAGTAGGAAGTCAGTGGGTAGTAAGGCCGTCATAGTGGCCAGAAAGCAGTCAGCCGTCAGTTGTGCCGAAGTGAAGCTATGCTGTGAAATGTTGCATTTGCCCGTTGAAGAGTGTGCAGCGGTTGAACAGCAGTCAGCAGTCTGAAGTCTGCAGTGGAAGCTAGCTGTGAAGGTGCATCGCGTTTAAGCAGTGGAAACAGCAGTCAGCAGTGTGAAGTCTCAGGGCAAGCTGAGCTTGAAGTGGGCATCGCGGTAAACAGCAGTGCAGTGACCCTGCTGTGCGCAGTGAAGTTTCTGCGCAAGAAGGTGGTCTGCGCAGGGAATTGTGAGCTCTGTCAGGGAATTTGGTCATTGCAGTGGACCTGCAACAGTGCCATTGGACTGGCTGATACTGAGAAGAGCAGAACTGTTGTTAAATAAATAGTGTTGTAAGAGTGAACTGTTAAATTTAAATCATCAAGAGAACGAATCGTGTGAAAAGAAAATAATTAATTGTAATATATCTTGTAAATAGACCCAAGTAATTTTAGTGTTGATTTTCACGAATAAACCTTCTTTGTTTAAATATTGTGTTGGTTTTAATTCACCACGAGGAACGTTACATTATTATTCAAATTTTATAAAAAAAATAATTCATCGATTTGATATTTCTTCCTTCTTTGTAGATCACATGCTTCCGTTTACAAAGCCATTTCCCTCCGTTTACAAAGCCTTTCAACTAATTTCTCTCTTAATCCTCGCATGCCACTCAATCATTTTGCATAAGGAAACTTTAGGTTTACTGAACTAAAATGATTTTGTTTTCACTTTGTAAATAACATTTTGCATTATTGTTGTTAAAATAGGCTGAGAGATGCTTGTAAATTGCTGACTATTATTGGGATGATATTATTAATAATATTGACTAAGAAATAAGTAATTGAGTTAATAATGGAATGAATGAAAGTGTTATTATTAGAATTATTCATAAGAGGAGATTGTGTGGATGGGTTAATGTTAGGTTGGTTGTTTTGATTTGTATTTTGGGGAGGGTTTGGAGCAAATGTGAAATTTGGAATATTATTAGATGTGGGTAGAAATGGGACGTTTTGTGAGGTAAGTCTTGGAGGGGGGTTGTTTTTTAATCTATTTTTAATATTGCCTTATTTGGGGTTATTTGAGTGGGTGTCTATGTGTTTTTTATAATATGGGTATTCTATTGATCTTAAATCAGCTCTGTGCGATCCATTGCAATTTTTACAGATTGCAGGTAAGTCTTTTTGAGGGCAATTAACAGAATAATGATCCTGTGCACAGAAAATGCACGAGATTGAATTGTTACAGTTATTCTTCGTGTGTGTCTCAAGTCTAAGCACCGCATACACTGAACCGGACCTTTTGGCCTTCTTCTTCTTTCTGGTTTAACACTTACAGTTGTTTGTTTGTACAGTTTTACTTAATGTTACAGATCTCATTAATTTGTAGCACTTGATCGATACTTTGACTACAGTTGAATTCTGTTGCAATAACTGGAATGGACACGTTATTTTTATAAAGTCTTGTTACATTGATGATGGACGGGAATTTGTGCCGAAGTTCTTCGGTTATTTTCTCTAGTATAATTGTTGGGTGAATGTTTTTGAAGACGAGAGAAATTTTTTTACTGGCTGGATCTTTGTAGGTGTGGAATTGGTTTTTGGTTCCAATGAGGTATTTGATGGCTGTTCTGAAGTCTGCTATTGATTTAAACATTATTTTAATTCTGTTTCCGTTATAATCTGTTGTAAATTGGCTTGTTAATTTGTTTTTAATCTTTTTGTTGAATTCCGAGATATTGTAGATATTATTTACAAAAATGGGAGGGATTCTTAGATTTTCGTCTTCTTGGGGCGGAGTGACATTGGCAAACTCAAATCTTTTGTCTTCATCTGATAGGTTCTCTAGCATAGCATATCTGTTTCCCACGTTTATACTGAGTTGAATCTGAAGTTGATTTCTTATTTGGGGGGAGGTCTATTTCTCCTGAATTCTTTTAACACTGTTAGTAATTGTTAGCGACTCACTGTTGTTGTCGGAAATGGCTGCTTCGCCGCTAGCTGCGTCTTTTGCTGAGCAGAGGTTGCCGACCTAGAGATTTCCGGCCCCGGTGAGCTGTTGCGAGCTGCAATGGGCACCTTGAACAGTTGCAAACTGCCCATATTGCATATTTGAGGCAAGCTGTTGGTTTTGGCAGCTTGAGATGGCTCCGAATACGAGATGATGTTGAATTTCTGGACTGCTGGAAGTACTGTCCATGGCACACTCGCTGCCGTAGAGAGTTGCCATGGCTCTGCAATGCTGTGACCTAGGTCACAGCTGGCTGAAGAGGGCTCACCGTTAATAATAACTGATAAGCGACTGTTGGTTTATGGCGCACTGTATATTAGCCGATTGTACTTCACTTCACTTTACTACACGAGTACTTCGCTGTTACACACTTAGTGAACTTTCTGAGTAACTGCACTGACTAGGCCGGAGCGATCGATCGATGTTGTCGCCACGGCAGTTCGCGCTGAATGGCTAAGTCAGTAAGCTGCTAGTTGTCGGCCTTTGGGAGAAGCAGACATCACCTGCCGGCTGCGTAGGCTCAGTGCCCCAAAGCAGCAGGGCGAGAGGGAAAGCGGCGGGAAAGCGGTCCTTCGGGTGGCCACGTGTAGGGCTCTCGGCTTCCTTGTGGCAGCGGCCCGATACACAGGGCAAAGAGAAGGCACTTCCTCTCAGCGCACGCGCATTGCTTGTACTCCTATAAAAAATCACCGAATATTCAAAGTAAGAACAAATTGTGAACAAAATCTATTACAAAAAGGATGGATAAAATGATTTGTTTGAGGAAATAATAGTTTTTCGTTATCAAAGACCCTCAGAACGTGATTTCCACTATACTACTTACAACATATTTTAATATACTACTTTTACGATGTAGAAAAATCCAATTTTCGCTGTAGCATTACACCTCACTCTCCATATGGAGTATGTTCGTATATGAAATTAACATCTTTGTCCCAATATCCGCTTCGGTATTGTGATTTCCGTATTCTGAATCCTAGAGCCTCCAGCAGTGCATTCAAAAGAACATTTCGTCAACACAGAGAAAAAGAAGCACTCTCTGTTGAGTTGCAAAATGAATAATCTTTTCTTAGTAGACCCATGTCTTCGTTTCATGAAAAGAATGAAGAGCTTTACATCTGCTTATCATTTAGTAGGTGAGTTCATCGAACTCTAAACTTTCGAAGTCTTACAATTGCATTCTGGGCAGTATTAAGAACCATGACTTGCAATAACTCTGTGAAAATCTCACATGGCTATTCTTCTATTTCTTATTAATGACAAAGCAAAATGACGATGTAAAGATTATGAGACCTTTATGTCTATGTGTTCGCCAAATGATCAAATGCAATGAAAGTTTAACCGAAGTGTTACACAAGTTGCTTCGAAACGTAGGCTAATACGAAATATGAAAGCAGGGAAAGCGAACGCTAACGCTGACGCTCTTCATTCACTGTTGACAACACGAAAGATATACTTATGCAGCTTATTTCTCTTCAAAGATTGTTTTCTCTAGCGGTGTGTTTCAAAGATTCGTAAATATTTTCGAAAAGATAAAAAAAAATTAGTATATGGATGCCAAATATTAACTTCCTAATAGATTTGTCATATTTACACAAATAGATAGAATTGTCAATTTTGGAATGCAATAACAAATCGTTGTTGACTTTTTTCCCCTTGTCAGTAGAAATACTATATTGTGAATAATATCCTTTTGAATAACATAGTGTTCTTAAAACTGACAATACTAACTAGTCAGTTGAGTCTATCATGATTTTCATGGCCAGTTCAGAAATGGGAAGCTTGGAAACAGAGTAGCGACTAATATAGCTGGGAGTATAGGAAAGATAAAGATTTACAATACTCTCGTAGAGCAGAATTTATAATGGTGCTTCAGTATTTTAAAAAACATCTTATTGATAAACAAGTATTCTCATATGAGTC
The DNA here is from genome assembly GCA_017312745.1 of Gryllus bimaculatus. NCBI lineage: Eukaryota > Metazoa > Arthropoda > Insecta > Orthoptera > Gryllidae > Gryllus > Gryllus bimaculatus. The sequence continues at coordinate 299,495 of BOPP01000301.1, read as the reverse complement.
GGCCAATGACTTCTCATGAGACCGCTAGTACATTTCTTCAAAGGATGTCGCTTTCTGCCTTAAACATTGTCTTTCGTCCTTCCCTTAACCAGTTTAGATTTGTCCCTATGGAGCGCTCATGATACGCAATCTTTTCGGCAGTGTGTTGCTGAACATTTCCCCCACAGAAAAGGACTAGTGGGTGTCTTTGAGGGGGTGGGAGGTGCCTCCGCTGGAGGCGGGGGACCTGCCCGGCCCCGAGAGGCTCCAAGCTTCCGACGCGTCCCCCGACTTGTGAGGTGATGTAGTGCAGGTGTGTAAGACAAGGAAGAGAAAGGAAAGATGGCGTGCTTGATAGGGCACTGCTCCGACATTCGCCTGATGTTGATCAGAGAAACCACGGAAAACTACCGATCAGAGCAGCTGCCGCTAGAATTCGCCTTGCCACTGCTGCTGAAATCAACCTAGCTATTTAGCTAGTGTCGAAATTCCTGCAGCCGTCGAGACATGAACACTAGGATTTCCCAGGCATAGGCGCGGCAGAAACCACGGTTTAGGAAGAGAATGAATGTAGTTGTTTTACTCATAATGGTGGAATCTAATGATCATAATTTTTCTTAAAAATCAAGCAAACTATGACACGAGAGACAATTTCGAAATGGGAATAATACACATTTTAGTAAATGTAGTAATTCATAGAATTGTTTATTTCCGTATTCTACTGGAATTACATAAACCTTTCGTTTTATGCTCGCCCTCATTTGTGCTACAAAAGGTCATAGAGCTTTCAGTGACACTCTAATGAAATGTGGGGTGACTAAAGCCAATCAGGTTGAGCACCCCTCGGTTGCTGCCATTTTGTGATCTCTGAGAGAGCCTTTGTAAAAGCACAAACAAGATATGATACTTTTCTGAAGATTTTTTCTCTACATCGAAACATGATATACCGTTTATCACCTACTTTAATAATTCTTCATTAACACAATTCTTTGGTAATTAAAAGTAAACTCCTCATTATGATAAATTATTACAGAAGTATTTTATTGTGAGGCATAAAAGTATTGATCTTAAACTTCCTGTCAAAACGTCACCTTAGTGAACGTTATTTGAATTTCGAATTTTTAATTCTTTATTGGACATCAATTTTTACATGTTTCACATTTATATTCAGTTTTCTAGTTGCTTATTATTTTGAGGTTTCCTGGTTGCACTTTTATTAACGAGCACAAATTTAATTCCTTCTCAGATAGTTTTTCTTCAAATAAAAAAAATCATCGAAATTTAAATCATATCTGTTTGGCTTTCTCAAAGCCATTCTCAGGGTCACTTGCATTTCTAGACTTTAGGCTAGGTAGCCAGTTCAAAATGACTGGTTATGTTAGTCTGTTATAGTCTGTTATAAAAAAGATATTGTTCCTTCGACTACGAGTTGTGACAAAGTTGAAACAGCCTCATCAAACATTTTATTTTTTCACATGAAATATTGCCGAGCAAAATATTCGAAAAGAACGTTTGAAATAATATTTAATTCTACACTAACATTCGTACGGCAGTTTACATAGAAGCGTTTCAATCAGGATCTTTCGCACTCAAGAGAAAAGGAGATTCACTGCGAACTTTCCGTTAATAAGACAATAATACTGTTACATAATTACAGTTAAAAATAGGAAATATGTAAAATACATCTATGTAATGAAAATATCAAATTCTCCCATTTTGGATCAATCTATGTGTGTATATACTTCAACAAGCCTAAATTAAAAAGTTTTAAATTTATTTCTTCTCTCATCAAAAATGAAGCAACAATTCACTAACATTCAATACGTTTAATGCAAAAAGTAACTCACCTTAAATAATGTTGGAATAAAATAAATCTGACTATCATTATACATTACAGATTTTCTTCATTAAAAATCACTCTTCCCTAAAGAATTCTAAACCCGCCCACGAATATGTACGTAGTTTAAAGTAACGTCCTTCTAAGCCTGATCTGATCTTTTCTCTTTTGATTCAACAAGCATGGATTGCAGTTGTTCTGTCACTAAATTGTATCCTTGAGCATTATCGGGAAACTAAATCCCCTGTCACATGTTACATGTTGGCCGCATGCTGGGTTGAGTGTCGTCATCGTTTTTTCGGTATAAGTGTTGCTTGCTTTTACAGCCTATAATAGAGGAACGTTCCCTAGCGCATGAGTTGTACATTATATCCTTTCAAAAATAACTTTTCACGCATAACGAGTAAGAATGTTAGTAACTAATGGCATATACAGAAATTAATGCTATTTTGAAAGGCTCAATATTCTTCCCATTAGTAAATACAATCTTGTAATCACGATAAACGCATGATAGTATCCGGGGCAGGGTATTTGAACATTGAAAGTATGATCTGCTTTGCTTCATTCTTTCAACGTATTATACTGCAGCACTAAAGCCTTTAATATGCACAAAAGTAAATTAATAGGTTCTAAAACCATTTCTGACCCGGTGACGATGTTAACACATTCACATTCACAACGGATTTTTACACAAGTTGCCATGACTCTGCCATGAACTGTGAAAATATGTTTATAAATCTAGAAAAAAATTGAAAAAGAACAGAAATTCCGTGAATTTTGATGGTTACAATGTTTTTTGACGATTTCTTGCTTTCCTTGGATGTGTTTATTTAGTGCGTATATCCTAGTTTGAATGTTGTGTATTTTCTTTTTTGTATTTCCACACTTTAACAAAACACCTACATAACTCTCTCAAATCAATGTCAAATTTAGAAAATGTCTCGAGAAATGTTGCAGTTATTATAAATGAATGTGTAAATTATTACAAATGTCAGAGTGGGTAGTCGAACTGCTTTTTCACGCCTCGTTATGTCACGGAGGTTAAGCAGCTCGAGTCACTGAAGGTCCCTGGACGGGTGACTGTCTGGAAATCCCACATACTAACGGCGACGAGCCCCAGAGTTGTAGGGATCAAAGGCAACGACCTTACACAAACGATGTTCAAGGGAAAATATTCCATGACTTATAACTACATTCAAGAAGAATTCCTCCGTGTCAATTGCAAATAACGGCTTAGAACATTGTTACGCGAGAGTAGTGGAGAGAGGGCGAGGGCGTAGTACGGTCGTTGCATGAGTAGAGGAGAGTTGGATAGCACGCACTTCTAGAGGAGTTTGAGTTGCCAATGATGAGGTAAGAATTACACGTTCTAGACTATGGTGAGGTCGCGATTTTGAGAAGCTCATGGATCAGTGAGAGTTACGAAAAAAGTGCTGGGATGATCGAACATGCGAACAGGTGCGTTACCAGCCATGGCTGGCGAAAGAGGTTGAGCGATACACCTGATGAGCGTGATACCGACACAAATGTTAAAGAAGTAGGATGGGCTGAAAGCTGAGGACGGTTCGGTTGCATACGTGAGTGAGTACTGATTGCAAGTGCGGGAATGGAGTATTTAGTTGGGTAAGTGTAATAATTACTGAGGTTATTAGTCCGGCAAGTGTAGAACGGGTTAAATCCCGGAAATTGGCGGTGTTTGTCCCCTTCGGGCTCGTGGTAGCCGGCACAAATACCTTGTCGGCTTGCAGTGTTTTCTTCCTCCAAGTATCTCGTCCGGCAGAGCACCACTTCCACCGGGATAAGCTCTGGTGTCCCCACACGAGTGTACAGTCCAGTGTCCGTGTGTGTAAGGAGGAAGCTTGTCAAGGAATAAGGAAAAGTAAGGAATGATCGAGGCGGACGGTGAACCGTTTGAGGATACTGCTCCGATATTCGCTTGCTATTGATAGTAGAAACTACGAATAACTACCGTTCAGACTACCTGCTCCCAAGTCCCCTTCTCTCGATAGTTGCAGAATTCAGCCCTCTGTAGAAAATCCCTAGGGTTGAATAAACGTCACGGTATCCTTCTGTTCTGACAAAGCTAGTGTTGGTAAGTTGTTGGGGAGACACTCGGGGCGGCAGGGCAGTCTAGCCACGATGTGGGGCGCAAGGAGTCTGGCGGAAGGCAGATGGGTCGGGGGCGGAGCGCGGGCGGAGTGGGGCGGAGCGGGGCGGAG
>BOPP01000301.1:216284-287155 GCA_017312745.1 Gryllus bimaculatus | reverse complement strand
GCCGCACCGCCTGCAGCACCTCCGGAAGTGACGTTTGCGCTTCCGGCCCCGCGCAACAAACTGCCTCGCGCCTAAACGCGCAGTCCATGTGCGGGCCATCTTTTAAGCGAATGGCGTGCACGATATTCTCTTTTACTCCTTTGGTAGCGCGGTTGAAGCTCAAATGAGTTACCTGGAAAAGCAATAACTCTGGGACAGAAGAGGATTTCTGTTAAAGATAGAAGAAAGGTTTGTGTTTGCGCTGCTACCATGGTTGTAGCTGAGGCTTACGTCCCCCCAGCACTCACTCGCAAAGCGTCCACCCAGCACTCACCGCGCTGGGCACTCGGCTTCCCGAGCCCTTCCGGCAGCTGGCAGCGCGTGACCTCCTGGCCTCCGCAGCGGCACATGTCTAGCGCCGTCCACCTTCTAATGCGGAAACAAAATAAGCAACATTCGGTGCACTTGATGACATTTATGATACACTTTGTTTTGGATTGCTTTTTTATTCGACCGCACTATTTTGATAATTTTGTTTCTCACCGAAAAATGAAAGGTATTTGTAAATGTACGAAATGTGTGTGTGTGTACGTTTGTATTTCAAATTGTTTCAAATGTTTGGATGTATGTAGGAATTTACTAATCCTATATTGAGATAACATTTTCAAGAATCTATATCTTTGCAATAATTGTACTATTTGGATTATTCATGCATGTGTTCAACCTTATTGTCTGTCTGAACCTACTAAGTAAACATCCGTTTTTTGCCACCCACGCTACGCGCCCTCCGAGGCAATTGACTCCTCAGTGTGTATGGCTGCAGAATCTGCGCGGTGGCGCCACAGGCCATACCTTATGGACCGCCAAATGAATTCAAATTTGGCGCCACGATTCGAACAGCTAAGTTTCGCTGCTTTTTGAAGGCGTTTTAGAATAAATTTCTTCCCAATTGACCCAACACTCATTTCTTGTACAAGGGTCTTTGAAATCGATTGTCAACTGCTTTCAACTAGTTTGAAAAGTCACCAACAGATCACACCATCTCCCGGGGTCTGCGATGAAAGATTTACCCATTGTCAGATTTCCCGGAATCCAATTTTTCACATCACTCGCGACGAGCTCGCATTGTCTGAAAGTCAGAGGAACCGCGAGCAGTTTCGAAGCATTCGTGCACAGAAGCTATGAGAATCATGAATTGGGCGCATGGAAAGTTTGATTCGGTACGCTGCCAAGGAATTCCCAGCGCATTTCTGCAGCCTGCATTACGTAACCTAAAAAAACTGCGTGAAATTCGTAAGGAAAACGTTCAATTTCGTCCAGAAATAGATAACCATGACTATCTCTTCAATACTCAGTGATTCGTTCGGCAATGTAATAATCTTTTTCAATTATTTTTTAGAACTCTCTCGTCTGATGAGAACACAAGGCGATGCACAAAACTTCTTGTTGAGTTTCTGCTGATTCTCTCCCAATTCATTGAAGCAATGTTTCGCAGCCTCAACACAGGCAGTAAGGTCATGAAAGATCTTAAAACCAATTGCCGCAAAAACTCTACTTGGAACGCTTCATGACACTTAAAAATGTGTGTGTAGGAGTTTTGAAAGGTGCTGAACAAGCAGGTAAAATGTTATGTCAATAGTAAATTCGAGTATTCAGCATTGTGGGTCTTGCGTGTTAAAACAAGAAGGACGAGGATTCCAAGAAGGAGGAGGACATTTTTGGATTCCTCTGGGATTTCATTCCATTGGACTTTTTTTACATATTGCTACTAGTAAATTAATAAAACATACCACAAGGAAAATTAAATTATAACTTAATAATGATAAAATTAATAAATACAGTTGAATTTGTGTTCAAGCATAATCAAGATTTTAAGATGATTTAGAAAGCGTCTTCTCCAAATGTCATGTATCAATTTCAGTTTTATATGCCATCTTTAATGTGGTTTTCGCCACATACATACAAGAAATATAAATTTTAAAATTGGAGACATTTTTAGGACATTTTGAAGATGACCTAGGGGTTTCATATAAAATATCCCCAAATTCAAAGAACGTGTTTAAAAATATCAGAGTTTGGAGTCGATCTAGATCGACCAAGGAATATTCATTTTGGAAAAAAGTACGCATCGTTTAAGCCCCTGTGTTGTTCACTGACAGTCTGACAGACGGGCGGACGAACTGACTTTTGAAAAGTATTTTAAAAATCGTTTTTCGAAATCATGGGACCTTCATGTAACATGTTCGTCGACTTCCCGACCATAGCTTCTTCTTTAAGAAATAATTGACTTCCAACAACACAATAAATAACTATTTCATATCAAGACTTCTGTACACAGTCCACATCGTGAAACAACTTGTTATTGCTGCCAATGTTCTTAGCAGAACATACGTAATTTACGAAGACCCGCATTCCCGTGGGCCTCATATTCTTTCGAATTAGGCTCTAAGACCCCGAAAAACATTCTGCCTCTTTATTGACGGTCTTCCATCGTATTACGCCGCTTCTAGGAGGCGACGATAACCCTCAGTGTTTTAACCTGATACCCAGTTGCTATATGGAGACAACCCGCTCCGTTGCACCCAAAACGTGCATTTCTCTTGAAATCGTGAAATTGATTTTCCGCAGCATTACTTACCTTTCTTTGTACTAGGTATATTACTCCGTATATACGTCCGTACAGTAAAATCGAATGGTAAGAATGTCTTACGCCTTTCTGCACGCGCATTGCGTGTGCAGAAAAACCAAGTTTATGCTTCAAACCTCATTGTGCTTTTTCATTTTCTTTACTCCAGTTCGTTTTTTGTTCGCTTTTATTTACCCAATCGGGTTCGTATGCAGCGAAATTCCTTAGGGGTCGCACATAAATTACGTAACGCTAAAGGGGGAGGGGGTTAAAGGTAGTGTTACGCTGTGTTACATAGGGGTAGGTGATATTGGTTATTCATTTACTTTAATAACTCATTAATTATAACTTCAAGAACTTAAATTATTTATGTTGTTACAGTAATTGGATTTTTTTTAAATTTTATATTGAATCTGTAGATTACGAAGAAAATATTCAAACTGGTTCGCAGTGTATTGGAGAACAGGGTTGCCCTCTTGGCGGCTCACGGGTCACGTGCGGCTATTTATTGTGGCTCACAGTAACACGGGAAAACGGAAGCACACACATCCGCACGTCTGCACAAACGCACACTCAAGATATTTACTCGAATGCTATAAAGGGACTTAAAATAGAAGCCCAAACAAAGTATTAGTATTTCTCATTTTAATAAGTTCTCTATATCTAGTTTCTCATGTTTGAAAGTTCCATAAACCAAATTCTTGAAGAATTTTTGTAAAATGAGTAATACTAGCAACGAGATGTAATTCTTACTCATGTTCATCCTTACCTGACAGATACTGCCTCTATTGATGTGTTATATGGAGACTTATTCGTATAGTAATAATAAGTAATTTCTAGTTAAAAAATATATTATTGAATCAATTCAAACCAGAAAAATACTATCCTCATAAAAAGGTCATTTCATAAAGTTTTTATAGTATTGCTTTTCTCAACTGTGGTTACATGCAACCATGTAGTTAATACAATGATTTTAGTAATTAGAACTCTGAAGATCAACTTCAATTCTTTCCCATTACACATGTATTTGAAGTAAGTCCTAATAGACAAACAAGCAGTACTTATTACCTGTTAATTATCACTTTAACATAGGCACGCAATACTGATACGAATTGTGTAATTATGGGACGTATGCGAGAATATGTTGTAGAATTATTATTATTAGGGTATTGTCAGTGAGTAATCCTTAAAGCACTTGACAATCAGAGACAAACCGGATGGCCGAGGTCGTTAAGGCAATAGGGCGGACACAAGATTCGCGGGCTCGAGTCCGGCCTCGGAGATGGTTGTGTTTGTGCTCAACCTTTCACCTCCGATCTTCACCCTATCATGTCATCTTTATAGTTACCATACCGTTAAATCCAATAGTGATCGCTTATGTCCTAGATGTTGATGGAACTTTAAATCACAAAAAAATTAGAGACAACGAGTATAATTATTATATTACAAATTATAGATAATGATTTCATAATGTATCAAATTATATAAACAATAAAAATATTAGACATATCTATATATAGCTTCTAGGCTGTCCGGGTGACGCCGCGTCGTTGGCAGAGAGGCCGACGTTTCGCCTGTCATGTCGCAGGCTTCTTCAGGGTAGTGACGTCGGCCTATCTGCCAACGACGCGGCGTCACCCGTACAGCCTAGAAGTAATGGACTCGAGCCGCGGAAGCCTACGTGTATATCTATAGATACTCCGATCCCAAACTTGCAGATTTTGTTTGCAATAGCATTTGTGTTAATTCTTATAAAATAGAATTCTTTTCGGCGAACTGAAATGTTTTTGTTATATTTTTTGCATCTGCTTATGATACTGCAACTGACTCACACCCATCTCTAAACACACAATAACTCTATAACATATAAATATATTTATTACTCTCTTATGTAAATGATCATTAGCAACAATGAATCTGTACTTATGGAAAGTTCTCTTATAACCAGTTTAAAAATATTCAACTGGAAACTCAAATGGAATTCACTTACTTACCTCCAATAATTTTTCCACTCATGATGTAAAAGATGTGGGAGACACGAGTCCCTGCATCCATTAATTCTTTCCATAATCAGCAATGTCTATATGTCCTGGGTTGAACTATTTATAACTTTTAACAAAACTCAATATAATGAAACAGCAAGTAATAAATTAATTGTATAAAATAAAACAATTAATTGATTGAACCTTACATAAAAGTACGAAAATCTAAATAACTGATAAAAAGACTAAATAGTAGCAGAGGAAAGTAATATTTTTAAGAAAGTCACTATTCGTAATATTAAGATATAGTACATGGGGTAATTCTAGTAAAGTTGGCAACAACAATTGCCACCACCAAAATAAATGAAAATATACTATGTCGCTTATCAGTACATGAGACCATGCGACAGTAACATTTTTCATAAGTTGCATTTTAGTTCTTACTTTAAGGTGACGAGAGCAATAGGATCTCAACGAAACTCGACGCGGGGAAATATAACAAAATATATAAACTTTTGGTATTTTAGGAATATGTTATGAAAATAATGGGAATACATTTTAAAAATTGGAATATTTTAAACATCGAAAAAATGTGGAACATGAAAATGTATTCTAGGATCCCCTTTTGATTTTCCAATAAGATAAAAAAAAATACAAGTAATTTAAGAAATACATCGTCAATACACTGGATAAGTGATAGTTATAAAATGTCATTTTGCTAGATAAGAGTTTCATCCTGAGCTGAGCAGTTTATTTCGTCGCAAAATACAGTTTTAGTGAATACTCTATTTAATGGCTGCGCGGTGAAGTATCTTCATAGGTTTTTAATAGTAAAGTAGACTATTTTATAAATATATTTTCTCACTTAATTCAAAATTTACTATCTTTGAGATTGTGGCTTGATCCAGAAAGTGACTGAAGTGAAACTATAAAATATTTCTATACTAATGACTGCACTCTCAGACGCGAAAGAATCGACGTTAATACTTACAGAATTGAACTGACGGAGGGGCGTGTTCGAGGAAGGAAAATGCCTTTTGAGGCTTGTGGCGATGAGCGAATCGCGAAACTGGACTGAAATAGAAGAAACGTTAATGAGGTGCGCTCTATTCATTTTCAGAAACAGTTTCTCGTGGTTATTCATGTCATTTTTCTCATTCTTTTTCACGAGTCAGCAGTATCAGCAAAATTAAAGCTCGCAGTGAATACTCATATTTATAATTTTTGGCACTTAGTATGTCAAGTTTGTCCATATCGCAACAATTCCTAAGACTGTTTTAAGAACAGAGATTACGCAATTACAGTCCTGTAAGACTTCCGCATGCCTTTACTGGAACGGCCAATGTTCAGCCAGAATTACTCGCAAAAAGTAAACAGTTCTCCGGCCTGAGATCCTGCACACACCTCCAGTTGCGAGTATCTGCTCGGAAGGCCCGTCGTTCTGTTCAACAACCTTGGCGACTGAGCAAGCGGTCTTCGGCGCCTCTCCGTGATCCCAAGGCCAGCTTCCTGGAGGCGCCACTGGGAGGCGCTAATGGAGAGGCTGTGACGCCGCTTGGGGCCCGCCGCCTCCCAACCCACCTCGCGGAGGCTGGAGGAACTGAGCGCCCCCCCGCGGCACGCAGGCGGCGTCGGTCGGCGAATTCAAATTGGATTTCAATGGCTGCAATCGAGATTTACGTTTTTCACGTATTTGATACATTGCTATCGAATATGTATATGTCTAGTTCTCTGATCGGTCGATTTTTGTGGTTTCTGTCGTCAAGTTCCAGAGGGAGGCTGAACACAGACGTATGCACATTATCTCTATGAAGCGCAGATCTGCGTTCCTAGAGCAAGAAATATTTTTTACTTTCACTCAACGCCTAATTATTTCTCTCCATCCTGAATCCATGCGTTGGGCCAATAATCCATCCCTTACGTTCCCAACGAAGCGGCAGAGACGGTGTAACGGTTTGTAGTACTGGACTGTTGTACCCAAGTTCGCGGGTTCAAACCCGATCGAAGTCGTGGATTTTTAGGGGCGAAAAAATCCTTCGTACGCCTTCCTTCGGAGGGGAAGTAAAGCCGGCTGTCCCATGTTAGTACATTAATTTGCATGTAAAAGATCCTCAAGCCTAAATGACGCCTCTGAGCTGAATTCAAATCGCCAGTTTCTCGCCCAAGAAATACCTTCTTTCTCTGCTAGTTGAAAGGAGCGTAGCGAAATTTGCGTGGTCAGACGGAAGAGCGGACCTGATGGCCTGAGTCTCGCCACGTAAAATAAGGCAAATTCAATTCAATTCAACAAAATATTTCCAGCAGTACATCAGTGTGTTTCCATGAGATTGAACGCCTCGCAGATGATATGACATGACGTTTGAACTCGCAGTGAGCACAAACAAAACGTTTTACTAATATCTCTTAATAATGAAGGATTTTGTGAATATCTCAAATAGTAAAATTATGAAATGAAGGCAGTAAGAACGAGAGCAGAAATGTAAAATATTAATTACTTTTTCTTTCAAAATCTACTTTGCATCAGGAGAGGGATTCCGCTAACGTGAGGGCTAAAAGGCCGTCATATATTACGTAACGCAATTTTGGGGTATTTTGAATATCTCCTCTCCCCTCTGTAACACACCCCTAACCCACTCTTGAATCCCCCTGAATCATTAGGTAACGCTTGCGACAAACCCCACCTGCAAATGCAAGAAGTAAAAAAATAAAGTTTAGAACGAAGGAAGAAAGCGTAGGGGAGACATTTCTGATCACAAGCCGTGCACACGCCCTGGTGGATGAAGTATGGGCGATAGTCTACTGCGCCACTTAATTCTGGAACAGGGGTGTCCAAACTGCAAGACGTCAAGGGTCACAACTAAAACCTTTAATATGGATGCGGGCCGCATTTTCATTACTGGTGCGATCCACGCCTGACTCCCCTGCCCTTCGGTCGGGGGAAATTGTCCGGCTGCTCTTGAATGGGGGGGGGGGGAATGGAGCCTTTCAAAAACATTATCAATTTGCCTTTAGAACTCTCTACTCCATAACATACCAGTTACTTAAGGGTACGGAACTAATTTCAATGGTTATAATAATAACGAACACACTATTGGTCTATTTCTTGACGTTTCTAAAATATTTGATAAAGTCTGGAATTCAGGACTTCTCTGTAAACTACAAGATATTGGCTCCCAGTTACTTGTATATACATACATACATACATACATACATACATATATGTTCAATATATGAAATTGCTGTTAAATTCATTCATCTCAGTCTTCTCACAAAAACATTCTACTTGCTATAAATACTTTACTACTAAGTAAATACTAAGTAATACTAAAATATGTGAAATGGGCACATATTGGAGAATTGTGGTAAACCCTTCTAAAACTCTAGTCAAAATCTTTACACTTTGTAGACCAATAAATCACCCTCCATTAATAATAAATAACACAAATATACCCTGGATGGAAATAACCTAACAGTTATTCAAAACATATCCAATTCAACTTATCACAAAATTTCAAAGTTACATCCTTCATTAAATTATCACTCTAATTTACACGTTGACTGCAGCTTGTTATTATATAAATCAATAATTCGTTCATACATAACATATGCATGTCCCATTTGGTGCAATACTTCTACAATAAAAAAAATAAAAACAATACAAAACATTTTTTTACAAAAATTACTAATGGTTTATTTCCAACAAACAAATACACCGTGAACTTTAAATAGAAAAAATTAAAAAATAGTACATCAATCTTCAACCGATATATGTTTTTTATACTTAACCTTCTGCTCCCGCATTCCGGCAGTACGGAACTAGGTTTAAATTACAATTCTTCCAGCATTAAATTACGTTTTCCCAAACATATTTTACACTTCCTTAAATTCAGTCACACAGACACACACACACACACACACACACACACACACACACACTTTTCAAATTAATATATCTTATTTTCAACTTACTACTTTTAAAACGACTTTCGAAAAATGGAATAAAAATACATTAAAATAGTATTATAGTAATGTAAATCAGGCAATTTTAGATTTACCTGAATTAGCATTTGCAACTTGGTCAAACCATAGTAATTTAGTATTTGGGAGAAATATTATTCATCCAGATATAATTAGATCGAATATATGTGGTGAACATCAACATCTGGTCTTTAAATCTTATCAACATAGTATGTGTTCCAATAGATTTGTTGTAAAGGTGGTATATTAGCACATGTGAAATTACCAAATGAAAATAATTCTCCAACTGAAATTCATATTGATTAAAATTGGTACTATAATAGAGTTCTAAATACACCACGAGCACAAATATATTTATTTTCTTTAGTACATCATGAAATTGGACATGCATTAGATATTGAACATAGTACAAATAATAGAAATGAAATTATGTATGCTTATATTGGATTATTAGGTAGAAAAGTATACAGAAGTATTAATTTGACTATTCAAAGCTAATAAGATTATAAATCTTCTATTATTCCATCACCGAAAAACATTCCATCTCTATACGTGCTACAATGAATATTCAACTTTTTTTTATTATGCACAATACTGTACGTATTATATGAAGAATGACCTTGAATTATTAACTTAAGAAAATCAAATTAATCGTTCACTTCTTAATCGAGATTAGTTATCTTTCTTACCACAAGATTTTTGGAAGTATTACAGCTATTTAACAACGACCATCCGGAGAAATCGTTTTTTATTGATAATATGTATCGTATGATTGATTTTCTAGTCTTAATTTCGTAAATAGGTATCAAAAACAAATTCACGAAATGGGGCTACCTCAACCATCAAAGTTACATACTATATTGAATTTTAATTCAGGCAAAACATGTTTATTTTTTAATGATATCTATTATGCTGAAATTGATAAATATACTCTCAAAATGAAAGAATTTTGGAATGATATCAACAGATTTATTAGGTACCACTATCAATGAATGCAGCATTATATATGTATGAATCGTCGAATTTTTTTTAAAGGCCAAATTCATTATGGTAATTAATATTGTACATGTCATCTCTGGAGAAAAAGGATTTTGGTATCAATGTATATGTTGTTTTAAATGTATGACTAGAATATTTCAAGCAACGAAAGTGGTTTAAGCCACTAAATTCTGAATATTTGAGATAGTTCGTATAAAATTAAGAAAATGCAAAATTGAAATATTCTTTTTCTGATCATCAGGTACCAAACCTTGAAAATTAGAAAAATTGATAAAAATGGAAAAACAATTGTGGTATTTGGGAATATATTCCATTTATAAGGTATCTATATTTTTATATTATACTTTTTATTCATTAATTTTACTTATATTAAGGTCGTTTAAAAATCTGATTTAGCAATTCAAAGCTTCTCAACGCTTATATATCATCCATTTTTTATGAATAATGTTGTATATTTCATGCAAAATGAATAACATTCTGCAACTATGAAGTTTTCGATTTTCAGTACCTGATCAACAGATATCAACGCGTGAAAATAGATTTAAAAATATTAAAAAGAGATGACTTATGAGGAATATATTATGGAAATATGGGGAATGTATTACAAAATTGAAATATTTTAAACATTGAAAAAATATGGAATATGAAAATGTGATATAGGATCTCCCTTTTTTATATTCTACCTACCTCATAATTTTATTCCTAGGTTTCTTAATCTTAATTTTGGAGGTGAAATATAAACATATATAATTCCCGCAGGCACTCGTTTTACGTTCAAATTACGTTATTGTTTTCGTAGTTTATTTCATGCTCTTCACCAAGTGTTAAACCAGAATTCCTAAGAAGTGGACTTCTGGAGGTCCCTACCGGAGACTCTAAAGTGCACGTGCGCTCGAACTTGTGACCATGAAGGTGGATTCACCAGCGCTCGCTAATTGGAGTGCAGAGCGCGCTGTTAGAATTCCATTTAACATGTTTTAAATTTCGAACGCATTTTCTACGTATTTCGATCTGCCAGAGGCGTGAAGTGAGTCTACACCCTTGCGAGTTTCTGGAATATTTCCGTTACAAACAACAGTTATTTATGTTAGAAGTTTGGAAAGAGTGGAGAGGTATTCGCTCGCGAATGCAGAGTTTTTCATTAAATGTAAAACATTTCACGAACGTTCTGTCCTTGGTTATTTCCAATTCGTGAATGAGTGGATGGAATTCCTAGCACAAAAGTCACCAAAGCTCATCTTTTGGTTCATACTTGCCATTTTTGATGTTTTTTTGTTTCAGCTGTTAAAAAAGCAATAAAACTATGGGAATAGAAATAAACAAAACTCCCAAAGAGAAATATATTTTAATCACAACGTAAATGAAGAATTTTCTCTGCGATACACATTAGTAGTTCGTTAGCGATTAGATATGAAGCTGTGGAGAAAGTACGTTGGATTTTTTGATAAATATTTATGTATTTTTCACTATTTCAAGAAAAACGTTTTGGGAACTAGCCAGTTTCTCCCAATATAAATGAGAAATTTTACAAAGAGAAAGAAGTGTAAAAATATTGTTTCCAGAAGTATTCTACTGTTATTTGCGATAGATTTTAAGTGGTTCATACGTTCTGAAAAAAGATTTTACATTTTTCTCACCTTTGGAATCTCTCATAGATTAATTCTGCAGCGTGCGTGTTTACTACTCAGAATGCTACGACTGGTAGCAAAATTAAATTGTAAACTGTAAATGTAAACTCTTCCCACGTAATAATTGTGCCAGCTAATTAAACGAAAATGGCTACAAATTGACATCCCCATACCGTCTTAGCGCTCTGTCTTCATAAATAAGTCTGCGTGCAATGAAACATGCGAAGATTTTATTTCCGTTTAGAATTGTCGAATTGAAATTTGCTATAGATGCAATTTGTGGGGAAATACATCTTATTGCTTACAGACTTTTAGATTACGAAAACGAATTGTACGAATTATAAGCAAATCCCATCCACGTGATTCTTGTAAGCCTCTCTTTATTAATCTAGTTAGTTTACCATTACCTTGTCTCTTAATATATGAATGAGTGGTGTTTGTCAAAAATGACTTACTGAAGGGCGGAAATATATTTTCAGCAAACGCCGTTGTCTATTGTTTCAACACTCAACGTAGTAATCATATTCATCAAGTGACAGTACGGACAGCTGACTACAAAAAAAATCACATACAATACATGTACATTATTTTACAACACTTTGCCAAATGACATTAAACAATTAAATTCGATGCAATCGTTTAGGTCCTAAGTAAAATATATTCTGCTGCAAAACTGTTTCTACACAATTAGAGACTATACCGAGCATCCAAAAGGAAAATAATATTAATTTTAACAATGGCATTTAATGTATTATTTAACATTTGGATTGTACAATTCTTAAGTTCAGTTTCCCTGATCCTCGAGCAAATGCTGAGATGGCCCCTTGTTTTAGCTTCTGGACATAAAAAGTAACTTCAAATTAACTTTTCCCCATCACATGTCACACACAGTTTTTAACTGTTTTTTATGTAAATAAACGTCGGAATTCAGCTAAAATGCTGATCCTCTCCCAGAAAGGTAATTGCACCTGCTGAAGCAGGATGCACGCGTGATCGAAGATGGCCTATACACGAAAAAATAATAATTAATGTGGGGCGCTTTTCGGGAACAAAAGTTTATAAATCAAACATTGGTTTAATTATTTATCAGAATGTTCTTTTCCACTAGCTAATTCCTTTCATAAATATTGCATTGATACCACTAATGACTGGTGGAGAGAAATTCTGAAATGACACTCCCCGAGGAAATCAAAACATCTGCCATCAAATTATTGAGGAGAAGCCTCAATTATGTATGCAAAGGTTTCTTTCATAAGCACAGGAAGTAGTATATGAAACAACGAGGCTGCTCAGAACACTAAAGGAAATTCTACTCACCATTGACCAATTATGACAAGTGATTGGAGAAAGCCTGACAACGTAACCTCCTTACAAGTGAGATTGATATTCAAAAGAACTCCCAGCTTTCTCCTCATTTATAAGAACTCATAAAAAACTACTTTAAAAGCATTGTACATTCATTACCTGTCTTCGTGAAAGTGAATGACTATTTCTGCACTCGAAGGTGATTTTCAAAGGCCGTTGAAAGAATAATGACATTTTCGTGTCTATTGGGATTACATTCATTTGTCTGGGAATGTATTTCAAGATTTAAAAAAAACTTATATCATTTTTATCTCTCCTTAATTGCTATATTTAACGTTTAATTAATGTTTTGCGTATACTGAATTACGTTATGTATTGCTCCTATTAATCAGTCGATCGACTCGTTTGAGAGGCATATACTGATTAAAATACAATTTGATGTCTATATGAATCAGTAGAAACATTTCGTATTTTGTATATTATTATTTTAAATGTGGAAATGACTGTATACAGCGGCCTAGTGAAATTGGGAAGAGTACGCGTGGATAAAGTCATGTTTAAGTTCCATGGCATTCCCTCATGCTATAAAATTGCATAACATTCAAGTTATATTTAAATGTTCTCGAAGGCGGAGTATTATATTCATAAGAAAAAGATTAACCCTGCTAATTGGAAGAAAAATATTCAAAATGAGGAAATATGCTTCGTCCCTGCAAATACCACAAACCATGAGCATAATACAGAAAACAAATATAGGAAGTAGGTGGTGCCCCACTTACTCGAAAAATCTTATTTTGAATATTTTTATGTTGTAAGAATGGCTTAAAGAAACATATCTTTTGTCACCCATCAAGACACTATCAACAAAACCACAATACAACAAATATGTGCTACTTTTTATTTCAGTGTTAAGAAATGCTGGAAGAACATGCAGTGACATTTTCTTCCCTTTCCACCTGAAGCTACGGAAAGGGAAAGTCGTAAGCTTCTTATTTTCTTGTTAAATGCTAGTGTTGAACATTTCGCGCATACATATTCATATTAACGTTTGTTTTAAACACTAATCAACGTCCTCAACGCGTGTACATCCCGATTACGAGTTCATTTCGTCTCCACCACACGGCAGGAAGCGACACAAAGACGCACCCGGCCATCCATGGCCTTCTGTTTACGCAGCCGAACGCAAAGAGGATTTCGACGCGCGAAGCGGAGACGCCCGGGCCGGGGAGGCTCCAAGAGAACCTGTTTTTAGTGCGCGCGCGCTTTCACAAAAGGGCGCCGGCAGCTTCCTGGAATCGCGTGGCAGCAAAACATCTGCTGCACACGCCGTACAACAACTCGCAAGTATGCCGCAATGGGCCGCGAGAGTATTCGCCAGGGGAGCGAGGGTTAGGAGGATGCTCGAGAAACTGCGTCGCGCGGGGAGACCGAGTGAGGAGTCTCATGGTGAGGGTCTGGACTAGGCGCACGATGTCCGCAAGAGCTGTTTCCTTCGCTGCAGCCTGGGTGCTGCGAAACATCAATTTGGTAGACCGGGTATAACGAATTTCATAGCGTCTTACATTATATCTACCTTTTCTTCTATTGTCTTCTTCCTTTTTGTCCGATCGAGAGGAACTGTTTAATGTTGAACATTCTAGCAGCAAGACTTGATTCTGAATGATTATTTATACATTTTGTTAATAATGATTTTCCTTATTTTAGATAGGAGGCACCTTCTTTCAATCATATCATTTTTCATATTTTGGTAAGTCCATTTTTATCGAAATGCCACTGACATTACCGTGCGCAACGAGAGTGAGATGTGTGACAACGAGTCGACGAAAGCTGCCCTTAAAGGATGATGTGAAATTAAACTAAGAATATAGTAAATAAAAAACATGAAAATAGCACTTTAATAAAATTAATATTTTACATTGTTGATACTACTTCTGTCAGGACGTACTTGCCGCAGCAATTTAAAGACTGGTTTAAGATGGTGTTCCGTTATGTGGATTCTAAAAATTAATTATCAAACAGCTAATATGTTTCAAGTAAACAGCAATGTTTCAAAACGCAATTTCAACCAATGCTCACTACTCCTATGGTGAGAGATGAGCACTAGCGTAACAAATTGAACACTGCGCTCTCCGCCATATTGTCGGCAAAATGCGGGAACAGTCATATAATATTGTGTATCTAAACGCTACATTCACAAGATATAACGGTTTTAAAACTTCTAATATCACATTGTAAACGTTACTATCAACTACGATTAATAACTTACAAAAAAAATTACATATATTTTAGGGAAATTGTAATAAGAAATAGCTCGTTTTTTTTGACTTGCAATTGATGCCTTTTCAACTCATATCCAAAATATGTATTATTATTATTATTATTATTATTATTATTATTATTATTATTATTATTATTGTTATTACGTTGGTGCAATTATAATTCTCAATATTTTGTAGACAAAGAAAACAGAAACAAACAGCTTTAAGAAAAGAACAAACTAACAATAGAAAATCCCTTGGTTACAATTGTGTGTGTCACTTAAGTTATATTCAGCTTGTAACCACAAAATGCTTTTACGAATCTACTGTGAATTCAGTGCAAACGCACACATAAAAACCGTACCAATGAGTAAAATCTTAAAACAATCAATGTTCTTTCCAACTAACAGACCAATTGTACAAAACAAATTATGATTCCAAAAGAACTTTCAAGATATGAATTACAATGAAATTTATTCCATAATTACAGAACTAAACCTGAATTTTCACCTTGAGTATTTAGTAGGGTGTGAATCCAGCACGCGCTGCCATCAGAGCCTCTAGACGTTTTGGCAGTGATGCAAAGAGAGCCTGGATACTCGTGGCTGGGGAATACACTGTAATGTGGTTTCTATACGAGTCCACAAAGCATCGTCAGAGGCTGCAGGAGGACCACAACGAGCAAGTTACCGACCGATCATATCCTAGACATGTTCGACGTGTCAGGCGAATGTGCAAGGTAGGGACGCAGTGGTACACGTCGCTCTTCGCAGAAAGCTTGCCCGTTCCTCGCCGCATGCGGTCGGGCAGTGCCCCGCTGAATGTGGTTGCTGTTCATATTGCAATCAATACGTATGAAGCGAGATAGCATTGTAGCCAATGGCGCTCCAAACCATCCCACTTGCGCTTATCCGCTTTGGCGCGGAGCAAGGCGGGTTGGTGGACTGCGATCATCACGGATCGTCGAACTCGTATGCAGCCGTCGCTTTGGCACAAATTGAACCAGGACTTCGAACGAGGTCCGAAACCACCACACTTTGCCCTCAGCACAGCTTGAACATTTTCGTGCGTCTGTTGCTCTTCGGGGAGTTGGCGGTGTCTGGTCAATAGAAGCCGACGCAATGCCATGAATGGCACCAGGCCGGCGTCCAGGGCAGGCCGCCAGGTGGCGTAGAACCGTCGACGAAGACGTGACCAAACCTGTTGCAGTGTTCCAACATCGAGCCAACATTGACGAGGACGCCGTTCTGTCAGTTACGGCCCTGCGGATAAGAGGGTAGTCATCTTGGACTGTGGTCACGTGTATCCGCTCCTCCTCTACTTACTTGCACACACGCATCGCAGTCGTTGCAGCGCGCCCCGTTCGAGCCGCAATGTCACGGAATGACAAACTCGCTTTTTGGAGACCGATCATTCTGCGCCATTTGCACTCATTCAGATGCCGATACTGCGCCCTTTGACGTCGACGAGCCACACCGGCACTTGTTTGCATATTCCCCGTCGTTTGACGGCTCCACACCGACTGAGAGTAGCGTAACCCTGACCTGACATGTCAGACAATGGAGGACGCAGCTAGGTCGACGTGCTTGCCATCTTTACGCAAATTTCATAACTTATTATGCGCACTGTTCTACACATCTGCCGGTTTTTAAGTGATTTCGACTATTCCTACTGGGTCTTACAATTTTCGCAAACAGCAGTGTATATTCCAATTTTTAATAATGCAAAGAAGCTTTCAAACGAATAAAGTACTTTGGGCATATAAAGTAATTACATTTATATTTTCTTACTCAATATGCACATATGCTTGGACAATATTCAAATCTACGTTTCAATTCGATGAAAAATACGCGTATGTTACCAAATGAAACGTCTTGCTTGTATCACTTTTGAAAGTTTGCTTCTGATAGACCTAATGCTACACAGTGATGGCTTGTGCTTATGTTTACAGATGCACAACACCCACATAGCAGAAAAAAATATCTAATATTCCGAATATACATTTTCGTTTTATTGAATTCAAAATTAAAACTATTACAGCAATATCGATGTAATGAAATCATTTTGCAACCAAAGAAGACCTACTAGTTCTCTCCTCGCAGCTTGGTGCTCCCCCAGGAGTTGCGTCATGGCTCTGTTAGAGTATCTTGGCTCTATTGCTGCAATTACTCTTTGGCCGTCCGGTGGCGGGCCCGGGCGTCCGGTGGCGCAACCAAAGGGGTGGGTGACCTCGACGCCGAGCGCTGGGCGGCATCGGAGACAGTCCGAGGGGAAGCCCAATATTCTCTCTTCGTCCGCCTCCAGCTGCCACTTACACATTCGTGAATTTCACGTGTTATTGAAAGTACTCAAGTTCAGTTAATTATTAACGGTATTGAATACATTATATATATGATGTTTTGAGATTTTGATATTAGGTTTGTTGATTCAAAACACACATTTGATGGCGTTCTGGAAGGAAGTCCCTCTCTGTCTCTCACGGAGCGTGCTTTTTCGCTGCCTCGCGGCAGCCACTGCACCTCTGTCTGCGAGCGCTGTTGTGAACACGAGTGGATGTAGAAGATCTTTCATTACTGCAATACGTACCACGGTGGGGAAGTTATCGAAAAGAAAGAATTTTATTCGCACCTTCTGCCACTGCACCTCTGTCTGCGAGCGCTGTTGTGAACACGAGTGGATGTAGAAGATCTTTCAATACTGCAACACGTACCAGGGTAGGGAAGTTATCGAAATGAAATAAATTTATTCGTATTAAACGTGTCCAAACAGCAGAGCTTTTGCCACATTGGAAATCAAAGCCAGAATTACGTGCGCGGGAGGTGTCCGGGACACTATTCATAAAACTATTTAAGTAATATTACAGACTTTTTAGGGACATAGTTTTTATTAATCTTCATGTATTGCTTATATTTTATATATTAGTGTTCTTGGAAACAACGTTTCTGTCATTCGATAGAGCTGCAGCCTCGAGTTTTTTCGGGCACAAGCCGCCACTGATGCTGCTTCATTTTGGCCTTCAGGTCACAGGACCATGCGATTTTATATATTATTGATGCCTAAATCATAAACTATTTTTATAGCGTGACAAAAGCCATGCAACATAATAATGTACATGGGAAATAGATACAACTCCCGTCACACACGGACACACAACACATCCGTCAGCCCCTAATTGGGAACTCGTTGCCTGCAATGCGGCGAGGTGAGTAGCTTTATTTTGTGACGCTGCACCCGCGCCGGATTCACTATGTGATCGACAGTATCCGGACACGTCCAAAATGATGTAACGAGGGAGTAACCCCTAGTTCTTTTGTGTGACACTATCGCGGCTCAGGCCTACGTCACCGTTTAAATTCTTTCATGCTTTCCACTGTTGAAGAGAAATTCGAGGATGGCGATTGCATCTTTCAACACGATAGAGCACCTGTTCACAGTGCACGGCCTGCGGCAGAGTGGTTATACGACAATAACATCCCTGTAATGGACTGGCTTGCACAAACTCCTGATTTGAATCCTAACGAACACCTTTGCGATGTTTTGGTACGCGGGCTTCCTGCCTGGCCTCACCGACCTACAACGATATCTCTCCTCAGTGCAGCAACCCGTGAAGAATGGGCTGCCACTCCCCAAGAAAGCTTCCAGCATCTGATTTAAAGTATGCTTGCGAGAGTGGAAGCTGCCATCAAGGCTAAGGGTGGTCCAACACCTTATTGAATTCCAGCATTGCCGATGGAGGGCGCCACGAACTGGTAAGTCATTTTCAGCCACGTGACCGGATGACGTAGTGTATGTGTCTCGGTAATACAATCCTATATATTTAGCTACAACTTTGGGACCAGATATTTTATAACGAATTAGACAACCGGAAATGAATGTAATTAGATCAAATGTTCAATTTATTTTGAGATC
Source organism: Gryllus bimaculatus (assembly GCA_017312745.1). Lineage (NCBI taxonomy): Eukaryota > Metazoa > Arthropoda > Insecta > Orthoptera > Gryllidae > Gryllus > Gryllus bimaculatus. The sequence goes on along the minus strand of BOPP01000301.1, from coordinate 268,491 downwards.
CGACCAGTCAAATGACGAGCGATGCCTTAACAAACGGGCCAAGTACCGCGCGCCAAATAATTTTCTTCCACAATCTTCTTCCCTTCACTCCTCTTACACACACACACACACACACACACACACACACGTGAGCGTGCGCACTTGTTCTTGTCGCTAACCCATCGGGAGAGTAAGAGCTTCTCTGCGTGCTCGGAGGAGGAACACCAGATAATGTTCAAAACTAATGGAACTAAAGACCGCAGCAACGCTCTCCATCAATAGTCAAAGCCTTTTTTTCAATCTTTTTTTATTAGTAGTTAACAGAGGAGGGTGGCTACGGGGCTACTGCTCTCTCTCCCTGAGACTGCCAGTCCCTGCTGGATGCACGAAGTATGGGCGTAGTTGATTTCGCTTCCCCCGCTGTTTACGTTTCTCAATATCGGGACTCCAGAGGCTGCAGGAAACGCAGTCCCTCCCTCAGTTTTGCTCGTAGTTCACATGACTTTTAAAGTTCTAGCGGACGTATTATATAGTTGACGAGCTGCATTTTGTGTTTTGCTCTTTTTTTACTTTCTCGCTATGGAGTAGAAAGTTATGTAATGCTGCGCGAAAAAACCGCGCATTTTTGGCAGAAAACTCATATTACAGGGTTCTGTTAACGAAAAAGTGGTTAAATCCAGTTGCTAAATTTAGATATAAAAAGTCCTCTAGCATGTGGTTTATACAAAATTCGTGATTTTGTGAGTCCTTGATACCTAAAATCAAATAATCGCAAATCGTATTGTCCGTCTGTGGACAACACTAACGGCTAAACCGTTCAGCCGATTTTCTCCAAAATTGATATTCCCCAATCGATCTGGCTAACATCGCGGCCCTTGAATTTGAAACCGATATTTTAATTTTTGGGGATATTGCACATGACGCCTCTGGGACATTCTCAAATTTTTCAAAAAAAAGTGGCTCCATTAGATTTGATTACATTATTGATTATTGCATAGTGTATATGACGTTTTAAAGAATGGTTCTGTTCTCATTTTGGTTGAAAACCCTGATTATTCGGAAATGCGGAAGTTCAAAACTGTTTCGCAATCTTCCTAGATCTAAAATATAGATAGAGAATTTTTCCTTACTGAAATCTCTTTCTTAATGATAAATTTTTTAATAAGGTCGTATACAAGTTTACGAAAATTTGAATACTTTTCGCGTAATTTTGCGTTAAAATACGAACGAAAAACTACATGTTGTTTTAGCACCACTAGTTCGTGTTTAGTAATTCTGTTCAATATTACAAAAATGTGAAATTTAGAAGCTTTACCCTTCAAGAAAAGCGCAATAGAAAATCTCGCTCGCAATGTATTCACTATTCACATTTTTAAGGTATCCTTTTTTGCATAAATTATGTAGGAAAGTAAAAATGTAATGTTTCATTTATCAGGAAGGGTGATATTGTAAGAAATTCTGGTTATTAGTTCAAATTGCGATTACTAATCATCTTATGACAAATTTCAACTCACGTTTCATCATTTGAATATTCTTTCAAATTCAGAGAAGGTTATTTTCTAATTTATCAATTTAGTTTCTTTAGATAGCTCCCCTCTGAATTCAATTTCTATACTTCTATACGAATTTCTAAACGATAATTTCGTTAATCGCATCTCAAGGTCGTGTTTGATTTTAAATTTACATGCTCACTCCGTCAATCATTCAATAATTTTATCCATTTAAGAATATTATAGAAATTCTAAAACATTCTACCTAGAACAGCTTTCTCTATACTAAATAGGTATTAATTTTCACATTAAATGAGTCCAGTGGTCGTCGCATGAAACCTGTTCATGTGAATTTGATATTTGAAAAGCAATAATAATGATCAATTATTGATATATCATACAGCCAAATTGATAAAACGTGCACCTATTGAACTTCCGCCTGTGACCTCCGCTTGGAGTTTGTCCTATAAGCACAATGAATTTATGCTAGCGATGACATTTGCACTATTCAAAGAATAATGTGCAATCAGCTTGTCCAAAATCCGTGTATTGCTTTATTGTTTATTCACCTTTAATCTGTAGTTTGATGCGGAAGCCAGAATTAGTCCACTCACATATCCGGTGACCAACGACCCATATCATCTCCGCACATGGGCTTTCAATTTCAATATCGATAATGCATCGTAGCGAATACTTGCAATATTCAATCCGGAGAGCAAACGCTTCAAATCCCTCTCGAAATTATTTGATTCAAATAAGGACTATGGAAAATAATAAAATGTAGTTAAACCAATACTGGTAAAGTATAGTTTATGTTCAGGACATTCCATTATTTAATTTCTCGTTCTCTCAATTAAATATTGCCAACGGGTCAGTGATGAGAAAGAAATAGGAAGAATTCTGTATATTTAATTATCTCATGATTCGCTGTGTTTTACACGAGATTATCAAAATAGCTCGTCTAAATGGATTCTGGAAATGAAGATAATTCTTGGTACGGAGCACATTTCTTTTGCACAATGTCATGTAATAAGGTGTCAATTCAAGTGCATTATTTACGTCAGTCCGTGTGAAGCAAAGTTCGTTTTAATTTCAATTTGATAGCACAGCTTCTGCACGGAGCGCTTCCAAAATGGAAAATGTTTCGACCCCCCTCCCAAGCGACCAACCTCCATCCTAATCGTAGGAGTGGGCAGGAGGGGGGGCAAAGGGGCCATTTTATTTCTGTAAATATGAACAATTCTTGATTTTCACCTTTTTTAATACGACACTTTAGGAATTAATCCATGTGCTTTAAATAATCATATAAAGTTTGTCGAAAACTCTAGTTTTCTGTGAAAATGCTCAAAATTCCCCATTTTTAGAAATGCACAAACGCCATTTTTTCATAAATGACTCAATTTTTTTTTCAAACATTTCGAACGGATATTGCTTCATACAGAAGTTCGTTGGCTTAGCAGTGGCAGAGTTTTGCAACGATTCAAAGAGTTACTTCCTGCTTCAGTGGAATTTTTGAAAAAAACGAAGTGAATCATTACATGAGCTAGAGGATCCGATTTGACTGCGAGATTTTTCTTTTCTTGTCGACATAATCGAATACCTAAATACTCTTAACATGCAGCTTCAAGGAAAAGAGAGATTTTGGTGGAGACATTTCAGATGTGGTCGCATTCAGAAAAAGCTGGGGCTGTGGGGACAAAATCTTATCCGGGATGAATACAAACACTTTGCGTGTTTGAAGACGACCCTTGACAAGTTAGACCCTTCACAACCTCCTTACAATAACAAAGAACATATTGCAGCTCTGTCAGGCTTGAAAAATGAATTGAATCAGTGCTTTCAAGACTTCAAAATAGTTCCATTGTAGCACAGTTCTCACATCTCCCTTTGTAGATATTAATGCTGAAGAATTCTCTACTTGTGTCATGCAACATTTTGAAGAAGACAGTGGAAATGGCACTAATTAATTTTCAAAGTGACCTTTCATTAAAATGTTTCACTTCAAGCAATGGCAAATTTAACCTTTTGTTCCGAAGCAAAAATATTAAATTTTGGTTCAGGTTGGTTTACGAGAGAAAGCAGTGTTCAGCTCAACATAGTGCGAGATTTCATTTTACACTCTGAAATTCATTAAAAACAAGTACAAGAACCGATTGACTGATGACCATTTGGACAACTGCATTCGAATGAGCATATGAGCCTAACATTAAAAAAATGTCTGATGGCCAAAGAGAGAGCCACCTTCACATTGAACTGTTTTTTGTTTTTTTTTTTCATACAAATATTTTGTTTCTTCATTTTTATGCAATTGTTGGTATGTTAGAAATTGCATTTAAGTATATTTAATATAAACTAGAAATCTATGTTTATAGATAATAAACTGTGTTATTTAAAAAAAACTGTATTATTTTCCTACTTCGATGGGTAGCTCATAGTAAGGTACACGAGCTGCAAGGCCGTTTATAGCTTAAAATGTTGGTAACCCCTCTTATGGATTAAAGACGGTCGACTTCATTGTGACTTGTCATGCACTCTCATTTCCTGCTGGTTTCTCAACCCTACTGCCTCGTAACAACCTTACAATCTTCATTTTTTTAAATTTTGTCATCCTTTGACTTTCTTTTCTCGTATCCCACTATGTTCTGTTATTTTACTCTCTTTCCTAATTTACTTATTTTTACTTTGTGTAGTCTCTCTTTCTCAAAATGCTCTTTAACACATTCATCCAGCTTTTGTTTTTCGAGAGTCTGCTGGAATTTCCGCAGCTTCTGCTAATTCCCACTTTTCTTATCTCTTAAATGTATTTATTTTTCCAAATCCAGTCATGCTGAGATTTGAAGATACTGATCACTGGTGTGACCTGTATCTTCAACTTCATCAATCATCGTACTGTACTACTGAGCTGGTTGTCTACGCCCGAGGTGCCCTCAGCCACGTACGGCACAGAAATGACAAGGCGAGCTTCGGCCTCATTCGTCACGGCACTCTCCCCACACCGGGCGGTCCTCGCTGGACGGGCCCTGCCTTGGCCTGTCACGTGCTCGCCCTCGTCCTCGTCCTCAACCCGCGCGCTTCCCAGAAACGTCGCCGCTGACCAATCAGCACATGCCCCCCCCCCCCTTGACCCCCGCCTCTTGGAGAACAGAAAAGGAATGGGGGAAAGGGAAGAGTGAACGCAAAGGAAAGAAAAAAGAGAATATATCTAGAATTGTTTTTTTTAAGTAGTGGATTTAATAGTCATAATGATTGTCTTTGTTAAAATTTACTTCGATATAATCATTGTCGTTTTCACTTATCCAATGAAACAGAAGTTACTTGACGTGAAAATATTTATCGACAATTTTTTTATTGTAAAGTTCTCGGTTCATGCAACAAATTTCCAACCAATTGTCTTGATATATTTAAAATATTTTATAAAATGTCATACTTTCTTCATCATCTAGGCCTAGGCTCACTTCCTTTTAGTTACTTTACAAAGTAAATTGCCTATTACTTTTTTTTTTTTTGAGAGTTCTCGTTGAACTACGTCTTAGGGAAATGAAGGCACATCGAGAGCAAATGTGCCACCGAATAGGCATAGGGAGTGCAAGATAAGAAAGTGAAAATGATAAGGAGGAAACACTTGCGAAGGCAGAATGAGACGATCAAAAAGACGATTGTATAATAAAAAGAACATAGCGAGCATTAAAGAGAAGAGGAAAAGAAAATTAAAAAGGCATGTAGAACAATTTATAGCTACAGAGACAATATATCCTTTCTAATGTGCGCATTTAATCTCTTCAATTTTGCTCAAGTTTTCTTCGTGAAGTCTGACAACTCCTGTCCCAAAAATGACTAACGCACTTGGTAAATCAAATTGGAACCCGGAAAGATTTACACATCGTATTTGCAAAACGATAAAATTCCGTGCGAATCAATCATTTTAATAAATCTATACCATCGCCATGAGTCATTTTTATCATATTTCTGAGATAAGCCGACTTGCCTCTGTTAATGTAATTAAAGAGATAAAGTTAAAAGAGATAATAACTTCGCAAATATATAAATTTTATCCTCAAACGTGTTTCTAAAGGAATGTGACATGTTGGAGGAAGCAAAAATTGAAATGTTAGAAAAAACGTATTTGTTCTGATAGCGAAACATCCTGCTAAGTCATCGCTATGCAAAACAGTGAGCCAGAAAATTCTCTCCGCAGTGAACCGAATCAGGGGCTCCTATTGAAAATTATACCGATGTTGGTAGCAACCAGATCACTGGGAAACAAGTGAAGGAAAAAACCATTCCAGCATCTATTGTGATTGTGGTAAGTATGGGTTCAAGCTGCATCTCGAGTAACCTAATAAATTCTATCGCAAGCCTCTCACCAAAGACTTTCGAGGTGCGAAGAGACTTTCTTAGCACGCTCTCAATAAATGCATTAGGATTATCCTCAGCTCCAAAGAACTTCTCTGTCTGCGCTCATTCGGAATAATGCCTTGCTGATTTTAATATCTTTTGATCAATGAATTATTCTTTCATGTTTTATCACGAGAATGTCATAAGAGAACGAGTATTGTGACAGGTTGTCGGTTAATAAAACTTATAAATCACAACCCCCATTAACCAAATTAATAGTTTTCATATCTCAGTTTATGTTCAATAAATAATCCATCCGTGAGAAACTATTAATCCAGCTCAACTTCCAAGATCTCAAAATTCTTGTCCTGGTAAAAAACAATATTGCGCAGCAAAATAAATTTCTCAACTTTTTTCGCCGCGTCTTTTCTTTCATTAGTTGCTAATAGAACTTCATTCCCAGGTTACGTTTCTCAAAAGCCCCCCTCCCCCTCTCTCACTTCGTGAACATAAATTAGATACCCAGATCAGATTATTCCAAGAGATCGAGGGACTGGAACCAAGTTTATAATCACATTAAGGTTAATTGCATTGCCCGGGAAATCGATATCAATTAATTTTAATGGGCTAGACTTGGCCAGGCGGCCCTCCGCCCACGCTTCCATAAATGCTGGCGGTGGTTGCCGAGCCCGAAGCAGACAGCCGCGAACGATGTGGGAGGGGGAGGTGAGCAAACGCAAAAGGAACTGTCGGGGTAGGGCAGACGCTTCTATCTGTAGTGATATAACTCGGTTGTTTGCCTCACGAATAAAAAACATTTTTAAATATTCAATATCTACAACGAAAATATTCATCCTCAAGGTGATAATCATGCATTCGAAACTTAATTCTTGACCCAGATATTTGTTACCAATTTGTAAAAAGGTTGGTATTTGACTTCCGTATTTGCGAATACGCAATTGAAGTCTCGATCAGTAATTTCTATAAACATTTATTGTTTTGCTTGCTCGCTTAAGTGCAAAACGTACCATATTTATTTTGACGCTCGAAGGTAGTGTTCAAGAAATAAATGAACAAGAGCTTCAGAAATATTGTTAACAATAAATAAAAGATGAGTAAATATTTATATTAATGACACATAATATATTCTGACGTAATACCCCTCGACTAGTAACTACCAAAATCGCCTATATCGCAAGACCCCGCAGATATCGTGTTCTTGCGAGTTTGTAATATCTCAAGGCAGTGGGATCTTTTGGTGTGTTGAGTTTCAATCCAATAACAAGAACACGTAAATCAGTTGATTTGGGTTTAATAATAACCCTCGCTTACAAAAATCACACCAAATAACAATGTAAACAAAAAAACTCAGATCCTTTTTCAATGAAGTAAAAATTACTCGTTAAACTAATGACACAAATAATAACTGGGAATTCCCTTTGTTACTCTGTTAAATTCAATTTGTTATTCACATTAAACACTGACAAAATAGATAATTTAACATTCCCGTCAAATAACGTTACTTACAACAAAACGTGTGCAGATGCACCACACTCTACAACATCTTCACTGTGGCCGCGAAGAACATAAAATGAATAATGATCTATTTACAGTTTCGTAGGCTATAGTGCTTTAAATGGCAATAGCTTTAATCATTGAATGATACTCAGATGCCTCCTGTATACTTATTTCCCTCACAATTTCCTGGCAGACAAGTTACCTCCCGCGCACCCTTACCTCCCGTCGCAGTGCTCCCCGAGCTGATTTCGTCAGCTACTCGCCGCCGTTACTGCGTAATTAAAATACATTTGTTTGAAGAAACGCTCCGCGTTTCAATATATATACATAACTAAGAGAATGTGCGTACGTGTGTCAGTCTTAGTCGCAAAAGCTACTGGTCTGATTAGTAATGGGAGTGTTAAGAGTGGATGAACTAAACCAGAGATGCGGAGGAGTTGTTGATGCTTCATTCGTTTGTGGCTCAAGCGCCTCGAATCGCACGGAATCCGCCGCCCAGCCAAGAATCCAGGGCTTCTTCGCCGCAGGCAAGGCCCTTCCTCGGCGACTGCAAAACACTAACCTGAATTAGTACTTGCTTTCGGACGAATAAATCAAATTTCTCCGAGATAGTGTCATAGTGAACACGTATCCAAATTTGACTGAGAACGTTAAACATTACAAAAAATATTTCTTAACAAACATGTCCAAACTACTTGCGAGAAAGTCGTTCATCTATTGGAATTATTTCCCACAGCGCACCGTGAAGCGTGATTGAGAATCCCGTGAGCAACAGTGTGAGACGTAAGTAGTAATAGCGAAGAATTGCACTAGCTCATTATATTCGCATATTATATATTATATAAAGAGCAAATAAATAAACAAGGCAATCTCAAATAGTATTGAAAATATCAAATAAAAGATTATTAAATTTTAACTAGTCCTCACTTCAAAATACAGATTTCAGGGGAAACAAGCTCGATGCATCTAATTCCCAATGCACCCTGAAATGGAGCCTTCAGCCATGTGTGAGAATTGTCTATTGCACAAAAACAAACCATTTTGATAGAAATGCGCAAAGTACAATTCTCGTCACCTTAGGCAGCCGGCATGAGGTAGAAGTCAACCAAAGAAAAACTGGTGCTGACGCTTCCAACAGCGATAACAAAAGACACAGTGCAAGTGCAAGTGTCAGTGGCTACGTTAAAGGTTCTACATCAGATTTACCACCACACAGTGCACCACCCACAGACGGTTACCATGTTCCCATAGGCTCCGTAGCCCAAAACTTCAACTAGAGAAATGAGAACATAGACTTGCAATCTTCAGACAATGTCCCAGTAGCTAACAGATTTTCGAAATTAGCCTCCACGGAAACCAATTCTCTTCCCCCAGATAACCGCTTCAACTATCTAAAGTATGATCAATCTTCACAGTCTACTACAACCAATAAAATACCGCTAATTTTTATTGCCGAGATAACTAACATCAACTCATTCGTTAATGAAATTAAAATTAACGTATTAAACACTTCGTAGCTGAGCAAAAAAACAACAAATTGAAAATATAGAGCTGAAGATTTCCGTAAATCATAAATACTTAATCAACACAAATAGAAGATTCCACTCCTACAAAGATCCTGCAAACAAAAACTTTTCGGTAGTATTCGGTAGTAGCAAAAATGTCCTCCTCTCCATAACTGACAGTGAAATCATGCAAGATTTAAAACAAAAACACCCATCCATTGTTAAAATCACCCGTCTCCAGAAGGACAGCCATCCCATTCCTGTAATAACAGCGGAGTTCAACGGCAATGAACCACTGGAAACAATACTCAACATTAATCAAATTTGCAACCTCAAAGTCAGCATCGAAAAAAGAAAAATACAAAAAAAACACTACAATGTTATAGCTGTTTGGACACTCTAGAAACAATTACAATCACAAAATTACCTGTGCAATATGTTCTGGTTATCACTATACTGTAACTTGTCCTGAAAATAAAGCAGCCCCCACCTGTATTCTTTGCAAAGGCAATCACCGTGTAGATGTAAGAAATGAGAACTGTTTATACTATAAGGAAATTGTTGAAAAGAAAATCACCCCACCCAATGACACAAGAAACCAACAAGCAACCAACAAGAACAATTTCCATCACTACCCTCTACCCGGCGAATCCGAAACTTCACTAGAAACAGCAACTCTGTAAACCAATCAGGATTCGTTAACAATATGAGATCACAGAGAAACCGCACTCAACATAACCAACAACAACAACAACAACAACAACAACATAATAATAATAATAATAATAATAATAATAATAATAATAATAATAATACCCTATCAAATGCAATAATTAATTCTATATCGAGGTGTATTATTAACTTCATAAACTCCGTCATACCGTCAATAATCAATAAATTCAGAATACAGTAACAGTATTTCTTTAATAACAATAATGTCAATACAAGTCCATAGAAATATATCATTAACAAATTGGAATGCAAACGAGATCACATCCAAAAAAAAAAAGAACTTACTCAATATTTACATACATATAACATAGACATTATGTGCATAACAGAGACACATCTAAACAATAGTAATAAATTTCACATTCATGAATACAAATTTATAGAAATGACAGGTCCGAACATAAAGGAGATGGTGTACTTGCAGCAGTCAGGAATAACATAATCCATCATGAAATTAATACACTAAACATCACAGGAATTGAAACAGTAACAATAACCCTAACAATGAACAATGAATCATGGAATATAATAATTGCCTATAAACCTTCATCAATAAAAATACAACCCCAAAATATACTTAATCTATTTATACAAAAAAAAACATTAATACTAGATGATCTAAACGCTAAACACACAAACTGGGGATGTCGCACTTGCAACCACGCAGGAAAAACACAAGCACAAATTTTAAACAATTCCACTCTCAATATACTATCGCCTCCTGAACTAACATACTATCCAAGAGACGTAACTAGGCAATCAGACATCCTTGACATCGGAATGACTGACGGGAATGTCAATTTTTACTCAACTCCGTATCGCGAACTCGACTCTGACCATCTTCCGGTAAATACACTTACTCGGACAATCCCACCCCCGCGATCCCCTATCCCCAAAATAAACACACTTAAATTAAACTGGATTAAATTCCAAAATATAACTAGCAGTTTAATATCAAAAATTACATTTGAAATAATTCTACAGAAATAGACAACGCCGTAATATTACTAAACACCATAATACATACAGCAATAACAGAAACCCACAAATACACAAACACATAACCAAATTAATCATTCTGCTCTACTGGCAGAAATCAAAAACATAATATGCGTCAAAAACAGGACGAGAAGACTACGGAGCCAAACCAAAAACCCACAAATAAAAGCAGAACTAAATATATTAACTAATATAGTTAAGAAATCAATAAAAATCTTATAAAATTCAAATTTCAGAACAAGATATAATCTTTAACAGCACTAAACAACTCTATATGCAAATTCACCAAACAAATACTAAAAAAGAAAACAATAATTCCACCCATCAACTCACCGAAAGGCAAGTATTCACCCTCACCGACAAGGCAGAGGAAATAGCCAGTTTCTTTGAGTCGACTTTCACACTCTACCAATTTAAACCGCACCCGGAACACAACACAATAATACAGTCAATAAACCTCCCAAACTACGGCCCTTGTGACAAAATTCCTTACACAATCCCTAAAGAAATAAAATAAATCACTAACTCTCTCCCGATAAAAAAAAGCACCAGGTCATGATAATATCAATAATTTAATACTAAAACACTTACTAGCACCCACAATTGCATACTTAACAAATATATACAATTTCTGCTTTACATCATTATATTTTTTACATCCATTACATCCATTTACATACATGACATCATCAAATCATTTTCCATTCACTTGGAAGCATAACATTATTCTTCCGGTTCCGAATCCAAATAAAAATTCACCCAACACAGACAGCTATCGCCCGATAAGACTTCTACCATCGCTGTCTAAAATTTTCGAAAAAATAATACCCCAACGTCTTAAAAAGCACCTACCAATAACAAAAGCAATCCCAAGAGAGCAGTTTGGATCACTGATCCACATAATCCACATATGTGGATATGTCCACATAACATCAACTCCTCAGAATCACAGAACATCTCAACACAGAATTTCAGAAAAAGACATCACTCAATACTCACATCACACGACATAACTCAGGCATTTGATAGTGTCTGGCATCAGGCACTAATATATACATGAAATAAAATAGGCACTCCACACTACATCACCTCAGTAATCCAAAACTACTTATCCAACAGAACCATTGCAGTAACAATCAACAACTTTCACTCAAATACCAGGTTAATCAAAACAGGATTACCACAAGGATCCCCCCTATCAGCTACACTATTTTGTCTATGTTGCAGACATCCCCATAGATGAAACTAAAAACAGCACAGTTTGCAGATAACACACTTATCTTCTCTTCCAGCCACTCTCTAATCAATAATAAAAACCACATACAATTGTATCTAATCCAAATAGACAGTTGGTCAACCAAATTAAAAATAAAATTAAACCCAAACAAAGCTGCAGCAAAAATATTCTCTTTAAGACCATATACTTCACTAACCCCACTAACACTAAATAATTAGCGTATCCCATGGTACCCACCAAATAAGCCCATAAAATAGCTTGGACTGCACATGGACACCAAAACGAACTGAAAACAACACATAGACATCAAAATAATGCACACTAAAAACAAACTGCATCACTTAAAACTCTAATAAAAAGAAATAATTACCTCCCATACAAAACAGCAATCACTTCATTCAAAACAATAATCAGACCTACTCTTCTCTACGCCGGCCCAGTATGAATCAATGCTGCAAAAACAAACATCAACAAAATTCAAATACTATAGAACCAATTCCTCCGTAGAATCACTAATGCATCATCGTTCATATCTAATCATCAATTACACAATGAATTCAACCACGATCATGCACCACATCACCTACCTATCCCACAACTTCTCTAATATACACCATATTCAACCCTCATCTTCATTCAAGCTTTCTAAAAACCCCATCCATCCCACTCGCATAAAAAATAAATATCCATTCCACATATTTTGCAAAATGTTTTCAGAACTGGAATAGATCCTATTAGGTGCCATTATAGTTTCCTCAATCTCTGTAGTAGTGTTAAGTTGGGTTAAGGTTTCTTTAATAAGTCATCAATACACATGTAAAGTTATCAACAACTGATCTATGTACAAAAAATTTGCCTCGGACCAGAGCCGCTGCCTGGGGATCGCCAGGGCACAGATGGAGCTAGCGCCGTCTGTGACAGCATGCGAACCGCTAGTGGTGTGTTGTTGAACAGGCGGACACACACCGGGATACCCGAAATTACTACAGCCGAAGAAAGCAGCACTCAAGATCTTTCAGCTGCACCTGAGCACCGTGTTTCCCAGACATCACTTGGGACCACTGTGGCAGGCCTGCCACGACGGAGAGTTCAGTGGACGAACGAAATGAATGAAGACATCATCAGGTTATATTATCGCGTTACCCGTTGCGATTCAATTCGTATAGGATATCGGCAGGAATTACGTAGATGCTTTACCCAGCAGTACCCACTTTTATCTCACCTCACTGAGCAAAATATCGCGGATCGAAGAGCATTAATCCATAAATCTGATAAATATGTTTCATGTACAAGAAAAAATGAGATTAATGCTGAAGTGCCAGCACAGTTAGAGCAACAAGGGATTACAAAAGCCCCAGTAATACCCGTCACACAAATTCAAACCCCAGCATCAGGCATCCCTCTGCACGAAGCGCCTTCAGACGAATATCCTACTTTCAGAGATCAACTATATGAAAATCTCGAATCACAATATCGGCTGGCAAATATTCAATATGGAGGAATGAATCCTAATGTTAGACCAAGAGTCCCGAAACAACACAACTCAAAGAAACTGGCATTGCTAGTTAAGATAGCAAACGAACAAATTTTGGTAAAAGAGACCGCTCACATTACGACCTATGACAGCCTTGATTCTGCAATATATTGTATGGCAGTGGCAATAGTGAAAGCAAATGGTGGTAAAATGATCGAAATCACCCACAACGGAACTCCCAGCTACATCAGAAAGACCCTCCATGGAAAATCAGACTACAGAAGAGAATAGACCGCCTCCGATCAGACATCGCTACACTCGAAGCCTTCCAAAGAGGAGACAGAAGTAAATATCTGAAAAACAGAGTTAAAGTCATTAAGAAGAAACATCGCGAACACACACACCATAATCCTGATAATAGTCATCTGCTTGAATTTATAGATACTCTAAAACAGAAACTAAGCGTTTACAGCCAACGCATGAGACGTTACACCAAAAGTCTAAAGCGGAAAGTAGAGAACAGAGATTTTCTTCACGTAACTCTCTCCTGAGCACCGATAACTGGTTAATTTCTTAATTAATTATGACTAATGGGTTATGATTCTGGGTTTGTTTGGTTGTAAGTCTGCATTCCAAAGTAAATGAAACATTTAAGGATGTACTTATAATGTCTTAAAGACATTACTTTTAATTAAACATAAATTTATGTAAAGAAACAAGCAACAGTGTTCCATAAAGAACGCCTTATAACAACTTTCATAAACCCACAACAATGCAAACTGAACTAGTATTATAGAATGGCACTGATTTTCCCTTGTTAGTTTTCTATTTACTTTGGTCTCGGCTAGCTATATAAACTTGAAACACGCTCTTGCCAGTTGCCATCTATCATCTCCAATTTTTTTTTAATTTCATAAATTTTTAGTTTTGTAATAGAAAGGAAATATTACTTAATGAATAATAAAGAACTGTAAAAACTCGTAAAAAATTGCAATTTTCTTTTAAAAAATTGCAGCCGGTTTTAAAGAAAATGGCGTTTAAGCGCAACTGTAAATTCGAAATTTGAATTTTTTTTACACAAAATTTGTGAATCATCAAAAATCATCATTTGAAGTCACTTTAAGTAATTTAACTAATGCATTAGTGTTTACAAATTGTTGGAAAAGTGCAAATGAATGACGGGAGAGATCTTTTAAAAAATACATGTGTTTTAAAGAAAAAAAATACCACAAAATAACTTTTTAAAAAACTTTACTCTTTCGGTATCTGGGGACCCCAAAATGCGTATTTCTGTTGAAATCTCGAAATCGATTTTCTATTTCTAGGAAAAATGGTGTTATTAGCAAGAATTGATTAGAAAATATGTGTCCATTGTTGGCAGCGCCTAGCACTGCATGCCCTTTTTTCATTGCTCATTGTGATGTGTTGATTTGTAGAGAAATTGCAGAATAATATCACACTAAAGGGGGAGAGTGTACGCGCAGTTGTAGCACCAATATATATTTTTTCACACGATGTCTCCTATTTGTGGACGTACTATTAATATACTAGTACATTATTTACGTAGTGTGTGGACCAAAAAATGAAACCCATTATATGGTTCCAATTAGGATTAATTTAGCAAATATTTGAATAGGTACCACAATCCTTATCTTACATTAGTTAAATTTGAAAGTTTCATTAACAATGAAAACTAGTAATCCCAGCCATTCTACTTCCAATATGATTAACTAAATGTTTATTCTTTTAAATGCTTTTGATTTGCAGGAGATAAAAAAGAATGACGAAGTACAATTCGAAGGGACTATTTGTAGAAATAATAAGTGGCGTAATTATTTTTCAGAGTTTGAACAGATTAATATCAACACTTAAATTAATATGTATCTGTGCCTTAAAGATATAAAAATGTATTATACCTGCCTTAATGTAATAAAAGATGTAGGAGCTTTCAATCAAGATAAGATATTAGTTATCAACATTTCGTTGAAAATATGTACGTCAATCTTTGGAAATGAATATCAGTAAATGGTAATGTCATTGCCATCATAATTTAAGAAAGCAGTAGCAATGGATGGCAACATGCCAAATTAAAGTTGGGTGTTCTTTCTTGGGAGTGAGAATGGCAGTTGTATAAATTTAAACAAGAATAGTGGCCGGCGTCAACAGAATTGCTGGTGAACAAAACCACACAAAATGATATTCCGGAAACAGAACGTACACTGCTCAGGAACAACGAATACCATTCTTTCAAATAACATTTAGCAATAACTTAGTACATCCGACCCGAATACGCACTACGACAGTTCTCCACATACCAAATATATTACAAAAGTTGCTATTCCAACAAGTATTTTTCTAAATATTTACTAGTGTGCGGCATTTTCTTTTGTGCCTTGCTGATGCATGACGTCAGCTGAGTCGGAAGCAGTGACGTACGGACTACGAGAATTGAGTCAGTACGCGCACCACAATAGGCGAAATGACAAAAATTAGTTGAAGCGGTTATCTGGGGGAAGAGAATTGGTTTCCGTGGAGGCTAATTCCGAAAATCTGTTAGCTACTGGGACATTGTCTGAAGATTGCAAGTCTATGATCTCATTATGTTCTCTAGTTGAAGTTTTCGGCTACGGAGCCTACGGGAACATCGTAACCGTCTGTGGGTGGTGCACTGTGTGGTGGTAAATCTGATGTAGAGCCTTTAACGTAGCCACTGACACTTGCACTTGCACTGTGTCTTTTGTTTTCGCTGTTGGAAGCGTCCTCACCAGCTGACTTTTTTCTTTGGTTGACGCTGGCTTCTACCTCATGCCTAAGGTTACGAGAATTGTCCTTTGCGATGGGTCTTGACAATATGAAGTTTCTGATGTAGAAGATTCCATGGCTGAATCCTCGTTCGTAACACTTTCGCTGTGTGAGGTAGGTAAATCGATGAAGTTGCTTTGCGGAATGCCGCGGAGCTGCGGAGCGCGTGAAGAGCTTGGCTGACTACGCTGCCTCTTGATTGGTTCACATCGAATGCCATTGGTGAAGTTATTCGATGCACTGGATTAACACTATATTTCACTTATTACAAGAAGCACTTGAAATATGAACTGGTTTGTTGGTATCGGGCAGGCCCGTACCGACGCTAGCGTTCCGACATTTCGGAGTGGTCTGCGATGTGAATGGCTCGGGACTCGAATGGGGCGTTAGTAGTGTTCACAGACGGACGGACGGACAGACCAGACTGGCGGACGTTTTGCCATCAATTGATTTTTAGATATCAAGGACCCACAGAATAGTGATTCTGGTTACACCACGTGTTAGAGGATTGTTTTTCTTAATTTAGTAACTGGATTTATTCACTTTTTCGTTATCAGGGCCTGGCAATGAATTTTTTCTGCCAAAAATACGCCGTTTTTTCGCTCTTTACTTTACTTTCCGTATTCTACGTAAATTAGTCCGTGTAATCGTATACTTATGTACACGGGAAAGTAAAAATCGGGAGTACAGGTGGCGTATTCATGACCAGACGAGAGAAAATCTGTCTTTTATACCTGCAGGCGCCGAACTGAGATCATAGACAGGAATACTTAAGGTAATAGAAGGAAATTTAGGCCAAAAATATCTACATCGGAAGAGAGAAGACGCCACGGACGTTTCGGACATTTTGCTATGGTAAGGAATCATCAGAGATGGCAAATGCGCGCGAAGGTTGAATATGTAAGCATCAAAGAACAAATTTATGAGATGAATAACTGGTTGTAGTAAATGTGCGTACTTTTTCGCCCGTACGTTCACGCAAAATTACTCGAAAAGAACTCAAATTTTCAAAAAATGCGTTATTTAAAAATCTATCTTCAAGGAACTGATTTCATTGAAAGAATATATCTCTATCTCCCTAACTGTAGATGTAGGAAGACGCCGAAATAATTTTCAATATTTTCAAAATTCGAAAAATCAATTTCAACGAAAATGAGACGTGTACTAATCTCATAAACGCTCTTCACACTATCCAAGAACAAAGTTTAATTTAAAAATTTGGTGGCTTTTTTGGCAATTTTGAGAATTTTGGGGATGAGTCCTCATGGTCTTAAGTGTCTTCATGTAAACTACAATTAAAATATCGGTTTTAAATTCCAGAGGCCGTGACATCATTCAGATCGAATGAGGAATATCAATTGTGGAGAAAATCGGCCGACGGTTGAGGCCCTAGCGTTGTGTACATGCAGACAAACAGACAGCGAGGCATTTTGCCGTCAATCGATTTTGCGGTATCAGGGTGGATTCCTGGAAGGCAACATGGATTGTGACTACACAACGTGTTAGAGGAAGAAATTTAGTACACACAGGGACAAGATTTATCCACTTTTTCGTTACCAGGGCCCGGCAGTAAGAATTGTGTGTCGAAAATTCGCTTTTTTGCTTTTACAATACTTTCTCTATAGTGCGTAAGTAGTAGCGAGAAAGTGAAAAAAGTAAGATCTGGTCTTTATTATACTCTTGCCTTTGCTCGCATTTCCTCGTAAATGTGTAACCGTGCAATTTACAAACAGACGAAAACCGAACGATCGGGTTTTGTTTGAGTGGAATTCTTGAAAAATCCGAACACTATGAACTTGAAATGGCATTAAAAAGCCCACACTACCTCTGTTCAATTCGCAGAAACTGGGACAAAGCGGTGGTCGTGACTGCGTAGCAAACATTTCGGACAAGGAAAACGCCAACGGCAGAGTTGAACACAGGGTCAATAAACGTGTGCAGCAATTGGAGTAGGGAGTTGGATAAGGGAGCAGAGGTAGTGCTTCAAAGACTCCGAGCGGTTCCACGTTTCCGTTGCTGCTAGTTGTGTGTGTTTGTCCGCACCCGTCAAGAAAGTCAGAAGAACGAGAGAGCGTGAACGGAATTTGACGTACGAGTGTGAAAATTTCTTTTATAACACATTCCGCTAACATTTCTCGGAAACGTTGTAGAGTGCTGTTTATCCAACGCTGGAGTGCGAATGTTGTAGAGAGCGAGAACTTCACGCTTGCAACCCACTCCATAGAAATGGTGCGTGTTTTCACAGCGCAAACCCTGGCCTCATAATGCAAAGGAGCGACCGGGCAAGTGATTACCTCATCTGGCCACAACGCAGGTGGCCAACGCATCGTCGAGCGGCAGCCGATTCGGTGAGCGGATGTGCGGGACACACTAGCGATGAAACCAAGAAGAGAGCAAAAGGGTTTCTTAAACGAAAATTTAATATTTGTCAATTCATCGGTTACCAGTGTTTATAATTTAAATACCGTGCAACCCTCTCAAAAATACGATAAAATAAACTGCGAATTCAGTTTATCTAGTTGTAGAGACAGTATGTCTAGAAGTTTGTAACTTTAAAATAAAATCACTTCAAGGCCTGGTGATGACAGAGTAAAGAGAATCTTTATTAAAGTTGGGTGGTAAGGTATATCACTTTAAGGCATGTGCACTACATCAATATTAATAGCATGTGCTTAACTATATCTGCTAAAGTTAATGGTCGCCTTCAAATTATCACCTGCCAGGTTCTATTTATGAGGTTAATAAGATGAACACATATGATTGTGCTGCTAAAATTGGAAGTCCAATTCAACTAATTTGAAGTGATTACAGAAATCAGAGAAGCGGCGATATATTATTTATAAGTGTAAATTATAAGTGTAATATAAAAAAAAGAACATTTACTAAAATGTAGGTTTAGAAGTAAAAGTATTCTAGTGGTACTACAATAGCACATACTTTCTCGCATTATTTCTAAATTTGCAATTTTCGGGAAATTCAGAGAGTTTAACGAAAATTAGACCTGTTCCCTCGTTGCTTATTCTATCAGTAGGGGGGAATCGTAGTGGTGTAGTATTGTTTTTTATAAACTGCATTAATTTAAAGCAGAAATTACTCAAACTCGTTACTTCAAACTACTTACTCTACTCGTTATTTCAAAAACACAAAAAGAGTCAAACATTGCCATGCGTACTGTACATGAATAGTTTTACAAATGAATTCGTATTTGGAACTCGGATTCAATCCTATAGAAGCGTGTTTCTCTGCCATTTCTTAAGCAAAGAGAATTCTTACTTGGGGCGAGAAAATACAGTTGTGTCGCGGGAGCTACTGTGCGGGGAGGGGGGCAGAAGGGCAGGGAACCGATTGGTTAGGAGCGCAGCGGCCGAAGCGCTCGCGGCAGGAACGGCTGGGCACTGCCAGTGCAACGCGGCCGCTCATTACCGCACGCGTCGTTATTTCTTGCGCGCTGCGATAAGTGAGGAACCAAGGTCGGCCGGCGCCAGCCCGTGTTTCTCCATGACGCCGATTCGCTGCTCCCGCACAAACTCCACATCGTCAAATCACTATGCTCTGCCAACTACGCACTCAAACCCATTACTTTCGTCTTTAAGCATGTCACCATGGACGTCAATGAATAATGAAAAATTACTTATCACATGCTCAAAGAAAATAATTAAAACAATTTGGTGTATTAATGTAATACTTTTGGACTCGTATGAAGATTGCAAATTTTGTCGTTGCTTTAAAAGTTAAACTAGCTTCGTACTGGATCACGACTTCTAACAGCGAGACCTAGAACAATGCGTTTCGTTATAATACACGCTTGGTACTGAGCCCGAGTAAATAATAACTAATTTTCAATGTGCGCAGAAATTGAAAGAAAATGGGATGTGAGAGGTGTCTATGGTTTCGTTAGATGCGCAAGAACTCTGTAAAAATAAAAACCATGAAACAGTTTTGATTTTGAGTGACAAAGACGACTACATGAGTTGCTGCGCCTATCGCGACTGAATTTGACAGAATCATCAGGCGGAGTGTGTCATTGCTGACTGCCCTCGTGTGACAGCAGCGTTACGCCAGAGAACTCTACTTGTGGCTCTCCAGCAATTAGCCCGCTACTTCAGGGAAAACGTTTTGTGGCCTTCGTTCAGCAACGTTTTTGCTGCTGCTGCCCACTAATTCTGCGGAAAGACCCAAACCCACTCAACTGAATTGCGCAGAACATAAAAGTAAATTCAATTTCACACAGATTTCGAGATTCCGAACGTATCTGATCATTCGTGTGACTGACTGCGGGGCAGCCTCTCCCCAAAAATGCCAAGAAGAAGTTCCAAGAGGTTTTCATTTTGCAGAGTACGGCCTAAGACAGCTAACATAGCTCAGTACGATATTAGGAACAGCTGGGCTTTGAAAACATGGTTTCAATGCTTTCAATATAATTTAAGCGGAATGTTAACGCTTGTTGTCACGTGACACGTGCGCTCGACTGCGCAACACCAGTGAACGTCACGAACCACGTGACCAGAACGCGGCCATTTATTTGGAAAAGCTGGGCCAGCCGCTACCCGCCATGGTGGAGAGCGGGCATTGTTGAGAAACGATTTGAAAGTGGCATTAAGTGACAATTTTAAAACGAAAAATAACACCACGGTGTAAATAAAATAAAACTTTGTATATTTAAAAAAATGCTTGATATATCTGTTTCAATGACGTAACAAGATGATTATTTTGGCACTTGCCTGCATTTAAAATTCCAGCTAATATTGTGCCAAAACCTGGTGCCTGAAGCTCATTGGCTGAGTCGGATGCGCAATAGCACTCCCATTTCCTGGCATCATTGTCGGATCGTAATCTACAATCTTGTACTTTTTCGTCTTACATCAGTCTATCCTCCACTGGGAGGCACATCCCTTTACAGCAGGCACACGTAGTTTTGAGAAGCAGGCGTTCGAACGTGTTGTCGTCCAGGTTTGGCGGTGGGCAGCGCTCGGCCGCCGCTCTCCACGGGCGGAGGGTGTGGAAGTATATGAAGTGCAAGAAACACACACACGCTTACACTTCTTTTTTACGTAACTACGTTGATGCGAGATAAAATAAATGAGCTAATTTTAGAGCAATTACGCAGCATACACATTTTAATTTCTTTTTATTGCTCATATGCAAAGCAGGAACTTCATGAAATGTCCACTTTACAATAGAGTGTATCGATGAAAACTATTATAATTGCATATTTTCAACTGGAAACTATTTCAATGAAACAGAGGAATATTCAAAAGTCAAACCAGCTCAACGCCAATGCGGTACGCGCTCCCGTGCCGCAGCGCCTGCAGTAGTCATGCCTTTTGGCTCATTGTCAGAGCGTGTGCTGCATTTACTTCGCGATTCATGTATACTGTACGTCTAGATATTTCTCTTATGAAGACCCGGTACTGCGGTACAGTGTACAGCGGGGTAACGGCAGCTAGCAAGACAATAATTTTCATACCATGTTGAAAGATCAGGGAATTTTTGATGAAATGTAAAATTGTAAAAAGAAGAGGTCTTAAAACTTTTTTCGTGATACTATTGTAATATCTACTTAAATTAAATATAGGGAAAACTCTTAACTGCCGGCGTCCGTTAAGTATTTAACAGTTCGCCATCCTTTAAGAATAACTGTTTATCGCACGCACGACATTAATAACTTTTTTCTCAAAAATGTTTTCAAAAATGCGCCGCTCGCGGTATCCATCGCCATCGCCTACTTTAGTAAGTCACTCTCTGCAAGAAACGTCATCTTCATCTGCGCACACAGGGACGTAGTGGTGGAGGAAAGATCCCTTCCTCGCAAAACACGCATTTCCAAAGAAGAAAAATGAGGTTCTAGAGTCGTCAAAAGTTTTTGTGAGCGCGGTCTAGGCGGAGCGAGAGGTGGCACAGCACGTCCGCCTGTTTGTTGTAAATAAGGTACTCCAGCTTAGCTTGGCGCCTCAAGTGGGAATGTCAAAATTTACTAGTAAATAAATTAAACAAATGACAAGAAGAATAAAATTATAAATAATAATATTAATACATTAATTTGATTGTACCTTGAACCATTTGCAGTTGCCAGATGGCAACCACTAGGAAGACTGCAATATTAGGGCTAAAAAGAATTGTTTCGGAGTAAGCGATTGGGCGGACGCAGAATGGATTCGGCTCGCGGTTCCGTTCCGCGCGCCCTTCCCCGCTGCGCAGCCGCTAACTTCGGAGGCGCCGCGGGGCGGATGTCTGCGCACTTCGTCGCGAAGGCGGCCTTGGCTCTCAACCCGCGCCAATTGGCCTCTTCAACTCGCGACCTGACCGATTCGTAAGAGACATTTCAGTCCTGGCCTTTATTCCTGCAGCGCTCTCGCTCACGGAACGCCCTTCAACAGCCACTTGGATGTGAATGGCGCCTTCGCGGAACACACGCGTCTTCTTCCACATCCGCTCCCAACTCACGAGAGCTCGTTACTCTCTGTAATGTCATCGGGGATTGAGACATTTGCTTAGCGCGTAAATTAGGTTGTAAAAGAAATTCAACAATATTAAATTTCTAATTTTTGTTCTACTGATGTACATGTTAGTAACTAATACTAATAGTATTTTGTGTATTCGCTTTTCTTCTTTGTAAATGCCACAATGTGTAACTTGTAAATCACACAAAAATCGAAAGTGTCCACATGTAAAGTTCTATTTGTGTAGCTCAGTGGGATTCAACTTCACTTTCGTGCTGATGAGAAAACATTGACCAAACAATATATTTTACTTCTGATTCACGCATTGAAATAGTGAAACTTTTTTAATTCTCTTTTTTCACGAGTTATACGAATACAACTGGTTGATTTTATTTCATTTTTAATAAACGAAATGCCCATGACGTTACATTCGTAGAATTTATTTTTAGCTAAAAGTTTTTTAAATATGATTGTCCAAGTTGAAAGTGAAGAATAGTTAAGAGGAATTCTAACTCAACCAGTACTTTTAAAAGAACACCATTTCTTGTCTTTTTTCTTTTCATTAATTTATTTTTCTTGTATTAACTTTTTATTTGCACTGAAAACAATACGTCGAATGATGTATGACTTGGGTTGAGGTGTGTTGATGACTACAAATCTGAAATTCAGGTACATATAAAAAGATCTACAAACTTTTAGCAATCATCAACATTTATCAAAGGACATTGATAAAACGCAATGAGTTTATGAACAAAATTTATGCTATTCCACGCATTCTCCGCATAATGTAGTCAATCTAGTTTTTCCAGTAATTTAAGACTGGGACCAGTCAAATCCGTATTTCTTGTCTATCACCACCGTGTTTCCTTTGGGTGATTAACCAAGGAGCCCCCACCCCCACGCCCGCTCTGGCCCGGCCAGCGGCCGCCGGCGAAGCAAGGCGGCGAGGCCTCACTGGAGGCGGTGTTTGAAATAATCCTTTTAGCCTAACAGCTTTCTCCGCTGTTAACAAAAAATCAGGGCTACTATATATTTTCTTCCTCTTACCTTTCCAATCCTCACCTCTTACTCGCACATACACAAACAGGCATTACACTGTCACATGTGGCGGGAGACCGGTCGGGAGTTTAGAGCTTCTCCCGGCTGGGACGGTCCCCCGCTGGTGGGAGAAAACACAGCTAGCTGACAGTGGGTTGGCGCCGGATCTCGCCATCCAGTGGTAAAATGAGACTAAAGACCCAGGTAATTCACGTGACCGGAATCACTAACAATCTATCATACATTCCACTTTCCATTACCACGACCCGGCAATAAGAGTTTTTGTGCCGATAAGGCAGCATAGAATGCTTTCATAGTTCGTAACCAGTAGCGAGAAAATAAAAATAAACTAGCATTAGTAAAGCAGAAGGAAATGTTTTCTCTCACAAGAGTATTTTAACCTTATTTTGATTATTGCCATTGGTTCCCCTTTTCCAAAATTTAATTCCTTTTAGAGACAAAGGGTTCAAAATTGTTTTTAAACAAGTATTGTTCTGTCACTTATCAACATTAATGACTATCCTTCTGTTAAGGAAGCAAGAAACGTGAACTTTCAAAACTTGGAAATTAAATAAATGATTATTCTGGCAAATATTGAAATAGTGATTTGAATTCTGAAATACAGAACAGCAAAAAACTATTTTGCGACTCGTTCTTATTCTTACTTGTTCATGTCGCATTGCCTTCGAATTCCTTCTCAACCATCTATGATTTCACTCCAATCCTCCCACTAAGATGATTATTTTGGCTGAGGAAGGTTGTCCACGTGTGAGGTGGCTTGCGTGCTCGCAATTTGGTATTTTGGTATAATAATGCGTTTGCAGCGATTCGAACACGAAGCTGTGAAACGCCGAAGGCGAAGGCGAGCGCTCGGAGCCGCGGAGTAAAACACCGTAGAATTGCCCTGAATAGGTCATGACCGGATAAAAAACCTCAGCTTTACTGGGATTTGAGACCGGGTCCCTCAGATTAGGTTAGGTTGATTATATACAATATACACTATTTGTCACCATTTTAACGTACTTCATCTTCCCTAGCCAAGAATCCGAAATGTGCTTCGAAGCCCACTTCAACCGTTAGCGACCCATTTTGGATCATGTGAACTTTAAGTGGTTAAATCACGAATTAGATTTGAAATATCAGGTCATAATTAGAGCTCGAACGTTCAAGCATTTAATTTACCTAAACAATCGTGGTAAAAACGTATTTCCTTTTACCAAAATAGGCATTAAAAGGTAAACAATGAAAAATCACGTTCAGAAGGAATTATTGTAAAAAATTATTAAAAAACGATTAACATTTTATTGTAACTCTGGAATTTACATTAGTTCTTAACGTGTAAGGAATCTTTTCTTCATAATTTCGATTCCACATAACCATCCGGTATGATCGTTATGACTTTGATTTATTCGCGACGTCTCTTTGAAATGATATTGTGGACTCCCTTTTACATATTGAAATGACATCAGTGAGAACGGAATTATATTTGTTTGTCCGTCGCACTTGCGTAATCCCGAGAAGAGTACATCAAACGCACACAGCCGACCTCAAAGTAGGATGGGATCCTTCATGAGCGATGGGCGCCAATGAAGAGAAATCCAAACTCTTCACTGGAATCGTCTTCCTATTTCATTTAAATGTTTAATGCAGCCTATCCTTGCGCAGTAAAGACAAAATACAACCATGCCTTCCCGTTGCCCAGGATTGAAGGTACTATTTAAATCCAGCTTCATCGAAATCTCTGCCAGGAAGGAAAAATGCAAAATAATGACATAAAGGACAGAAAAAAGGAAAACAAGACAAAATGACAAAAGAGTCATCAGAAGCTTAAAAAACAAAAAAAAATCAATGAAAATACACTAAAACAATACCCAAACCACAGTTCAGTGCAGTAGTGACAATAAACTCGCCCCAATTGTAGCACTGGGCCCCTCGGCGCCCCCAAGAGTCGACCACGCCACCCCTGCCTTTTGTCCTCTCTAACGGCCAACGGCCAGCGGCCAACCACCAACGACCACCGGCCAACGGCCAACGGCCAACGGCCAACGGCCACCGCCAACGGCCAAGGGCCAACGGCCAACGGCCAACGGCCAGTAGCCAACGGCCAGCGGCTAAAGGCCAGCGGCCAACGCCCAGCGGCCAACGCCCAGCGGCCAACGGCCAGCAGCCAACGGCCAGCGGCTAACGGCCAGCGGCCGACGGCCAGCGGCTAACGGCCAGCGGCCAGCGGCCAACGGCCAACGGACAACGGCCAGCGCCTCGGCCGCGGCAGCGAATGCACTTGGCGGCCTTCGCAGGCAGCACAGGCAGCGTTCTGCAAACGGACGCTGCTTACGCCGTCCGAGGAGTCGCGCCTGCGGCTGTTGACGTAACGAGTCGGGTGGGCGTCTGGTGGAGTTGCGGGGCCCTCGCTGGGACACCGGTCCGCCCACCTCCCGCCCCTCCCGCGCCCGATCGTTACGGACTTAATTGTACAGATCCGGGATTGAGAGCAGGGCCTCACGGGAGGCGGCGAAGAGGGGGCTGGCGGCTGAGGTGGGAGTGACAGAAACAATGAAGGTGATGGTGGGGAGAGTAACAAAGGACCGTAAACATCAGAGACGTTGGAAGTAATGATCAAGATAATGAAGAGCGATGTAAGAGTGATAATGTTAACACAAACCAAGGAAGTCAAGGACGAGAAGTGGCGGAGAAAAATGTGGTTATAGTAAGGACGAAAGAAGCCACTGAAAGCGAGAAGGAGCAGTAGAAGGCTGGATGGACGTGTAATGCGAGATACCAGGAATGAAGCGACACAAGGGGTTCAGAGCGGATGGAAGCAGACGGTGCGAAGAGGATATTAAAAAATGGATAGTAATGACGTGACACATTTGGAACGCCGCCAGAGCAATGGTGGGTGATTGAGGAAAAGAGTGTGGTCGAATGTTGAAGTCACGATGGAGCGAAGCGATCCGCAAAGTAGTTTCTGGAGGCGACGCTACCGCGCTACGCCGCTCGACGGAGTCGATTACGCCAACGGCAGTAGAGAAGGTACCTCTTCTGCCTGCAAGGCCATTCAGTTCTCTCGGAATCTTACGCCGCATGGTCGCGTTGCATTTGTTGCTCGGACGGCGCTGAGAGGGTTGGAACGGGATCCTCTTACGAGCGCACTGCGAGAAAGGCCTCGTTTCGCACAAACTATGACACTACCGCTCTTCCGAGCGCGGCCCCGAGCAGACAACATTGAATACATTGAATGCGCAACAACCAATCCCAACGAGGTAATGATTAATTTTGTTATTTAAATACTGCATAATGTACTTCGAGTAAATGAATCAGCAACGTCCTCCAAACACAATTTTGATTTAGGGCAATGCGAAAAGAACCATTATCACTTCAATACACCAACCAACTATGTTTACTGACAAAAAATGTATTCCAATTTGGGTAAATATAAGATTGGTTCTATCCCATTCTTCTCCATAGAACCATATCGTATGGAAACTATTGGTGCTACATCAGAACATACTTTCTCGCACATTTTTTTTTTCAAAAATTCAGAGATTTTAACGAAAATTAGACCCGCGTTATTCTTTTAAGAACCCCTTCTTCTATTAATGAAAAAAATAAAGGAAAAAATGGAACTTTTGTGTTTTTGAGAAAAAAGGAAAAAGGTGTTTTTTTTAAAAAAATATTTTAAAAATTGTATGTTTTGCTCCAAATTAAACGAAAACTACTCATATTTTCAAAAAAATGAATACATTCAGATCAATTGTGAAAAACGGCGAATTTTCAACTCAAAACTCTTATTGCCGGGCCCTGGTAACGAAAAGTGGATACATCTTGCTACATGTAGGAAAATATCTCCAACACGCGGTGTAGCCAGAATCCGTGTTTTGTGCGTCCTTGTTACCGAAAAAATCGATTGAAAACGTTTGTACGTTTGTGAACAAAGCTAGCTAAACAGTTCATCTGTTTTCTCCAAAATTGATATTCCATGATTGATATGGTTGATATTACATCCCCTGGATATTGAATCCAATTTTAATTTGGTGAGGTACTTTACATGAAGACCCTGTGGCAATTTAAAAATTTTCAAAAAAAATTGGCACATTATTTTTTTTTTAAATTTTGCTGTTGGATAGTGTGAAGGAAGTGTAAGAGAATAGTGCGAGTCATTTTCATTGCACTGTTTTCGAAAATTGTAGAAATTAATTTTTTTCAGAATCATCCTACAGCTGAAATATTAAAGATAGAGAGTTTTTCCTTAGTCAAATGTGTTCTTTAAAGATAGATTTTGAAATATAGCCATGTACAATTTTTCGATAACAGTACTTTTCGCCCAATTTCTTATTTCCACTTGTTTGTGCGTGAAATATAGAGAATTATCGATTACATTCAAACAAATGTTTTCTCAAAACGGCACTAATTGTTTACTTTCTTGCACTTTCTAACGTAAGAAGAGAAAGTATTGTGATCGTGCCCCGGAAAACGGCGAATTTTCAACACACTAACTCTTATTGCCCGGCCCTGTTCCGAGGAAGCGGATAAATCCAGTTCGTAAATTTAAAAAAAAGCGCATAAACCGTTCTGTCGATTTTCTCCAAAATGATATTCCCGAAATGCTCTAGCTGATGCCGCGGACCGGTATTTAAAACCGAAATTTTAATTATAAAAAAAAATTCTTTACATGACGCCCCTGATGCATTTTTAAAAAATGCGTCCAAATTGTGTGATTGAATTTTATTGTTGGGTAATGCAAAGGCCGTTTAAGGTCTAATTTTCGATAACAACCTCGATTTTTCCAAAAATAAAAAAAATATTCAAAATTGGAGATAGAGATTTTTGTCGCAGACAAAGTGTATAGTACAAAAGAAGCTCTTCAAAAAAATCACATATTTTTTTAAAAAAATAAGCAGTTTTTGTGTATTTTGCGATTGAAATTTACATCAAAGAAATTCTCAAAAACCGCTTCAACGTTTTTCTTAAAATTTTCTTCACTTATATAAGAAGAGACAATAAAAATATGGTAGTAGTCATATTTTTGAGCGTTGCTCGGGTTTTTGAATACTAAAAAAAAAATTTAAAACTACAAAATTGAAGATAAAGATTTTTGGCTCAGACAAAGTCTGTTGTACAAAATAAGTTCTTTTCAAAAAGTCAGGTACAAGTTGTTGAAAAATCCAGTAGTTTTTGCGTATTTTGTGAATGAAATATACAAAAAAAATATTTTCTCAAAATCCCGTCCAAATTTTTCTTTAAATTTTCTCCATACATTCCTAATTTTCTCCAATATCAGTAAGAAATATAGCACTAGTTTCATTTTCTGATATTGCACTCTTTTTTCCAAATTTGCCAAACAATATCCAAAACTATAAAATTAAAAATAGAAATTTTTGATTCAGACAAAATCCATAGTAAAAAATTATTTCCTTAAAAAAGTCATCTACGATTTTCTACAAAATGAGTAATTCTTGATTTATTTCTGGTAGAAATTAATGAAATATATAGAGAGTTTCACACCATCTGGGGCCACGAAAAAAATTGAATGAATGATATGAGAAATAATTAATTTAATTTTAATGATAATTTCGTATTGAAAATGCCAAGATTAATTCTATTGTTGTTTTCCCGCACTTTTACTTTACTTAATTCTTCAATTTCTATTTTCAATGTAATGATGTTCGAGTACAAAACGTTGTCGGTCTGTCGGCGGTATAATGGCTTTCATCGTTCCTTCATACCGGAGGAAAATAATTCTTAGAGAGTTGATTTATTTAGGAAATGATTCATAAACAATTGTCCAGTTTAAGCTATACAAATGTGGAGTTTCAGCAAAACCACCTAGAAACCATCTAGGTGATAGGTTTATCTTGGTGTTAGGTATATATAGGTCATGATTATTTGCAGGTGATTAATAATTTATTAATTGTTTTAATTAATAAAAGGGTAATTATTTATTAGTTTATTAATTCCAGAAGTAATACCTAGGTTGGCTCGAGGCTCGCTCTTGGGCAGCGTGCTCGCTTTCCAGGGTCATGTCGCAGCGTCATACATCAAGCAGCGTCATGTCGCAGAAGCGCACCTTCTGGCCGCTTAGTTTGAATGTTGACACATCGTAAGCGCTTAAGGGTTGCCACTCGTGCAGCGCAGTTAATTGTGGCCCTAAAGTTTAGTCAGTCAATGACCACGAAGGCCTTTGTGACCCGTCGCACTGTCACCATTCGCGTGCCAACTGGTGGCGCTGCTCCGTTGGAAGTGGACGGCCCCTACGCTTTCATGGCATCGGTTGTTGCTTGATCTGTGGCGCATGGCAATGGAGCCATGTCTCATCACCAGCCACAAGCCAAGCCACGGAATGGGCTGGATCTTGTACACGTTCGCACGCGTCTGCCCTGGTCTGCTGCAAGGGACGGTTCCTTCCCCAACTGGGAGTGGCCGCGCTCGATCCGCAAGGGCGTTTCGCCCGTCTCTCGTGTCACCTCCATTTCCGTAAATGAGAAGCATTTGTTTCCTTGGATGGCCTGTCCGACCCGGACAATGTTGGCTGGTGTTGACACTGTCACATTCCTCCCAGAACTGGTTCTCTTGTCCACTGATATGCTCCCTGTTTCCTAAATTCCACCCACTTGTAAACTGTTTTTCACGCCGGCGCATGTTCCCCACACTGCCTTCAAGCGTCGATGAATTCCAGCAGAGGTCACGCCTTCTTTCCGTAGGAACCGAGTCGTTTAGCGCTGTCCATGTTGTCTGCGCCTACGCTGACGTGTTGTTATGAAATGGCTATGGCGAGTGCATTCGTTGGCTCCTGTGCATGTGCTGCCACCGAACGGTGGAACGAGACACTACTTTCACGTCACCACCTTCAGAAGTGACATGTGAACGATACACGGACGTACAAAATATAAAATGTCAAACAATATAATACGCCCCTCGTAGTTTCAACTAAATACACAGCCGCTACTTGGACATGTTACCTGCATGGCCAGTTGAGCATCACTCACTTTACTATTTTCCCAATTTCTCTTTTAGGCATCCCGCTCAGGAGTAAATAATTGCTGCAAGGCAAAAATCAACAATTTTCTGAGTGTTAGAGTTTATATGTTCATTTTAAGTGTTAAGTGCACCTGACAGACGTCTCGCGTCAGCAGCTGATCAGTGTTCATCGCTCATTTAAACACTGTGAATTCTGACTACATTGCAACTCTTTTGGAAGCAGCGCAATACGTGCGTCTGATGGTGCACGCTCTGAAGGAAGAATCGACTCACGAATCAAGTAGTGAACAAGCAGCAGCAACGAGACCGATTAATGCAATTCAATTCACCTTCAACAGAAGCAGCCTTCTAGTAACGAGCCTGCCAATCCACACGCGACGGGCGTATGTCTACATTTGCCTGTAAACATAGCTACTGTGAGTACAGATTTATCTGTATGAGTACAAATGTGAGTACAAATTTATCTAAGAGAAAACAAAGGCGGGCTCGAATGTCAGGCAAAGCAAAAAACAAATTTCACGTCGAACAGGTTTCAAATTCTCGGCGAGAAAGTTTTAGCAGTTTGTAACCAAGTTAATGATGAAAATGATAAAAATGATTCTGAACACAAACAGTTGTCTGTAATTGTACCTGGCATTACATATGTACAAAATATTATGTTCTATTAAAAATATCATAACAAAGACTGATTATTGTTTTAAACTAACAAATAACCATGACTACAACAATGCCAGAATATCCAGATGCGTATAGAAAGCTAGTGACATATTTAGAGAAAATAAAATCATATTTCATACATATCAATCAAAAAAAGGTTTTGCGTAGTACTAAGGCATATGAACAGTTCTATAGATATCAAACAACTAAAAGAGTCAGTTCTAGTCTAAGAGAAAGGCCACAAAATACGACAGATCTACAATATTAAACATAAAGTGACCAAAGTTTTTCCAATTTTCTTTATCGATTTAGAACCCAGCAAAAATATTAAACACATTTATGAAATTGAATATTTTTTAAATTCTAAAGTAAAATTTGAAGCACCACGAAAAAATGTCACCTAGTTCAATGCAAAAGATGTCATACAACCACACCCAACGATACTGTAGCCATCCATATCATTGTGTTAAAAGCAGAGATCACCCCACCTGTGAGTGCGACGAAGACAAAGAACCACTCCTAAATGCGCTCTTTGCGGAGACCAACGCACTACCAACTAACTACGAGGGGGCAAAGTCTATCAGAGACTCCGAAATCGTAAAATGATACGAAATACTATATGGAGTTCTACACAGCTGCAAGGTAACGAAAGACGTTGTCGTAGATCATCTTGAAAATGTTTTTAAGACCAATTCTGCTGTAAATCAAACCCATTCCAAAGAAGTCACAGATTTCATGGAAACGCCTCTCCAATTATCTCATCAAGTTTAATGCAGCAACAGAAGTAAAAGAAATCCTGCATTTGCTCCCAAACAAGAAAACCCCTGATTATGACCTCACCACCGGCGATTTTTGAAGAATCTGCCAAAAGAAGTAAGTGCACTGCTAACCTCTATTTTCAATGCTATCTTTTGTTTAGGACACTTTCCATTTTAATGTAAAGTGTCTCAAATTATAATGATACATAAACCAGGCACGTCCACGCATAAAACTGCCTCATACAGACCCAATTGCCTACTCCCTCTCAAATTGAAAGTCCTAGGAAAACTATTATTGAAGACAATAAGCCAAATTCTGGAAGACCTCGATTTGATTCCGCGTCATTAATTCGGATTTCGAAAGAAACACTCCGCCATGGAACATAGACATCGAGTAGTAATAAACGTAATTAATAAAACTCTCAAATATATACCTATCTATCTATTTATCTATCTATCTATCATCTCTCTCTATTTTTTTCTCTTTGCAATAAATTACTAGTTTACAATAAAACGTCCTAGAATACATAACTAATGCACCATGGTATGAACCTAATAATACTTTACATTCTGATTTGCAGATTCCAACAATCTTTCATAATATTTTAATTTTTTTTAAAAACTAACGTAAGAAATTGGGACAGTTTTTGAAAGCAATTTGGTAGCAAAAATGAAACATTTTATTGGGCTTTTTTATGTTTTACTGCTCTCCGGGCCATCTTCTATTTAATTCTTAATTAATTATGAAAAGAATAATTATAGTTTTGTTTGGAGAGCTTTATTGTCGGCGCTCAATGACTGAGATGTTTTGAAATACAAAATTGCGGTATAATATTATTACATAACCGTTACTATAGGCCGAGAAAGAATGTGCTGTTTTAGCATCACTAGTTGTTCTTTACCATATTACCATGTCCACATTGAAACACAGCAGTTCATTCGCAACTTATGCGTTCACTCGCATTTTTTTTTATCGGAAAGTGTAATTTATAGTGATGGTATACATGGTTACATGCTTTGATGTGTTTGCGAATCCATTTCATGCATCATGAAAGGGGAGGGATAAATATTTATTGAGGCCGGTGGCCATTGGATACAGCAGCTTTTCATGGACCATTGCTGGAGGAATGTGAGCGATTTGTACGAAAACTTGAAATCAAAATGTTAAAGTTTGTGCAATTATCTGTAATGAAAAATGTACAAACACTTCACGGGGAAATATTAAAGAAAATACCAAATTACCTTAGTACTGATACACTGAAAGTGAAAAATGTTTCTTCAAATTTAAATATCATAGTTGGAGGTAAAAAAGTTAGCAGCGAGGCAAACGATTTCCGAGCAATAACATTTTCACTTGAAAACTGATTTCCATAAAGGGCAAAAATGTAATTCATTTGCCCACGAAGAAGAAAGTAATCACATTGAAATGCCTCAAAATTTCCTCATATTACACAGAAAGAAACGAATAGTACAAACATACTCGTATTATTTTCTAATGATAATAATAGGAAGTTGGTGTAAGTAAATATTTGAGATCACAAAGTTCCTTCATGTTAATGTTATTTTTTTCCATTTTCATTGCTTTGTTGAGATTACATTGTTTAGTTTTCAAGAAAACTATGTAAATGTTTGATGACTTAATCTAATTAACATAATCTACTTAACTAACTTAAAATTATACTTACCTTCTTTTGGTGCCATTAAATTCTACAGCGATTCTAATTCGAATATTATTGTTCACTTTCTGATTCGAAGAACCTTTGTTTCTTTGGAGTTTTGAAGGAGGAATTAGAGATAAGTAAGATGACATAGTAATTCATACGTATCCGTTTCCCTGTGGCTTTTTTTCGCTACACTGGAGTCTAAAATAAGAGGAGGAGGTACAAACACAGTTGGAAGCCACTCTGTTCTTCACTGGGCCTCCTTTTCTGGTAAATTTGTGGTAATATTTTAATGGATGTAAAAGTAATATTTTACTAGTGATTTTAGACAGTGTTATCCGGACAAGCGAACTACATATCCAAAAATTCTTCATTAAAAATAGCCATAATTTGCATTTGATACTAGTGACAACATCAAGCATTTTCTCAGTGAGCTGAAACACGCAGTGAGTAATGAGACACTTTAATAGTTTTGCAAAAACGTTTGTTTCCATTCCCAAATAACGAGCAAGGTATTGACGTGACTCTCAATGCTAAGACGTTTTCTATAGAGAGCTATTGCATTAGAAAATGTTATTCCTTTGCATATCTTTAATGTAATTGTTTTGCCCATAAACGTGCTTTCCACGATAAAATCTAAACTACTAGAGAGCGTAATTAATTTTATTGAAAATCTTCATTTAAATATTCTACTATTTTACTTTATTTGTGCACGTATTCCTATACATCTCATTTCTCTCGACTTCAAGCTAATTCATTGTCTATTGATTTCCTCGCGTTCTTCTTGATTTTCACTTATCATGTATTCACGTCGTCATTAACCTAATTTACTTATTTACATATCGTTCATTGACTTAGTCATTAGCCTAATTCACTTATTCACGTATTCACTAATCTAACAGAGACACAAACCACAATTTTGGAATGATACACCTCCTAAATACACTGGCCATTTGAGCAAATGGAATTCACCGAAAGTGTCCACGTATCACTGACTATTCAGAACCACTGAAAATATTCATACAGCATGTCAAATACACTAACACTACAATCTTTCTCGAAATATCTCAGGCCTATGACAGAACATGGCGCCAAGCTATAAGCTACACATTCTCCAAATTATCTTCCTCAAATAATTTATAGCTTCATCAACATATACAATAGTTGTGTGGAACACTTGAGATAGTAATTCAGTTTAAGGCGAGATGTACAATTGGTAAATAAAACATTCACCTTAATCTTCTTTGAATCGAACTTGTAAATTTAGAAGAAAGTTACTATTTGAAAAAATCTTATGTCTAAAAAGAGATTTCTTACTATATTGTATCATTGTAAATAACAGAAAATAACTTAGACATTGAAAGTCTTTACAGTCAATATGTTAGAATGTAAGGAGGGTTTTCTCCAGGAAAGATTTAAGTGTTCTGTGTATATTCTTTCTTTGTAAAAGTGATAGAAGGAGTTGAAGGAGATTACAGTACGTTTTGTTTAAAAGGAAATTGGTTTAATTTGAAAGATTGTGAGAATCGTATGCGTGCAGAGAAACCACAGCCCTGAGACCCTGAAAGATTTTATATATACAGAATTAAGCATGTGGTCAACTGTCCCAACTGACTGAGCAAGCTCATTGAAGTGTGAACTTATCCTTCACACCATAGTAATGATATTAAATGTAGGGTGTGTTATAAACTTATCTTTATATTGTATAATTTCCAAAAATATATATAATAATACTTATAATAAATAATTAAATAAACAAAAATCTAATTGTTTTAATGGAATTTTCAAAGAGTCACCAAAATATTTAGCAGCATATGCTGCAAGAGGCGCTGGTAATTTCTCTAAAAACCAGTTAATCACTAATCAAAAGTCAATTCTTCAAATTATTTTATTACACCAGAACTAACGGAAAAGACGTGAATTTCCTCATTATGATTAAAATGACTGTAGAATTAAGTATTCTATTTTCAAATGAGAAAGTCAAAATGCTAGCTTAGGAACAATTTATCTTACATACATTTAACGTTTTCCAAAATCAAGAGGGCAAGGAAAAGTGATCAGACGATTCACAACCTTCTTGGTTCATATGCTGCGTAATTTTGTACTCTCGAATCATAATTCGCAATTTCCGAGAGAGGGAAAACAAAGTTGGTTAAGACATCCTTAACCGTTCATAAATCCGTGGAAAACAGAAGATGGTATTTTCAGGGAGCAAGGAGATTCCAGATATATGAAAAAACTTCGATAAACTTGCGCATGCGTTCTTCTGTCACGACTGCTTTGAAGTTTTCTTTTCTGTGAAAAGGAAAGTATCCATTTTTCAGTTACGGAACGCAAGCAAGTTTCCCGAAGTTTCCGTGAACTGCGTTCGCCGCAACAGAAGTCGATACCTCGAACGCAGCGGCGGCGCCTGCTTGGACACTGACGACTGCTCTGCGGCGACGAACGCATCGGGCAGCGGTTTCCCAGAACAGAGCCAACAGGCGAACTGTTCCTTCTCTCTTCTCAGGATTCCCAAGTTCTGATTCATGTACGTCTGGACGTTTCTGGGGTGAGATCATGATTTACCACGAGGGATAATTTGAAAAAAATGAAAATATTTATCTCATTAAGTATTATTCCTTTATCAAAAACACACATACTATATTACTCATTTTCAGACACCTCTAGGATCCGATTTGTAGCTTGTTCTATTTAGTAGGTCCTGACGATCAGGAAAAAGGAAAGGGAGAACATTTATTTCATGGTAATGAAATCGTACAAATGTTTAGCAATACTGCGTCTGGGGAATATACAAATTGTTTTCGAGACACTTTCACTTGCATCCTAATAGTGAACAAAGACTGAAAAAATTGAGTATCCGGCATGAAGTATCGTTTGAATTCGTCATTTGCGTATCGCAAATCAATAAGGCATTTCCAAAATTGAAATGATCAAAATTGAAATGATGTTCTTTCGAAGGGAAACAGGACCAAGAATTATTGAACGACAAGACTGATTATCATATTGATGTAAAACAAGCTGGGGAAAAAAAGCTGACTCCGAACCAAATCACATGTCCACGCTTAAAAAGCAATACCACGAATCTTCCAATCGATATACGTAGGCATATCGGCTGATGTGATACAGAACATTAACGGATGTCACTTCAGCGCTCCTGACCAGGAGGTCCAGGAGTCGAATTCGGTTGCTAAATTGAGGATAATTCTAGTGGCTTGTTGCTCTGATCGGTAGTTTTCTGTGGTTTGTTTGATCAACACCACATGAATGCCGGAAGAGTACCCTAACAAACGGGCCACGGGCCGCGCACGATCTATGCTTCCTCTTCCTTGTCCTATCCCCACCCCTTACACACACGAGAGCTTCGGTCTTGCCTCGGCTGGGGCGGCTGTTTGGAGAAACGGAATCGAATCGCATTGGCAGGCGATCGATCTGACTCAACATCTCATACTTTCTCGCATTAATGCTAGGAGCTCCTATACTGTGTTTGAGTAACTGCAAATGTGCATGTGTGCGGACCCGTCACTCGCGGCTAGATCCCTACCCGTGCACCAATCGAGGCACATGAGATGTCATTCGACGCGTCTCTGTCTGCGTACGATTACATAACATTCGCTTCTTCCGAAGTGCCTTCGCAACGGCGAGAAAGTGAACAGCGGATGGTTGGCGCGCACGTCGATGTTTGCGGCCGCCGCCAGACGGAGCCGTGGGCGGGGGCGGCGCTGGCGCGGGGGCGGGCGTGGGCGGGGGCGACGCACAAGCCGCGGGCCGAAAAGCTGCCAGCGCCAGCTGTCCCGAAGGGCTCCACCGCGCCCCACTCGCCTGCAGCCGGATGCTCCTTCTTTCGAAAGCAGCACAACCTTTTTGGGTAAAAATACCATCGCTCAAAATTAAACAATAATATTACTAGTAACATTTTTGCTTAAAAACAATATTCGAAATATTTTGTCACGTTTGCATTCAAGTTTTGTATCTTTCTATTAACGATAGATTTCAATGTTCTTCTCATTTTTCTTACATTTGTCATGGGAAACGCAACATTGTGTAATGGTCGGATCGATTTCAGATTAATTTGTTGAAGTGTATTCTTTTCTTCTTTAATTTCTTGTAATTTTGTATACAAATTTTCTGTACGTCTTGATATGTCATATAAAAATTGATATTTCTCATATTCAGGCATACTTTTCCCATTTTCCTTTAGCAGTTTATTTCGCATCTTACAACCGAAAATCGTATCAAACGAAAATAAAAATATTTTTAATTCATCAAATCGCCAATAATTTGCTCAGTACCTCATACCAGTTCGGAAGAGAACAAAAGCATCGATCGCTAAGAAAACATGATGGAAATGAAAGAAAAAGATAATTAGGTTCTGAGTTGGATTCAACATGAGTGGCATCTTAGGGCTGCTCTTCGTGCTTTCCATATTGCGAGTCAGCCTCACCAGGGCGGCGTTGCTCTTGAATTGCTATCTCATTTCTCGAATGCCAGCCTACGTGCACATCCCAAAAACTCCCTCCCCAAACCCCGTATACTACTTCAACAAACGGTTACTATTTGTTTAAAATAGTTCACACACTTGATGAAAATCTTATGTTTACCCGTCAACAGTTATTCATTTTTTACATCATCATTATATTGTTACGAATATTGCGTCACCTGCCGAATTCGCTGCGCGCGGATTGCGTCATCTGCCTTCCCCCCCTCCCCCCGAACTAGACGGTTCCGGACTATGAGCGAGCCGCGGGAAACGCCGAGAATGTGCCGGGTGCCTGGAGACAAGCGCCGGGCAGGTATAAATGCGCCGCTGCCGGCGGCCGCGAGTCAGTTAGTAGAAGAAGTCAGTAGAAGACGTGAGTAGAAGTCAGTGGGTAGTAAGGCGTCAGTGACTGGCAGAGAAGCAGTCAGTCCGTCAGTGTGTCCGAAGTGGAAGCTGTGCTGTGAAATGTGCATTGCGGTGAAGAGTGGTGCAGCGGTTGAACAGCAGTCAGCAGTCTGAAGTCTGCAGTGGAAGCTGAGCTGTGAAGGGTGCATCGCGGTAAGCAGTGGTGCAGTGGGGAAACAGCAGTCAGCAGTTTGAAGTCTGCAGTGGAAGCTGAGCTGTGAAGTGGGCATCGCGGTAAACAGCAGTGCAGTGGACCCTGGTGTGCGCAGTGAAGTGTGGTCTGCGCAAGGAATTGTGGTCTGCGCAGGAAATTGTGGTCTGTGCAGGGAATTAGGTCAAGTGTAGTGGACCGTGGACAGAGCATCGGACTGGCTGATACTGTAGAAGAAGAGAACAGTATAAAAAAATAGTGTGTAAGAAGTGAACTGTGTAAATAAATCATCAAGAGAACGGAATCGTGTGTAAAGAAAAATAATTAAGTGTAATATATTTGTAAATAGACCAAGTATATTTAGTGTATGATTGTTCACGAATAAACCTTCTTGGTTTAAATAATATTGTGTTGGTTTCAATTCACCACGGAGAAACGTTACAATATTATAAGAGCTGAAATATTTGGAGAGCATCGATATATCTCAATTTTTTGCATACATGAGAAGTCACGAAGCTTTCCAATCAGGAGTATGTAATAGTGGTTTCCGGCCATTGCTCTGGAACCCTACCCAGTGCAGGAAAATGACGTCACCACACGGGGAAGGGCAACGAAGGAAGTCATCGGTCCACCGCCGCTTCTCAAAATTGCCAGCTCGAGAAAGCGGCATAAGCTTGTGTATAGAGCGATTGTTATAAGAACAGAACACAATTGAAGGTTCTGCGGTCTTGTGTCCTTGAGCCTTTTAGACTCTCCTTGCTCTATTTGTCCGTTTGCAGTTGGCTAACTTGTGAATGACTTCGACGCTTCCTTTTGCGATATCCTCGTCCGACGAAGAAGTAGTGCGCCACGAGAAGTAATTGACATTAGGAAGAGCAGTGCTATACGCTCTTCTGAATATTTTTTATAAACATTACAATTTAGTTTTTCTATAAGTATTATGTTTATTTTCAAATGGAGTCTTGAATATGAACTGTATTCGCTGTATGGAGAGCTGTATTCGCTATCCTCTTCACTACACAAATGCATGAGCCATTCGCTGTGAAACGGTATTCGAACGTCCCCCGAGAAATCATTTTTCTTCCTATTTACATTCGCGGCAGTTTTCTTTCACTGAATATGAGAGCACGTTAAGACATTTTTCCACATCCGTATTCAAATTTCAATACTTCCCGGACTCGAGTAGGAGCTTGTAGCTCTGCGAAACTCTTCAGGCGTCTGTGAGCGAAGTCTTCGCGGAAGCCGTAAAACAAAGCCTCCGCGAGGGGGCGCGAGGGGCGCGGCTGAGCAGCTGCCGCGGTGGAGGGATACTCCTCTGCATCACACGCGAGGTTCGCTTGTTTAACGAACTGTCACGTTGACTCATTCTTACAAAAATCGCTTTATATCACTAATTCGCAATCTCGGAAACGTTCAGTAGTGCTAACCCATACTAATACCTAGAGCTCGGAAGTTTGGAAAAATGCATTTTTGCTATGGTTACTATTTTATAATATTGGCAATAGGAATAACTTAATTGTTCTGCTAACCATTCTTTCTGAATAACACAGTTCATATTTCAGTGGGCAACGCGCCATAAGTTTTCATGGAGTTCCGATTCTCAGACTCGATTTGGGTGTGCAGTATTTAGGCATGAGGAACTCTGACAGTTCATTGGTCCAGGTAGTATTATAAACTGATAATTGGTGAAAGAGCGTAATAAAGTATATCAATCAAGTCAAATAGGATATACCTTCGCCACAACGTGCACAGTTAAGAAGGAAATAGAATATCTGATTGAAGAAAATAACAAAAAATAGTAGTGAAAGGTTTGTAGCACGCAAGAAACGTCAAAAAAGGGAAAGGATGACACATAACTGAACACGAATGTTAAGGAAAGGAAAGTGATGACATAGGAAGGAGAATATGACATAGCTTGGAATAACTAGAAAGTTGTCAGGCAACTAGAAAACGTACAGTCAAGCTTCAAGAACCGCCTCGCAGAAAGGTCAGGCAGCCTTTCGAGAATGTGCGCCGGCGTCAAGAGAAGTAGAGGCAGTGATCAAGCGTCCATGACTAATTATCACATTTAATATTTCCAAGAAATAGTGAACAAATATATTGGTATTTTATTACATTTATAGAATAATTAAGTCAATACAGTTACAACGTAACGTAGTCAAAAAGTTCAAGAAAATGTCTGAATGTGAATTGAGTTGAATGGCACAGAGCAAAAATTATTTTTTGAAATCATTTTGTTCATGAAGCACTTCGCTTTACTAAGTTTTACTGCTCTAACTCTCGTAAATTAATAATTCATATTACTATTTATACCGCAATTTCTCTCCGAATTAACAAGCCTCAATTATTTTTTTTTTAACTCATTACAAATTTTA
The DNA here is from genome assembly GCA_017312745.1 of Gryllus bimaculatus. Classification (NCBI taxonomy): domain Eukaryota; kingdom Metazoa; phylum Arthropoda; class Insecta; order Orthoptera; family Gryllidae; genus Gryllus; species Gryllus bimaculatus. Next base: position 227,480 of record BOPP01000301.1, on the reverse strand, counting down.
GAACATTAGTGCGAGTCCCTCGGTCTGTGGCTTGCAGACTCACAAAACCTTTCGCGACAACGCATACACGAAAGACAAAAGACAAACAACAATGATCACGGCGGGTCCCGAACCCGTAACCCTTCAGAGGCGCTGAGACCGCCCTAGCAACCTTGGCCATCCAGTTCGGCGACAGCTATAACTGCCTTTCATACGGCTAATTCATGTCCCAAAAATGAGAGGGAATTCACAGAGCTACGCTATCGTATCACTGGGGGGGGGATGCCATTGTCGCAAAGAAGGCTAATTTTTTTAATTATATTAAAATCGTATTTTAAGAGAGAAATCCTAATTGGGGTAATTTCAATTAAGGTTTGCAGATTGCAGACTTTAATAAAATACATCAAAACATTGAGAACGTAAATGCATTCTTCGCAACACGGGCAAAACGTATGCTTTATCATATACGTTTCAAATCATTTCTAAAATATTAATTTGTAAACGTATATAAAAGCTCGAATGTAAGAAACAAACAAAGAAATTAAAATAATACACAAATTCTATCTTACGTTGAATCCAATTGCCTCCAAGCACTTCTCCAGTTACGTTCACGAAGCGAAGGAGCGACTTCTAAGTGAGCGACTGTGCTTGACGCCAAACTACACAAAAATACTCACATTTTCCAAAAATACAACATGACCTTATTTTCAGATCTACTGTTAATGAATACATTTCATTTAGAAAAAAAGTATCTTCACAATTCTAGTTGTAGAAGACGCTGAAAAAAATTTAAATTTTGTAAATTTTCGAAAAATCAGAGATTTTAACAAACATGATACCTGCACGTTCTCTTAAATGCCCTTCACACTATCTATCTCAACAATTTTAATAAAACATGTTGGAACAATTTTTAAAAATTTTGAAAATGTCCCAGGGACTTCATGAAAAGTACCCCCAAAATTAAAATATCGGTTTCAAATTCAAAAAGCCGCGACATGAGCCAGATCGATCGGGGAGTATGGATTTTGGAGAAAATCGGCTGAACGGTTTAGGCGCTAGCGTTTTTCCCAGACAGACGTTTTGCCATCGATCGATTTTTCACAAAACATGAGTTCTGACTACAACACGTGTTTTTCTAAATTTAGCAACTGGATTTATCCAATTATTCGTTGTCAGGGCCTGGCAATAAGAAATTTTCTGCCAGAATTTCGCCGCTTTTTTTTCCGGAATTACATGACGTTTTCTCCAATGCGAGTAGTAGCGAGAAAGTAAAATGGATGTAGGATGGGTGTGGCGTCATATCAGTCGCCTTGTACAAACGTTATAAAATACTGGTTACATGCATTTCATGCTCATGGAATGCACGAGGAAATAGTTGCGACAGCGCTGGCGGGAAGAGGCGGTGGGCTGAACAATGGCAAACCCAGGGAGCGGTAGGGAAAGGGTGCTGTGTCCACTTGAGAACCCCGTAGACCACTTGGGGCAAACTTGTGAACCCCGTAGACAGGCTGGCTGTGGAAACGCGTCGGCTGAAACAGCGAGATGACGTAGTTCGTCGGCCGGCCCAGAAGGTAATATAAACGGACCCCGGACCTAAACTCCTTCTTCTGATTCTTGGGCGCGTTGGCGGGAAGTTGTGTGGGTTGTGCGTGGCGCTACATTTCGATGCATAGGCTATTGAGGCAGGGAACTGAAGCCGGCGTGCTACGTCGAGACGGGGGGTGCGGCATACTCGCTTGTATGCTCACGTAGACTACTGGTGCATCACACCGAATATGATATCTAATTATCAGGCCAGCGGTGGTGGTAACCAGGAACATTCCTTCTAGTAACAGGTCAATATTGCTTATTTTAATTATTGTACATATTATTGAGGTGTTGGAGCATGTTTCAAATAAATACTCAATAAGTTACAAACCGTTCACGTGTGTGATTTATCGCCCCGGCAAAGAGGCCACTGGCGCTGCCAGGTGGCGCGGGGCGACGTCGGCGAGGACAGGAGGAACGGGCGGCGCAAGGTGGGGAGAGGAGAGGGAGAGGGAGAAGGAGAGCGTGACGAAAAATGAAATAGAACAAGAGAGAGAGAGAGAGAGAGAAAGCAGGACGTTTGACGGGGTCTGCTAGAGTGGAAATAGAACGGGAATAAGAGATAGAGATAGGAGGGAAGAGCTAAAAGGAGAGAAGCAAACGAGAGAGAGAGAGAGAGAGAGAGAGAGAAAGAGAGAAAGAGGGGAAAAGCGAGCGAGCATGCAACGTCTGCTGGGCTCTGCTAGTCCTGCCGTAAGAGACCCCGTCTGCGAGCAACCCCGCTGAGCGTTGGAACGCTGACCTGCGACAGGGGGACACATTTTCGGCACCTAGACTGGCCCAGCCTCTCACTGCAACTCAAGGTTAAAAGGAAACTGCTCCCCTTTCCTCCATCTGCTTGCGCTCCGTATTGGCGTCTTCCTTTTCTGAAACACCTTGTATATTGTAGAAACATTAGTTTGGTAACATTTGATAATATTTGTGAAAAGTTTTTACTGTTATTTTTACTTTCTATTTATTTAGTAGTTATTTAATATTTATTAAGTATTTTTTCACAGTTTCTATATATTTGCTTTTGTACAGTTCTGAAAAATCCTTGATACAGTAATTAAAGTTGTTTCCGTAAAGGAAAAATCAAATGCACCAATAATAATATGTAAGAACGTTTTCGTTTTCTTGACATTCTTCCACTGCAGAACTAAATTCGTTGTGACACTCAATGGGCAATTAGCATACCTTTTTATTAATGGATCCCTTGCATAAAAAGGGGAAATTTCAATTACTATATTTTTTATACATTTCTAAACTGCTATTTTAATCCACTAACGGCTATTTGAAAATTGCAACATTTTGAAAGTAGTCGGATGTGACTTCGCAGTATTGGACACTCGACATTCTAACATCTGTACGTGGTTAAAAAGTCCAAGCGAGAACCAGGTCGTATTACATCATTACAAAGCAATACTAATAAAAATGTTTTCGAGATTCTTCCTAAAATAAGGAAAAATGCAACTCTGCAAATTTGAAGCATGTGGGATGCCAATTCTTATTTTGCAAGCGTTACTGAAAGAGGTCTCTGTAGTCCTTAGTAATAATTTTATTTGGGTCAATATGATCCCTGATTTTCCCTTATTTATCCTGACAATGAGTTTTATTCACATCATAGTGGCGTGATAAGAGCCAAGACGCTCGATGGCAGAGGGCTGAAGCCGTAGGCCGCTCGCTCCTCCGTGCTCCCCCCCCCCTCGGCCGGGCGAGTGGCCCGAGCGCGGGCGTGCGCGGGAGGGACGGGGAGCGGCTGCGGGGAGCGCGCGCGGCAGCGAGTCTGCCATGTCTCCGAGCGCAAAGATGAAAAACTTCCCCAAACCTCCAGGCAATTCCAATTCAAACCCCACTGCGCTTCCAAATGGAAGGCTATCCGGGAGACGCCGCGTCGTTGGCTGGGAGGACGATGTTTAGCCGATCTGCCCTGAGGAAGCCTGCGAAATGTCGGGCGAAACGTCGGCCTCCCAGCCAACGACGCGGCGTCTCCCGGATAGCCGAGAATTCATGGATTCGAGCCGCGGAAGCTTACGTGTACTTTGTGAAGTGTTAACCCTGGCTTTGTGCATTTAATAAATAGTTTTAAAATTGTTTTAGCATCGAAAAAAAAATTAATTTGAAAAATGTTTCTTTATATTTACTTTCACTTAATAATTAAATAAAGTATTAGAAAACTGGCCAAATGAAGTTTCAAAATTGTTTCACCTATTTGCATTTCCTGCACATTCACAATTCAATGAACAACAGTCCTCGTGAGCGCGTGACATATCATGGCAATAATTACTCGCCCAAATGATATATTCACCACAATAGCAGGAACCGTAACCAATATACACCGAGACATTCGTGAGGTTACCTGCAATATTGTTGAAACACGTAGTGCATCTCATTGTTATCCCCTCCACAAGATCAGTCATCAACCCAGGCACGTGACGAACGCATAAATGGACCCTTGACGAACTCTAGCCTGAATACAGCAAAAGTAGGATACCGAGCCGGCCAAAAAAGCTGTTGAATATTTCGTCCATTTCCACTGACAAGTCAACAAGCTTGGACAATGATCTCACGATTGCTTTGGATCTCGGCTGACGTTGGCCTATTGATGGCTGGAGTTCCTGGAAGCGTAAATCAGCGTCCGCCGGCGCGGTGGGGAGGGCCTGGCAGGTCAAAGGGCGCCAGTCGTGTGGCCTTACGCAAGCGCTTCGCAGGCCGAGCGGAAATAATAGTCCAGTCACGCGTTTGGCCCCCTTCCGCGAAGCCCCGCGCCCATCCGCCTGCGACGAATCCTGCCGTCTCTTTTGCGCCGGAGACGATGTGTGTTGAATAAAGAGACGCTCTTGCCTGTGTTCCTTGACAGGAGATGGATGAGGAAATTAACATCTCAGCGTCACTATCACCAATTGCCTACGGAAAAACAATCATTCGTGCATTTATACTCAGACTGGAGAGGGAAAAGGACATTATAGCGTGGTATTAGTCTTCGTGGTAACGTCACATTGCATAGCGGTGCATTAAGACCAAGGAACCAATTATTAAATTACTGGCGGATCCAGGAAAGGGGGGCATGGGAGCCAAGGCTCCCCTAAAGCGCCTAAAGTTTTCGACAACGTTCCTTTATTTGGCACTTAGATTTAAATATTTATTTATGATCGAATTATGAAATTATGTAAATAATATTGTGTATTATCATATCTTCAGAATATAAATAATAAACAATATAATGGCGAATATGTTTATTTAACAAAAATCTAAAAAGAAAACACCCCCCCACACACACACACACAAAATAATCGGCTGGATTTGCCCTTGAATTGAATCATAATAATTACGTCGGTATTTCTCATTCAATTGGTTCCACCCAGATTAATAAATACGATAAGTGTAGACTTCCTTGCCTCCCTGAACAATCTCATCACCATATAGTAAATTATTAATATTGTTTTATCCTTAATGAATTTTTATTTTCACTTTTCCTGTACTACGCTTAGCAAAGAGGAAAATACCGCCTATAATTCGAAGATGAAATTTTGGTAGTAAATTCGGTTTAGACATGTTAGTTCAACGGTTTATTTGAACGCGTTTTATCAGACAGAGATTTCTTTATGGAGATAAGGGTTCTTTATGTAGAAAAACATACATGCGCTCACACCCACAGATTGAAAACTAGGTAATGTGGTACTTTTAAAGCCAAAGTAAAATGTTCTAATCCAAAATTTCGCCTCTCCGCAATTCGTTTTCATGTTTATAAAACTTAAAAACCTCGGTTTAAAAAAGTATTTATTTACTTAAACATGATCTGAAGGATAATTTCTTCCATTATACTGAGGTTAAAATAATGACTAATTGCACACATTAGTATTAATTTAAAAAATGTAATTTATATTTCATGAGAAGAAAATGTTCAGACGTCGTTTGTATTTGCAATTTTGAGAATGACCGATTTGTAATCGACAGGGCTTTTTATGATGAAAGTATTTTATCTTCTACTCATTTCAACATCAAACACAAAACTCACTTCCCAGAATTAAATAAAAATAGGAATTAACGTGGAATTACTTGTATAATTCTGTATCATCAGCTTAGAACTGATAAATTACAAAAATAATAATTAATTAGCATTGATGTAAGAAACTTTTGCTTGAAATCTGCCACCGTTTACCTCCACTTCTCTCTCACGATCAATGGCGAATCCAGGGGGAGGCACGGGGCCATGCCCTCCAAAAGGCCAAAACTTTTCGTTTGTCACCTCCCTTTATTTGGGAAAATTTATTTAAATAGTTTTGTAAAAGTGTGTAATTATTTAAAAAATAATGTTGCATAATATCATTATACACTACAAAATATATACAGTGTATCAACGAGTATTGCATAACAAACATCTCCGATGGCCCCTCCCAAAATGATCGGCTGGATCCGCCACTGCTAAGGAGGCTACTAATGTTTTTAGAGGTTTCTCAAACTCACCAAAGTCCAAAGGTAGCCACGTTGGCACCTGCGTTTAGACGGGCACCTAACCTTGTGGTCCTAATGGTCAATAAATTCACTTGTTTCAATCCGTGACCCACCAATGCCATTTTCTAAAATGATTATTTCACACTAAGATGTCCACCAATTAAATCTAAGAATGACAACTTCCTCGCCCAATTAGAGCCGTTTTCGTTCGATTGCTGAGCAATAATGACCTTTTTGCGATGTGCACTTGTTTCCAGTACAACGTGGCCTAGGAAAATTCAATGTACGTAAGTGACCTGCACGTCCCTACAAGTTGTTGATGGAGAAACGACTTAAACAAGTGAAAATGGATCGTCTCTGTCTCACTCTTAGTCCTTCTTATTTATAATATTATTTGCTATATAATAATTATCCTATGGGTCAAAATTAAATTTCTAAATGGACCAATATTTCTGCTAAAAAAGCTTGTTTGGATACCATACATAAAATACTACCAGCCAATCATGTCGCTCGACAATAATTTCACATATGGCCCACGTCGAAATATTCAAGGACAAGAGGTAGTAAAATATCGGGTCATGGAAATGCCTACTGTTTAAAACCGTGTCATTAATTAAAAAAACAATTTTTCAATTCTGAACAAAAAGAGTATTTCTTGAACCACAAATTCAGCTCTAGGATCAAATAAAACCTCACCAGCCACGAATAGTTTCAACACCTGCATATTTCAAGGGCCCATTTAATTAAATATAGGGGAAGGTCGCCGAATATCGGATACTTTTTGTTTATTTCATTTAAAAAATATGTTTTCATTTTTCACTACATTTTTTTCATATTCTACACCTGCGTTAGAATATTTTGTAAAGGAGACCAGAGCTTGAAAACTATCACTCCATGTTGTATATTTTTTTGTAATTTATTGTAAAAGTCTAGAATTTTGCACGTTTCCGAAATTAATATCGGATGAGGGGATGCCCTGATATCCGATAGACAAATAAGATGTTGAAACAACAAAATTCTTCTTAGTAGATCAATAAGAGGTTTTATTTTACTACAAGCACAGATAAGATCAGAAGAGTGGCGTGACTTATCATAGGCTTTACCAACTTCTTGAGGATAGTAAAATTTGAATGGGCTCATAAATTATTGACATGTGGAAGGAGGAAGTAGTTGGCATAGATGTGGCTTGGTTGTAGCTCACCACAGAGCTGAAATCTTAGTATCCGATATTAGGCTCCTATCCGATATTCACCTACCTTCCCTTAGAATTAACAGAGGTGTTTGATCCATACACTCAAGTTTGTTTTCTTTGTGAGTTAGTGATTGTTCCTAAAATGTTACTAATTTAAGAAATACATGTTTTGCGTTGTTAAAATGATGTTCTGATTTCACATTGGCTAATTTGTACACAGAGACACGACGGCCAATGTTGTAGTTAAGATTTACTATTAACTGTATTTTTATTCGTGATATAATCATCACGATGTTAAATTGATAAATACAATTGTATAACGGATTTCTCCGTTGAGATATCTCCCATCAGGGAGGCACCTCCCTACCCGGACATGCTCTAAGCGCCCTACTGATCTCTCACAAGTGCGGTAGTGTAGTTCAAGTGATTGTGCGTAAAGGTGCGTTTACACGAAGAGACAAAGTCTCCTAACTTCATGACGTCGCGGAGATAAACTCTCTCTGACGGCTTTACACGGTTCGAAATATCTCCAGAAACGCGAGTCTCCTAACACACGGGAGAGTTGGTTCCTGAGATATCTCCGGAAAAGTATCTCCTTGCTGTTTACACTTGATACAAATGTCTCTCGATGTTCTCCGGCGCAGCCATCTTGAATAAGCATCTGCGAGCAGTTTGAGGTTAGAATGTGACAACTGTGGCAGTTACCTGTGCCACTTTCACAATTTTGAAGAAGCGGAGGAAGAAAAAGAGGCAAGAGGGAGTGATTTTGTTTTCTTGAAAAACTTTGATAGCGGAACAGCAAGAAGAAGATTTTTTTAAAAAATATTTATTTGCTACCTGTTCAATTGCATTACATTTTATTCAGAGACAATAAAATAAAACAAGTTTTAATTTACGGACGATTAAAAATATTTTTTGGAAAACGTGGTCGGAGTCCAGGATGAGGAAAATAGTTTTGACATAATGTAAAATTTTGAAAACTGGGTGAAGTTGATAATTTGTTTTAGAAACTTTTCGTGGAGTTAAGAATAAACGATTTGAAAGAATCAATTTTAAGTTCTCTGTAAATTTGTTACGATATAAACTAGGAAAGATATAAAATGTTGCGAAGGAGATTATTTTGAATTATTTGAAATTTGTTAATTTTGGTAGAAGAGGCATTACACCTAGGGCAGGCATATGAAAGAAAAATTTTTACAATTGATCCGTAATTTGAAGTTTTAATTTATTAAAGAATGTAATACAAATAATATTATTATAAACGATAATGATTTCATGTACAAAAACTTCCTAACTTCAGGAGGATTTGATTTTTTTATTTGGAATTATCTCACGCAATCGAAAAGCATGAAAAGTGGAAAAGAATTTATTTCGGAAAGAGACTTGGTTTGACGGTACGGCGGTTTTTGGCCACAGGAGATATATACAGTTCTTTGTCATTTGTATTTATAATTACCCAGTATATAATTTCCCACAAAGAACAGAAATCCACCGATCACGTTGAAACGCTGCACAGACACAGACAGACGCAGAATGGCTTATCGAGCACGTGAACACCATAATATTCGTATACCAAGAGAGCAAAAAGTCTTCCAACTCTCTTTGAATACTATTTATCTCCCAGGAGATAAGATTCCTCATCGATTCCAGAGTCTTTACACTGGTCTCTTGTGGAGACTTCGAAAATCTCTTGTGACGTCATGTCTTCGAAGAGAAGATCGCTCTCCTGAGAGTTTACACGTGTCTCCTAACCAGTTGCGGAAACTCTCTCCGCGTAAACGCGCCTTATAAGAGATAGGGGCAAGGATGCTCGCCTGGCATAGAACTGAGAAACCAGGGCAAAGAGCAGCTAGATCCTCCTCTAGGCAGCGCGGCTGCTGAATTGGAGCTAGTTCTCCAGCGAGAGTTGACTGTTCGCCTCCGCTGGAGCCTAGGCCCGGAGGAGACGGCTGCTGCCACTGAGCCAGCGCAGCCGGCCTGTGCCTGGAGGGCGAGGGAGAGGACCTGTCAGCGTGAAGTTGGGCCGTCGTCGTCGCGGCCTAGCGCATCGCGGGGCGCGGATAAAGGGATTACGCGCGCAGTGCCGGAGTTGGCTCGTTACGCCCTCGACTTCACAGCCGCTGCGGCTGCAGGCTGCGGTTCGAGCACCCGCTTTGTCTCCGGACAACGCAACTCAGGTAACCCCACTTCCTGACTCGTCGTGCGGTCCGCCCGTGTCCCACATGCATAGCCAGTTCTCCAGGAAGCACTTAAAATAGCCTTTGAGAGAACTTCTAATTAATTAACTTCCTGTTTCACCCTCCGGGGCGGAAGTCAATTAATTTGTCATTGTGCAACACTTGTAAGCAAACGGGTTTACTTTGAGCCACCGCAAGTTCTCTCAAAGGAGAGTCGTGTGCACATAGTTGGTCACGATGTTTCGAGCAAAGATCTTCGATAGCTTTGCCTCGAAGGAGTATTCATTACGATACTTCGGAAATTAATTGCAAGAGAATATTCTAAGAGACGTGGTCGTTAGAAACCAAGAGAGCGAAATACTGGATGTCACAATGCACTTTGCATAGCGAGTCTAAAATTCAGTCGTACAACACAACACATAATTGACAGAATACATTTTCTATTCTTTCTGTTTCTAAAATTTCACATGTTCAAATTTAATTTTATTCACTTTCTTGTTATATTAAATGAATTAACACTCCCGTTTCTTCTTTTTGTTCTTAAAATGTTAATTCTATTTTCTAACTTTTAAATTATTAGTTAGTAAATTATTAGTATCTAATTATTCTAATGTTGTTTTTTGACCCACGTTTTAATGTTTTACTTGTATTAGAAAACTAGTAATGATGTCTAAGCCATGGAAAGCTGTTATTATAATAAACAATATTGTTGGCAATGACGACTAATAATTAATAATTTCATTGTAAATGCCAACGATAACTCACCACATTACCAATATTGAAAGAGTACTATAGTCAAGAAACCCTGAGAAAGGAAGCACATACCTAAATAGCAATGTGATATTTTCACAATTAGTTCTATAACATTTTAAATATCAAAGCACAATGTATTTCACTATTAACATCAATATTACTCCCGCATTCATAATAAAATATCGAAACTTCTACTAGGGAAATTGAGCGAAGGTGAGATTCATTCCTGAGATGGGCTGGCGGCTTCATGAGTTCTCTCTGGAAAGTTGCATTTCACGAGACATTCACCCACGGTCTTCACTTGTCCAAGTAGCCCAATTTAGGGCTGCTCTCAAATTTCGTGTTTGTTTTCGTGTATGCGTGTGTGAGTGAGAGTGAGAACGTGAGTAGTAAATTCCTCACTTTGTAGGAAAGCACTGCAACACGAAAGCATGACCCCACAGCGGCGGGGTGTGGAGGCAGCAAGGGTACAGTGACCGAAAGAGAATCAGCGGAAAAGAGGTGGTAAAAGTGGATTTCGCGGATTTTATGTGGTATTCCATTTTCTTCCAAAATACCAGGAATTTAATTCAGTGCTAACAGCGGTGGCGAGAGGTTGTGACCGCAGCGCTATCTTGTTAGTTCAGTCGGCGTCAAGCTGAGCACTCAGTGAGTTGCGAGTTATTCCATATCTTTAACCAAAAGTGAAAATAGATAAAAGTGAATTACCGTACTCTGACCTCGGACAGAGCATCAAAGAAGCGATGCAGGCCGTGAACAACACTACGCCCGACGCCATGCAACATTCGTTGGAGTACCAACAACAGCTCATCGTAGATCAGCAACATCAGCAAATACAGGCGCAGCAGCATCAACTTCAGGAACAGCGCCAACAACTGCTACAATTGCAACAGCAACTACAGGACCTTCAAACGCAAGTACAAAACAGCCATCGCTCAAGTTGGCAGCCCTTGCAACACAGTGCACCTGCCCCAACAAAACAAAGTGAGCGCAAAAGACAAAAAACTGGATCTGTTTCACGATATTCTATTCCTACAGCAAACAGGTTCGAAACATTAAATAACGATACAGATG